>OZ022261.1:37877076-38096973 GCA_963978905.1 Trichostrongylus colubriformis | reverse complement strand
TTTCTCGTTTTTTACGTCCCGAGGATATTCCTTTTCGTGAGAGTGTTAGGTAATGTATAAAACGAAGTCCATCCTTGTCCTGCATGTTTCTTGAATAGAGTAACTGTGCAGTGTTTTGGTCACAGGTATGGGGTGTGTACCCTAATGTCAGGACGCCGCGCGGCACAAAGCGGCGAGCGTCGTTTTTGCACGAGTTCATTGCCTCGGTGGATCGCGTGTAATTGCACCAGAAGGGCGGCCACCGTATCGACGCCTACTTTTATTCATGTTGGCGGTGATATTGAGTTTGCTCTTGAATTTTTTAATGTTTTAATCGTCGGGTTATGGTTTCAGTTTATTTTTAGTTGATGTTAGTGATTTGCACGCAGTCATTCCAATTTCTATGCTGTGTTACCTACTATTTCCATCATTTTTGCTATTCGGAAATTTTCTTTTGCTACCCATGTCGCACTATAGTTAAATTAATTGTGTTATTGTATTATTTTGTCATCATTGTATTGTTTGAATTGTATCAAATTGGATGTATCAGTGCGCTTCTTGCGGGTCATGTGAAGTCGGGGGGGGGGGGGGGGGAGGGGGGGAGGGGGTAAGACGCAACTTTTCACCGACGTCAGTCGAGCTCCTTCCCTCTCTAGGATCAGGCTGAAATTCATTATCCTTTCTCCCTCATGGAAAAAGTATCTGCCCAAGTATCTGTCTCATCCACTTTAGCCTAAGCCTAGAGCGGGAAGGGAGCTTCGACGTCGACGCAAAGTAGCGTCTCCCCCTCACCCCCCCCCCCCCCCCAATCCCCCCAACTTTATTTGACTCAAGTACAGTAGACTAGCACAATCCTTCTATGCGGTGAAGAAGTAATAAGCAGATGGTCCCAGTATCGTACTCCGAGTAAGGAACGTCATGTGAAAAACCGAGCGAAGTTGTAGGACTACTACCTACTACTTCTAGTGCGAACACTGAAACACGAAGTGAGCTAAATTTACACATATTCAAATGAAAACAATACAAAAACAAGTCCAATATAGCGGCAAAGTGAATAAGAATAGGCGCCGGTACGGTCGCCGCCCTTTTTGTGCAATTACACGCGATTCCCACTGAGGGCAGACTACTCGCGCGCCAATGTCGCGCGGAGAACGTCGCATGCGGCGTCCTGACATTAGGGTACACACCCACAGGTATGTGTCGATTGATCAAATTTTCGTGGTCGTCAGCGGTGAGAACTTCTGAAGCTTCCAACCTGCAATCTCTGGATACTCTTCATGGTACCAGCCCATTGCGTTCCTGAGCAGAATTACAAACGACCGCGGCAAATCATACTGACGGCGCCGCGAAGTGAAAATTCGACCAATCGCCGCACACCCATTGGTCAGGAATGGCAATGCAGTTACTCGTGAAGTATTGACCACGAAAGGGTGCGACTTGATGGCCTTCGTCAAGCCTCTTTACAATCGTGGCTACCGTAAAGTCCTTCCGTGATGGCTGCCACACAAACTGATTGGTCGGCCGCTTTGCTCGTCGATAAAGAAACTCAGTATCGTACAGCAATCGTAATAGGGGGCTAAACAACAGTGTATCTCCTGAATAGCCCTCGAACTTCACTTGCGCCCTCTCCACAGTGTGATGTTATTTCTGTGCCAAGCGCCGAATTCGTAAAAAGACTTGTTGCAATAGTTAGGTCGTGCCACGCGGTTATTGCACCACCACTTCACTTGCACACCACCAGCGAGAAGCTCAACCAAGCCTTTATTGCGACCTCAAACTTGGGTAGTCAAACCAGAAAAAAAAACTAGAAAAAAAATGCGAACTAACTAAATATCCACGCGACGAATGAGAAACTAAAGCATGCATTTGAGTGAGCTGGGCAACGGATAAGAATGGCACAAATAAGGGATGACAAGCAAGGGTAAAGCAAAAGAAAAGAGTAATATGTGGAGAGAGATCAATGAATATAAGGAAAAGAATGTGTCGGCGAGTGTCGGCTGTTGTCCTTTTGTCAGAAGACTCTTCTATGCGCAGTCGTGACCATCATGCAGTGCAGTATTCGAGGAATACCATGAGTTCCGCTTCACAGTCTAGCCTGTTGAGAGCACTTTAGACGATTCTGAGAAGTGAAATTCGTTGTTGTGCATAAAAACGACTCAGCCTTGTCTTTTGGATGTTCATGCTGTATTCTTTTCACAGGCTCTCGGAAAGTTTTAGTAGCTTTTTGCTATCGGCGAAATGCCAGCCGTCCTCACCACTCCATATTGCACGAAAGTTAGGTTCATAGGCTTCGTCTGAGTGGAGGCGAAACGAACCACTTGATTTTATATAAAGATTAATTTCAAAGATTTTTAACTTTTGTTTTTGTTATTGTATTGGGAAGGGTTGTATTGCACCAGCCTTGTCAGCGTATTCTTGTGGAATAGAGGGTTTTCCGAATGGGTACGACTATTGGTTTTACAACAACAAAGATCCGTTTAAAAGGCCACAAAGTGAGGAGAACATACAAGGGAAGGGTTCTAAATTTCCGTGAAAGTTCGAAAGGAGACCTCAGTGGATCTATAGGGTCTCGGGTGCTGATTACAGATACGAAACTGAAAGTGTCAAATGGCGTTCTGAAGCGAGTAAGGAGGAGTCAAAGTTTGCTTCCGATGAATCAATGGCGTGGCAATGTCTAAACTGCAGGGCCAACCCATTGAATGCAGCAGTCGCCATGCCTAACGGTAATGCTTTCGCCCTACAGGTGGAGAGTTGTGGATTTGCTTCCCGATGACACTAAGTGGCCACTGATCTGGCACTTCTCTTACAATTAGTGAAACGATTCCGTAACGATCAGGAAAAACCATCAAAGTATATGTAGCAGAGACCTCTACCGCAACAACTATACGTACCACTCCCCAAAAGAAGGAGTTATTGTTTGCTTAGCAAGGGCTCCCGACGTTGGAAGTATAAAAATCATGTGTGGAAGTATTCAGCTTAAACTAAAAAGATGCATAAGCTTGGTCATAAGCTAATACAGAGAAGCGTCAATGATTGGAACTGATGCTATTATTGAAGCTCAATTTTAAAATGCAAAATCTTCAGTGTCTTAAGGGAGCAAACCACAACCTTCCGGCTGTAGGTTGAGAGCATTACCATCAAGCCATGACGGTTGCTGCATTCGATGGATAGCCCTGCAGACGAGACGCTGCCTTGCCGTTGAGTTATCACAAGTAAACTTTGACTCCTCTTAACTCGCTGCAGAATGCCCTTTTGTAACTTTGGCTTTCATTTTTGTAATTAGCATTCGAGACTCTATAGATCTACCTGAGTCTCTGTTCAAAGTTCCATGGGAAAGGTGAAAGCATTTCATGGTTAGTCCTAACCCGACTCCCTGTTCGGACTAAATTTCAAAAATCTTTTTGTCCGGATTAAGAGGTTCGAAAAACCAGTCTTCGTGCAACATCTCCCTTATCACAAGCGGAAGCTTCTATAGCACGTTGTCAATGTGTTGTACACTATTCCTACCCTACCAAGTGTACCCTCTCGGATAACCACCTTATAAAGAATTCAGGGTGACCGAGGGTCTGTGGCTGAAGTCTCACATTTTTTAGCTCACGACTGCCACAATTCTGAGCCCCGTAATCCAAATTGTTGATTCGTTTGAAGTACACCATTGGTTGTGATGGAGATCATAGCATTGAATGGATCTACAAAGGCCAATACGCCTCTCAGCTCCTATCAGTGATGATACAGTTCGATCCCTATTTTGCACCAGAGGACAACCTCTGCTTATAAGTATTGTACGAACTGGGTCATACAGAGCTATAGTGAATAGCACATTCATGACCTTATTCTTCTGGATAAGGTCGAAGACAGGAACATTGTTCTCCATATCAGGAACCGTTTTCTAACCCTTCGGACTTCAGTAAAATAACAATTTCATATAACCTGAAAAAAAGACGTTTCACATTGACCGCGTAATATACATACATGAACGTATAGAACGATTCGATGAGTGGATACAGTTGTCTGGCAATACGGACGGAAGAATCAAAAACAGTTTCGCTGCGTTATGCCTTAAAGACAGTGGTAAAGGTAGTCAGGGTTGAATTTCAAAGGATTATCAAAGGCAAGAATATAGGTACCGACTGACACGAAAGTGAAGAAAAACGGAAAGGAACGGACAAAATCCGAGAAATAATACTCCCTTTTCACTGTTGACTCGAAAAAGAAGACGGGCTCTGTCAGCGAAAGTGACGGAACCTGTCAAAACAAAAGGCAGCTGTTGAAGAGAACGGCTTCCACGAAGCCCGGAGCGACCCCCTTTCATCGAAAGTTGCGCCCCATATAGTGTTCCCAGACCCTCAGCTTTCACTTTGATGGCTCACTTTTGGAGTTCGCATTACTCATATTACCCCTAGTGTCTTTAAGTGAGATGTAGGCTGCTAATCGAGCATGATTGCTATGTGCGAATACTTCCTAAATTTAGGCAGCGTGAACATGCACCCTATGATGAATCCAACGTACGTTTCCGCCTCAGATAGTGGTTCTGAACAAGGTGAGCTGTTTCATTATTTATCCTAATCATAGTTCTACGCTGAGAACTTATGTCAAGTATATAACAGCTGCACATTGGTGAGCACTTGTGGTATGCTCTCTTTTTCATTCCTGCCCTGAGTGTACATTTCGCATCTCGTAGATAATGTTTGATATCTCAAATGTGCGCTGGGAAGTTGGTTTCCGAACTGCTTTCTCCCGAGCGGAGTCATTCGTTGCAATGCGTAAAGCTTCTGGAAAATAAGAACTCCAGAAAGGGCTCTCCATACGACGCCCTCCTCGTCTGTTAATCAGTTATTTTCCTCATGAAATTTGAAACTAATAAAATGGAATTAGATCCCAGTAACCACCAAAGTCTGAGAGTTCTGCATCAAAAATGCGTCCCAATATAATTAATTCAATAAACGCGAAAATTCGGTAGTAAACTTCCACCATCATTGAGTGAATTGAATCAGGCTTCAGGCATGACGATTCCGCTATTTGGCGGTTTTTGGATTGAATTCTTTCCAACACATCACAAAAAGGTGCAAAACCGCAGAATAGCATAGTCTGACATCACTCTCGACTCCTTTCTGTCAGCGATTGAAAACACAAATGTGAGAGGGCAGAGGCCACAGAAGGTTAAGCTGTTTGCAGTATCAGTCTTTTCAGCATGTGATTGAAGTTCTTCCAGAACGTAGCGGCGAACATTATTACTAAGTTTTTCAAGTGTATGTATGATTCCATCACCATCGTGAATAGAAAGCTTGTAAGTACAAAGACAAACAGTCAGAAAGAGGAAGAACAGGACATCGACCGTTCGTTTGACCGCTGTATCATTAATGATGTAGTAGAATCGATCTGCCATCAATATCAAACAGAAAAGCCTTCAACAAAGACCGAGCGAATCCCGAGATAAGAGTTAAGGAACTCAAAGAGCCATATTATAATACCAGTCGGATTGGCTGGTTTGGGGGCCGGCTGCGTCGGCCTATAGGAGAGCGACTTTCGGCTCACCGCTTACGTGGCGAGCTGATTTTCGCTGGTGTTGGAATGAGTACTCGCCCACTGACGACGGGTCTTCTTAAAAAGCTCCGATAACCACGTGATTACCATAGCCTATCTACCATTCAGCAAAGTCGCCACAATTCCACTATCACTTGTTCTTCATATTTTGACTCCCTTGATAATAATGATTTATTAGTATTTTGCTGAAATGAAATCGGACGACTCACCTCTTTATCACGCACGCTCCGCCCACTCTGGGCGGGGCGTAACATTGTCCATGTACTCTCTCTCGTTTCTTCGCCCTGCGCTCATCCCTCCAGAAACGAAGTTTGTAGGCCATGCTGGAACTGAGTTATGAATTTTTGTTGAAGTTCTGCCCATTCAAGTTGCCCTCCGCCCACCGCCCTTGTATTGTAATTTAGCACATACCGCGAAAGCGAAGATCTGGTTACGGTTTACGCGAAAGCAGCGCGAATAGGGCGCTTGTCCTTTTCTATTGGGAATTTTGTCCGGTTTTTCATTCCCAACCCTTCATGCGAATGCAACTTCCATGAATGTCAATGATATCAGTCAACCCTCTCTCTACCTAATAGAATGACAGCTCAAGACAGCTCCAGCCTTAGATGTCGTAGTTTCTTTGGTGGCGATTTTGTTGTACAAAATTTGACGAAAATTCAGTGTGCCTCACTTTGAATGGTCATAAAATACTTCGTAAATAACTTTGCAATTCGAGATTGTCGGAGCGGCATTCACGAACTTACTGCTTCCCAACGTATCTCAGGGTTTTACTACTTTTTCTGGAAGAAAGATATACATCGATTTCATTTTGGACATTGATTTTTTCGCTCAAACGGCGAAATCTCCTCATCAACAATCAACGTGAAGGACTATTTAGTGTACATGGAACGCTTCCAGTACACATCATTAGCCCTCACTGGTTCAAGGAAAGCGACTGACGTTGACTGATCTTTTTTGCGATGCACGATGTACGAGATATACGTTCACAATAATAGGGCATATTAAAGCGTCAGTGGTCCACATGTGGCTTGCTAGGGTCAGATTCTGAACTCGTAGTCTTAGTATTTTTTGAAGATGGTCTATATCTGCTAGATCTCACACCCCATAGTTTCATGAGTATTCGTCCATGATTTCACCTGTCGGCAGTCAATGTGCCGTGCGATTGAAAGAACCGGAATGGGTCCGAAACAAGAGGAATATGCAAAGGAATGAGCATTTTGTAACGAACACTCAAGGTTAGAAGCGATAATCGGCGAAAAAACCCGGCTTCAAAAGCGCAACGCTGGGGTGTGTATTCGCATTAAAGTCGCATCAACACACTGACTTTCCGAGTTGTCCGCTGTAGGAGACGCGCCGCGGGCCAACGTTGATAGCACCTGACTCCCAGCGCAGTGGAGTGTCCCTTCTCAACTACATTAGCATTCATGTATGTACATCTAGAAAAAATACAGGAAAGAACAAAAGAAAAAGTAAAAGAAAAGAACAACTTTAAAATGAAAATATTTCCTCTTGGCACCATGCCAAGGCGTCAAATTGGCGAGTTTGTGCAATGGCGGCCCCTCAAACTCGTCTGAAGTACGACTGTTCTACCGTAGGCCAAAAACTACCCCATTCCGAAGTCTTTGAGCGACAAATGCCGCAGTCTTTGAAGAGTGGGTATCATCACCTAAAAGTAGTCGTCGAGTCTGTCAGATCCCACTCTTCTCTTCTCTTTCTTAGCCAGTGGAATGTTTTGGATCACTGCTGGCTTGTACACTGTATCCCAAAAGTATAGGTTCACCCACTCCTCTATCTATAAGGTTGTAAGGAGGGTTTTGGCCGGTTGTAGAAATTTCAACTTCGGAGGATCATAACTCGGCTCAAAGTGCATCCTTTTTCACAGAATGAGCACCATTCGATTTGCTGCACTCTTGGCAACATTATGCATACCTACATATCTCAATTCGATGACGAGCTGATGATTTATATTGCGCGAAATGAAAAAAAGTCGACTCTAAATCGCTAATCTTTCTGAATACAATGCTACTGAAGGAGCCGTCCATATGTTTTTGAAAGTGAGGCTTAGTTAGCGGTAGATCTGGTGAATATGATGGACGCGTGAGGGCTTCAGCCTGCAACTGCTTCAATTACTGGAAGAGGATTTGTGAAAAATGCGCTTGCGCATAACTGCCGTGAGAGGTCCCGCGGTACCCATTTTTTTGGATTTTTCCAGATCAAGACTTCTTGAGGTGGTCAACTTTTGTTTGTTGAGGGCCAATACTTGTGGATATCACCTGCAAATATAGACGCTCATCGCCTTCTGCCTCGATTTAATTAATTATAAATCCAAGCAGCTCGTGCTCATTTCTGCACTTCTGAAACCATGGACAAATGGTTCATTCAATGCTTCACCCCCTCCTCTTGCAGTATTCACATGTGTGATCACCTTCGATGGGACTCGGCTAAACAAGCACTCGTGAAGTGAAGCCATCTTAAAAGTGCCATTTTCGCAGTACTTTGAAATTTCCTTAATAATTCGAAAACCTTGTGGCATTCCAAATGAAACATATATTTAGAAAGAGCAACTTTTTGTCTATGTAAGGAGCACAATATATCAGCTAGTTCATGTTGACGCGCTCTGATATTTGAATTTATCTTGTGAACGCGAAAAAGCGCCAGAATTTTCCTTACAACCTAATATACAACCTAATATTATCTCTCGAATAGAGCAACAGCTCCTTCTCAAAATTTTACCAATGATACCTGATGGCTGTCGCAACCAAACACACCAAATAAACTGAAAACGAAGATTGCAAAATTTTTATCTGCGTTTTTTCAAAAACGGCGGTGTTCCAGAAGTGAAGGTCCTCAGTATTTTGAACTTTTTCAACGATGAACCGTCCAAAATTTACAACAATAACAATATCAAATCCTTGAGACTTCTCCTCTTCTCAGAATCATTTTATCATATGCTTCGACATGTTTTGGACAAGCCGCGAGATCGCTCCTAGCAACGCCTTCTCCCAAGTCTCCTGAACGGCGCCCTTCAGTTCTGGAATAGCAACAGACGCGAACCTTTCGAACGAGGGCCCTCCAGATCTGGCGACTGGGTTGGTGCCCAAAAATGGTGAAAAGGCCGTTCCAGATTACGCCTTTATGGAGGCACACACATTGACAGGAACACTCCCTTGTTGAAACTTGAAGCGCACCGATGGAAATCACTGCTTATATGATAACTAATCATTTAGCACGAAATCTTGGTATGCATTGGATCCCAGCGATGTGTTTACTATCATTATTTCCTGGTGAAGCTGTTTCGCAGACCGCTTCTAAATACCTCCAACTTTTCCATATAATTTTGCCTTGCATCATTTCTTCCAGACCTGATAACGACGTCAAATTTCACGATATCCCATCTAAGTCGACGTGAACACCATCAGCATACTTCTAACAACTTTCACTTCGCACGCTGCGGCGAGAATCAGCAGTCTAAAAATTCACAAACTTTAGTCAAGTAGTAGTTAAAGGTGCGCTTCGCAATGGTGTGGCACCTGCACGCATTTACTAATGGAAGTAGTGCTAATCGTCTGGCTAGTGTAGAAGAAGTAAGGTGCTCACGACCAAACAGGGGGAGAAGCGAGATACAGGGAAGTAGACCACATGGTCGCCGCCGATTTTGATAGCAGGCGTGGTGCATGTGCGATGGCTTGTTGTGTACTCGCTGTGTGCCTTTGGCTCCTTATCACTTACGGTCGAGCGGACTAGGAATTCAACCATGCTATGAGCTTGGCCCATAACCCTTGAAGCACTTTACATTTGGTGCTGTGAAAACCACTAAAGGAATCCCGATGTTTTTACTACTCGCGTCACGTGTGTTACTAAACTTTAGCGTTCTCATGAGCTAACCAGCTCATTGGCCCGGCGATTGTCTTGGCCATTATAAAGATTTTGCCAGGATCCCCTGAAGACTAAATTCTCACGATTTTCTGGGAGCCACATCGTAGGCAGGAAGCCACGCATCAGAGTAGCAGGGGTACGGTCTCATAGCTGATGGAACGGCGCTGGTACCATTCATTCAAGAATGTCTTTTTTTCTCCTGTGTACTATGGACACTGGCAAACCCATGTTATTCACCCCGATGACTACACTAGCTCATGGAAAGGTTCCTAGGCAAGTCCCGTCATATAAGAACGCACTTCCGGCACTGCAAGGAGACAGCACTGAGAATTGCTCACGAAGTCAGGAAGTTCACAAAGTACGGAGTTTGCTGCATCCGCTGAGCATGCAGCAGCTCGGCCCTCTACTTCAACCCAACATCTGTCTCTTGATTTTTTTATCAATCCTCTGCATGGTCATCCAACATACTCACCGGCAGTCACCCTCATATTAACCATCACCGTCATGTTAAGCGATCTCCAGACGATGGAGGTTCTGCCATCAAATCCGAGAATTTTGACCGCCAAAATCCACGGGATGGGTTTTTCAACTTGTCGGTGGAGAAGGAAAAGAGCTGTATGCTGGAACCTTCAACTTCTCAGTGCAATTGTTCGAGAGAAGTTCGAAGTATACAGCTTATTGTGTGGCCATTCAGGTTAATGGAATAAGAGAAACTTCACTCCCTGCTCTGTCACACTATACCCTGTCGCGAAGCAAACCCTGGAAAGATCGATTGCTTTCGCGTGGGCGGCATTACTTCTTCACCCATCGTATAGTCTGAACCTTACGCTAACGGATCACTTCTGTTCTTCTCTCGCTCACTTTTTGTTGAAGAAATGACGTGATCCCGGTGATATCGAAACCGACTTCCAGTCTTTCTTTGACAGAAGTCTGTGGAGTCCCACACGAGAGAACTCGAAAAGCTGCTGATGTGTTGACAGTATCGTATTGTAGATAAATAGATGTAAGGCATATCACGCTGTATGAATGAATGTAAAGGTGAAATAATGTTACTGTGAAAAATCGTGTTTGTGAAATGCTCAGTGAACTTACATTGGTACATTGGTGTACATTACGAGTTGGTACCTTTTACCAACATCAAGTGAATGATCTATGAGCAAGAAATGAAGAGAAGAAATCCTATTGAGATTGAAATGTTCCAGTGCGTGGAAGTCAATGTGCGACTTTCAGACTTTGAATATGGTCCTGGAATCGTGGAAAAGCTCAAAGCGAAGTTCCAACGCTTATCTGCAACAGTGAGCAGCGAAGTCAAGGTGAGCATTGAAGTCAAGTTTAAAATAGTGGTGGAACTCGTTCCGTCAAACCAACCATAGTTTACTGTTGACACAATGGAAATGTTAAGGGGTCCGAGTATTTCAGACAGAAACTACACTTTCTCTTGATTACTGCTGGCTTATCTTCTTCCGATTCTTCTGCGCTTTGGTTTTCGATGACTTACCTGAGTATAATCCTTGTAGCCGTCCCAAGGTTTTGAATTTCAGAGACATTGTGATGCTCCTTCTTCTTTACTCGTGCCCGTAACATTTCACCCCGCTGCTCCCTCGCCTTCAAGCGGGTGAGATCTCATGACTGCAACTATTGTACATTCTGCCTCCTGATAGTGTCAAACCGCGCCCAGTCACGTGCTTGTCTCAGGGTTGTGTACAAAGTGATGCGAATGGGAATTTTTGCCAAACTGCGAACCTTTCGCTTCTAAAGTGCGATCCCTTCGCACCCAAGGTGCGAAGCAACGAGTAGGGGGTGCGAAAAGCAACAGGTCATGTATTGCTCAGAGTCTGCATCATTCGTAAATAAGGTCAAGTAGCTAGTGAATAAATTGACTAGAAGAGAAAAATTTCAAAATGACCAGTATTAAGCTATCACTACGCAAACATCGCGAGTCGTCAAAAAATAATCTTCGGTGAAACTTGCCTACATACCTTTGCAAGTTACTCGCGGTGCTGGTCACAAACATGGCATCCGTTTTCAGCGTTAGCGTCAATTTAATTGCAACAACTCTTTCTCACAAAATGGTTCAGAACTGTCGTACAGTGGTAATTCAAAATGCTGATCAGGTACACTACCTTCATTTCTGGCGCGGGCGGCGTTTGGCTCCAAGATGGCATCAGCTTTCTCATTTGTAGCCGAGTGATGCAGTGTAATTCGACCGAGTGTAATGTTGCTGAGGAGGGGAGGAGGGAGGGCATTCTTTCAGCTGGTACTATCTTACCATTATCAATCTGCACGTACAGTTAGTGCCGTAAGAGTGTTAAAAATCACGCAAAAACGCGTTTTCGCGTTTTTTATCGTTTTTCGCCATAAATCGATTGATATTGTTTTTTTCTACTGAACATATATATTTTTAGAATCAGCTCGTCGAGCGTTACAAAACAGTTCTACAAGTTTTTGGTTTTCTCAAATTTGGTACTCGGCCATTTTTTCACATTCTGAAAAGTTTGAGGGAAAATTTCTTCGAAATTCGATGAACTGGTGGCGGGGTCTTTCTACAGCCCTGATCTATGTTCACACCTGTGTAGGAATTTCGAAGTTTCCGTCATTTCAGACAAGCCCGTGCTCCTTGGTGTGGCCGTAAACATCGCCTCCGTGTATACACCGTTGAAAAGAACCACCTCTCAACTTATTTTCAAGTGCAGATTTCCCGATAAAATGTACACCGTTCGACTTCTCATGAAAAATGCTATCGAATGATATATTACAACCTTGACGTTCTCATTTCCAGCCTTCTCCTTTGGCCAACCGACTTTTCAAGCTCTAGTCTGCCGCATCGATCGACGTGCACGGCCATCGGGAAGCTGTGGCACCATCGTGACATCCCCGCGCTATCCATGTGCACGGCCGTGGGAAACTGCTCGGCTGGGAGGGGGACTGGTTACGATCGATGACTCTGTCAAAGCGCCGAGCAGTTTCCCACGGCTGTGCACGTGGATAGCGCGGGGCCGTCACGATGGCGCTACAGCTTTCCCATGCCATGCACGTCGATCGATACGGCGGACTAGAGCTTGAGAAGTCGATTGACTTCTCAAGCTCTTTTTCGATTTTTTTGATGTATGTATGTATGTATGTATGTATGTATGTATGTATGTATGTATGTATGTATGTATGTATGTATGTATGTATGTATGTATGTATGTATGTATGTATGTATGTATGTATGTATGTATGTATGTATGTATGTATGTATGTATGTATGTATGTATGTATGTATGTATGTATGTATGTATGTATGTATGTATGTATGTATGTATGTATGTATGTATGTATGTATGTATGTATGTATGTATGTATGTATGTATGTATGTATGTATGTATGTATGTATGTATGTATGTATGTATGTATGTATGTATGTATGTATGTATGTATGTATGTATGTATGTATGTATGTATGTATGTATGTATGTAGTATTAACTGGACAACTCGTCCGAAATGGACGAGTTGTCGCGGGCGGGGCCTCACGGCACCGCCCCGCGCTCCCTCGGCACTCCTCCTGCCTCAATGCGCCGACCCTCACCGCGTTTACCGCCCAAGGGCACAAAGGGGACGCGCGTTCGGCCCGCATCCGCGGGGCCGAACGGCTCCTCTGGGACACAATGGGCTGCTGCTCCCAGAGGCAAAATTTGGGCTCCTCGGGGACGCGCCGGTACGGGACGCGCATCGGCAGCACGCGCATCGATTGACTTCTCAAGCTCTTTTTCGATTTTTTTGATGTATGTATGTATGTATGTATGTATGTATGTATGTATGTATGTATGTATGTATGTATGTATGTATGTATGTATGTATGTATGTATGTATGTATGTATGTATGTATGTATGTATGTATGTATGTATGTATGTATGTATGTATGTATGTATGTATGTATGTATGTATGTATGTATGTATGTATGTATGTATGTATGTATGTATGTATGTATGTATGTATGTATGTATGTATGTATGTATGTATGTATGTATGTATGTATGTATGTATGTATGTATGTATGTATGTATGTATGTATGTATGTATGTAGTATTAACTGGACAACTCGTCCGAAATGGACGAGTTGTCGCGGGCGGGGCCTCACGGCACCGCCCCGCGCTCCCTCGGCACTCCTCCTGCCTCAATGCGCCGACCCTCACCGCGTTTACCGCCCAAGGGCACAAAGGGGACGCGCGTTCGGCCCGCATCCGCGGGGCCGAACGGCTCCTCTGGGACACAATGGGCTGCTGCTCCCAGAGGCAAAATTTGGGCTCCTCGGGGACGCGCCGGTACGGGACGCGCATCGGCAGCACGCGCATCGATTGACTTCTCAAGCTCTTTTTCGATTTTTTTGATGTATGTATGTATGTATGTATGTATGTATGTATGTATGTATGTATGTATGTATGTATGTATGTATGTATGTATGTATGTATGTATGTATGTATGTATGTATGTATGTATGTATGTATGTATGTATGTATGTATGTATGTATGTATGTATGTATGTATGTATGTATGTATGTATGTATGTAGTATTAACTGGACAACTCGTCCGAAATGGACGAGTTGTCGCGGGCGGGGCCTCACGGCACCGCCCCGCGCTCCCTCGGCACTCCTCCTGCCTCAATGCGCCGACCCTCACCGCGTTTACCGCCCAAGGGCACAAAGGGGACGCGCGTTCGGCCCGCATCCGCGGGGCCGAACGGCTCCTCTGGGACACAATGGGCTGCTGCTCCCAGAGGCAAAATTTGGGCTCCTCGGGGACGCGCCGGTACGGGACGCGCATCGGCAGCACACACACATTCTCCTAATTTTTTCGATTTTTTTCACTTTCACACACACACACACACATTTTACGGATTTTAATTCATTTTTTTCACTTTCACACACACATACACACACATACACACACTCTAGTGGACGAGTTGTCCTGGGCGGGGCATATCGCAAAAATTCACACACACACACACACACACACACACAAATTCAAAAATTTAATTCAAAATTCAAATTTTGGGGGTAATTATGGAGGAATCAGATTATTATTCACTTTTTTGGGGATTTTGATTTGATTTTTGCGTGTCACACACACACACACACACACACACACACACACACACACACACACACACACACACACACACACACACACACACACACACACACACACACACACACACACACACACACACACACACACACACACACACACACACACACACACACACACACACACACACACACACACACACACACACACACACACACACACACACACACACACACACACACACACACACACACACACACACACACACACACACACACACACACACACACACACACACACACACACACACACACACACACACACACACACACACACACACACACACACACACACACACACACACACACACACACACACACACACACACACACACACACACACACACACACACACACACACACACACACACACACACACACACACACACACACACACACACACACACACACACACACACACACACACACACACACACACACACACACACACACACACACACACACACACACACACACACACACACACACACACACACACACACACACACACACACACACACACACACACACACACACACACACACACACACACACACACACACACACACACACACACACACACACACACACACACACACACACACACACACACACACACACACACACACACACACACACACACACACACACACACACACACACACACACACACACACACACACACACACACACACACACACACACACACACACACACACACACACACACACACACACACACACACACACACACACACACACACACACACACACACACACACACACACACACACACACACACACACACACACACACACACACACACACACACACACACACACACACACACACACACACACACACACACACACACACACACACACACACACACACACACACACACACACACACACACACACACACACACACACACACACACACACACACACACACACACACACACACACACACACACACACACACACACACACACACACACACACACACACACACACACACACACACACACACACACACACACACACACACACACACACACACACACACACACACACACACACACACACACACACACACACACACACACACACACACACACACACACACACACACACACACACACACACACACACACACACACACACACACACACACACACACACACACACACACACACACACACACACACACACACACACACACACACACACACACACACACACACACACACACACACACACACACACACACACACACACACACACACACACACACACACACACACACACACACACACACACACACACACACACACACACACACACACACACACACACACACACACACACACACACACACACACACACACACACACACACACACACACACACACACACACACACATTCTCTTCTGGACAACTCGTCCGAATGGACGAGTTGTCGCGGGCGGGGCGTGTGGTAAACACACGCACGCGCACGCACACGACCCTCACCGCGTTTGCCGCCCAAAGGGTCGAGGGGACGCGCGTTCGGCCCGCATCCGCGGGGCCGAACGGCTCCTCTGGGACACGCATGGACTTCCGGTCCCAGAGGCAAAAATCGGGCTCCTCGGGGACGCGCCAGCACGGGACACGCATCGGCAGCACGTGCCGATGCGTGTCCCGTGAAGGCTGGAAATGAGGACAATAAAAATTTTATGAACATTAAGGTTGTTATATATCATTCGATAACATTTTCCCTGGGGAATCGAACGGTGTGCATTTAAATGGGGAATCTGCGGCTGAAAATGAGTTAATAGATGGTTTTTTCATCAGCATATACACGGAGGCACTGTTTAGGGCCACACCAAGGAACAGGGTTTCGTCTGAAATGAGTGAAGCTCTGAAATTCCTTCACAGCTGTGAATTTTGAACAGGGCTGTGAGAAGACTTCGCTGCCAGCTCATCAAATTTCGAAGGAATTTTCCCTCAAACTTTTCAGAATGTAAAAAATGGCGTAGTACCGAATTTGAGAAGATAGTACCGTCTTATAGAGCTCGACGAGCTGATTCTAAAGCATATGTATATATATATATTCTGTAGAAAAAATCAATATCAATCGATTTATGGCGAAAAAACGATAAAAAATGCGAAAACGCGTTTTCGCGCGATTTTTAACTCTCTTACGGCACTAACTGTATATTTTAACCCAAGCCCAAATCGAGAAAGAAAGGTTCTTCTTCTTTCCAAGGGTTTAGGCAAATTTAGTGGGCACAATGTGGCTTCCCCTGTTACATTAGTACCGCTGTAATGACAGTGAATTACTTTGCGTCGAACAAGTTGCCATATTCGTAATTAAAGGATAAAGGATAACGTTTTTGGCGTTAATCAATCCCTTCTGTGGGATGCGCCGCACATTCTAGTTCCATTCAGAATCGTGATGGCTGGTGAATGTGATGTGGCCTATACAATGACTTGTGGTGGCCAGCCGATGTACAAGTCACTGCTTTTATACTCCCAGACGAATCTGGTACGAATTTACCGACCCCGGAGGGATGGAAGGCTTGGTTGGCCTGGGCGGGCGTTGATGCGGGATTTGATCCCCGCACCATGAGAGTGGGTTGCGCGCCACCTGTCACTACACCACCATATTCGTAATTAGCATCCCAAATAACTCCACTAGGTGCAGTCGGCATTTCTGCCATAAACCTAGCTGTTCCTATCGGGAAGCGTTTCCTCAACTTAAGAACAAAAAACTGGCCGAAAGCGTCAAGGTATGCGCTATCAGCTCCATTCGGTTGTTGGAACTCTCAATTGTATCAGGTGGTAAACTCAATTTTAGTGAATGATATTTACTTATTAAAGACTTAGGTTCCCAGGAGTGAGCCTCGCTGAAAGCTATCACATTTGGCCTGCGTTTGCCCACAACATCTCCCAGTCTTCGCCAGCTCAGTGATTTATTCGTTTCTGATAGTGCGCTGCCCATGTGGCATTTTCGACTTCTAATTAGTCTGTTGTTTGACTTTGACTCAAAGATAAGATCTGCTGAGTATCGTCAAACTTTCGCGAGGGCTCACAAAGATCGAGTCCATCAAACCTCAACTCTTAGTATTGGTTAGAACGGTTCAAAAGTCATGGTTTCGATGAAGTAATGGTAAAGGCAGTGAGAGGGGTAAGGCGAAAGTGAGAACTGGGAATACATGTTCTCTGAGAACAAACCTTCCACTTCAGCAGAGTTGATGTGTAGCGAAATTCGCATCGAGAAAGCGTGGCTAGGGGGTCTTATACATGATCCAGCAGCACGACGCGTCGTTCTGCAGTTCACCAGCCGGCCGAATATCGTATCTGCTTTCAGTTAGTAATTGTGTTAATTGGAAGTTACCCTAACTTAACCATTTGAGTAAGAAATATCCGACTTAAAGGCAGCATTAGGGAAAATTCGGACAAAAAGTAAAAGAAGTAGTGAATATGAATGTCGCGGTACTGAGCAATACGATGGTGAAGAAAAAATGGAAGTAAGTTACCAGAAACCCAAAAAATAAAACCCCTTCCCACCACTGATTCCCTACGTGGACGATCAATCCGTCAAAAGGCGGATAGGCCGGACGACTCTGCCGCTGGCATGTAGCCAAGCAATCATGCGCAAAAACAGCGAGGAAACATCACAAAAACTTAAAAGGCGTTAACTACAGACGAGCGAAGATATCATGTGAGAATTAATGAAAAACAAGAAGAACAGAAAAGAAAAACTGGCAAATTCTACGGAAGAACAGCGAAAATCAAAACCACTAAAAAGGATAATGAGCTGATTCGAAATCATAATCGCGCCCCGATCGCTTCAGTCGTGCGCCCGGCTTGGCTCCTCCCACCCAGCCAATCAGGAGGAAGCTCGTCAGAGGAGGCGGGCTACCCTAGCCAAGGCGGCTTGCCCTGATGTGGCCGCCTCCGCCACAGCTCAAGGGGCGCCTTTTGAGGGGGCTTTCGCCATATATAAGCCTTTCAGACCCGCAATTTTTCAGTCAATGCCTCCTTTTGGGATTCCCTGTCACCCACATTATCCCAAACACTGTCTTTAACTGGATGTTTAATTTCATAAATACCTGCCCTTTACTCTTTGACCCTTGTCTTTGACTAAGTAAACCAAGACGTAGGCAAGATCTTGAAATTGGTGGCAAATTAATCGTCTGGTGAAGTGAATCCACTCATGGGTGACCTGACCCCGCCTAATCACCGGAACACTTGCAACACACCCTGGGAGTCCCTGCTCCTACCATCTAACGAGTGGTGTTTTCTGAGAACCACCTGCTCAGATCGCTGTAGCAAAGAATAGTTGCCGTGCGATTTTGAAAAGTTGAAGTGCGGAAATGGGTTGGTGATTTTAACGCATCGACATCGTCACAGTTTCACCGCGACGGTACCATCATATATCGAAAGAACGGAAAAGGCCACAAAAAATAATAGAAAATGATTTGATTGGGATAGACTGCAGCAACTTTTTTGGTATGAATGCGCTTCCTTGAAAATGACCAAAATTAAGTTTACTATCCAATAGTACACTTGTGATCGAAGATGAAAACAGTGATGCTATATCCCACCAGAACTTCTCCACAGCGGACTGTATTCGGGAGGCGGGTGAGTCAACCTTCTCGTACTTTTCGAATGTAATCAAGGACAGGAGACGGGCCTTCGGCTCGTCCAGGGTGGCACGCGACAATTTGCACGGCGAACTGCGAGATGTCGCGTCCGGCATCTGCGTGTGCATCTGATTGTGGAGCCATGGTTAACTGTCCACGAGCATGTAGTGTTTCCTGATTGATTCATTCCTTACCTTTCTGAATTCGAAGTTACTTTCTTGATCATGATTTCAATATGTGCAATCCGCTTTATTTCTTTTCCATTGCTAAGGTGATGAACAGTTTATACGTACTTATATGTATATATGTACAGTAGCGCTCAAGTCTTCGGCGTAATGGTTTTTCACTTGGGTTTTTTTCACTTGTAACTTTTTTGCAACTGCACCGATTGAAGAAAAATTTTAGTATGTTGTACTTGGAGACACTGCATACTTAATATACTATTTTGGCGCGCAACGGTGTAGGTTACGTGGTTATATGAAATTTTTTAATTTTGGCATGCCATCGCTATGCCGTCCCGCTGTGCCGCTGTCATCAAAAGTCGTGGTCTTCTTACAAAGTATTAATGTTCTCTGAGGCTTGCTCTTTTTGTTTTTGTAAAGAAAGCCGTTTCTCTTGCCCAAGCCTTTTACTTTTTTGGGTGGTCTTGTAGTAAATTCTTGTAAAAAATCATGAAAAGTGGCAAACGTCGCTCAGGTAGAAGGAAATGTTGGCAATAGTTTCAGGCACCACATATTAAAATTTTGTCAAATTTGGTCAAGTAGAAAAAAAGTTATGACAAAAAAGTCTTCGGCGAAATGGTCTTTCACTTAAGTTTTTCACTTTCAACTTTTTTGCTACTGCACCTATCTAAGAGAAATTTTGGTATGCTGTACTCGGATACACTGCATACTTAATATACTATTTTGGCGCTCAACGGTATAGGTTACGCGGTTATATGAAATTTTTTGTTTTTGGAGTGCCATCGCTATGCCGTCCCGCTGTGCCGCTGTCACCAAAAGTCGTGGTCTTTCTACAAAATATTAATGTTCTCTGAGGCTTGCTCTTTTTGTTTTTGTATAGAAAGCCGTTTTTCTTGAACAAGCCTCTTACTTTTTTTGGGTGGTCTTGTAGTAAATTCTTGTAAAAAACCATGAAAAGTGTCAAGCGGCACTCAAGTAGAAGGAAATGTTGGCAATAGGTTCAGGCATCACATATTAAAATTTTGTCAAATTTGGTCAAGTAGAAAAAAAGTTATGACAAGAGAGTTTTGGCCGAAGACTTTTGAGCGCTACTGTATGTAATGTCGTTGAAACAAGAAAAGCTTATTTTATCGTACTGTCGTCAAGCTTTTCAAAATGATGCTCCCTAAAAAGAACTGTAAGTAATCTGGGTGATAATATGAGGGTATTAAACAAGTGGGAGTATTACACAGGGAAACTCATTTTACTTCCGCTGATGAAAGAAAGACGAGGCCTATGCTCGACAAAATTTCTAATCACCTTAGCATTGCATTCATCCACTCCTTTACGTGTTCACCGCCAACCATGGACGCCGAGATCGGCCGCGTCGCCTCGTACTTCGCTGCGCAGATTGCCGCGTGGTAATCCGGACGAGCCGAAGGCCACACGCTACTCAAGGACTTCACCCCTCCTGCAACCCATCTGGTATGACTACTCCTTCTCAATCCTCAACTCTCGCCAACCTCTGTTAACATCGCCTGGCTTTCTTAGGGTGGTGGCATCGCGTTCCTTGATTCTTTCTTACCTGATATCGGGCTTCAGGAAGGTAGGAGACGGATCACTTGTCGCTTCGCTCGTTCTCGTACTTGTACAAAGATCCGTGACGGCGTTTGGCGTCTCAAGCTACGGTTACCTTGGCCTCAGGACTCTGAGTTGTTCTTCATCGCGAATGCGTTTTTGCCCTGCTTCATTACTCGTTGATCCTCAAGTATTTGAAACGGGCCATTTTCGCATCTTCTGAATTCACGTCGATTCTCACTCAGTGGTTTCTGCGTGCATTGTAAAAGACCTCTGCCGTCTTTTCTCAGTCTCGCGCCCCCATCATGAAGATTTTTGAACACTCGTTTCTCGAGACAGCGCTCTATGGCAGGCGAAGAAAGTGGATGATGAGAAATCTCGAGCATAATAAGAATAAGGGAGCTCCTACTGTCTGAAGACCCATGCATATTTTGATAGCGATGATTTTCCTAATTTCTTGTCAGTGCTTTACATCATCGCGTCACCTAATTTTTGGTGACGTGTCAATCGTTTAGACGCTCTGATAATTTGAAAAAAGTGTGTTTTTGTCAGGTTTCTCAACACAAGACTGGAAAACGATTCTCTTCAGTGGATGACATTCCAAGGTAATGCTTTGGCTTGAATTCATTTACGATACTGGGTTACCCATTGATTAAGTATTATGGATGCTAAGACTCTTCGAACGTATTTTTTGCGAGTCGCGTTACCGAATATCTGTTGAAGGCACGCGAATTGTGATATGCGGTGGAGGTCAGCATTCACGTGATGGGCCGAGACTGTTTTTGTCGCCCGCATTTTATCCATCCTTTAAATCGTGCTGCACTATGTGTACGTAACCAATGGGAACCTCCTTTTTTTCAGGTTACAACTTTTCTACATTCAGTATTTCCCTTACGCATGCAATAAAAAGAACGTAAGGCTTCAGTGTCTTGAATGCATCGTGCAAGCGATATTCCATTTCTGTGACCACACCATTGCCTACTATGTGCAGCGGTATCTCATCCTTATCTCTTGCCAATCATCTTCCGGCGGGACCCCCTGGCAAATGACTGACAAGCGTTTTGTCCCATCTTGTTCAATTGTTTGTGTCGTAAAAAGCATCGCTAGGGCTGGCGAGGACAAACAGAACAGAGAGGACATGTCGCGCGTCCTAAGCTCTTTATCACAACCTTACCTGAATGCTTTTCGCTGCGGTGGGTACCGATGGCGGAATGATAATGCACGTCAGGGCAACACTGCTTTAGCGTGTCTTCTGTGCAACGTTCTTACGATCTGCAATGCTAGTTTGTCATTGCAAATTAGAAAAACTCTGCCGATATCGCCGTTGCCCCACACCCCTCCCCCTTATACATGCTGATTTCGCCGTTGACCCTACCCTCTCTTATACACTTCTACTCCATATTTAGTGAGTGACTTTTTTGCGACATTTTTCCACCTTCACCGAGTATTTTTAGACTGTATGTTTCGCTATCGGGTTCCATGTTACGATATACAAAGTCAATTGTTCAGCAACATCAGGTTCCTACATAATTTCGGCCCACTCTACACTCAACACAAATCGCTTTGCGAATCTTTGATGGGATTTCAAGAATTGTCGATGACCTGGTAATGTGGCACATTGCAACTCTAGATTAGGTAGCCATTTGTTGTTGGTCATGTGTACCATATCATTCTTGCAAAGCGACTGCGAAGATCTGATTGCTTTGGAGCACCGCTTAAGATTCCCCATCGGCCATTACGAGCGATCATTCAAGCAATGGATGCGAGATTTGTTTTCCAAGAATTGGTGCAATGCTCACATACCTTATTCAAAAATGGCTTTTTTTTTCAAGACCATCCAAACATTGACAGCACTTGAAATAGCGATGAAGTACTCCAAGCTCATGAGAGTGATTAGCCAGAGCAGCCGTTCTTTGGCAGGTCACCCCACCCTTCCTTCCCCCTAGGGAGAGGGACATAATTACAGTAGTGATGCAGTCGATTATGATCTTCGTTATAACAAACGAGGTTTTAGGTATTAGGTCCAATGTTTCGACCGTTCCGTCTTCTTCGGAGGCGAAAGTTGGCTCGAAATTCTTGATTAGGTAAAGTACTCGAACAGGCGCATCGTACTCAAGCGAGACTTGGCTCAAGTGAGACTCATTCACTCGTACTAACTTTATTAACTGATATGTGAGCTCACGTTCCCCTTTAGTGGGTTTGTTGTCTTAATTCTGGGTTGTTCGCGAGGTTCCTCAAAATCGTGTGGGAAACGCTAGAGGAGAGAAGGCGCCTTTTTGAGTATTACAAGTCAAGAAGTTCGTACCATCTTCAGACCTCTGAAGAAGACGAAACGGTCAAAACTTTGGGCCACGAACAAAGGCCCACCTATTCTTGTGTGGCATGACAAAATTCCAATCAACATGTGATGCCGAGGTTACAAGGAGGGAGATTTTAGACTAGTAGTATACATTTCGCTGAACACGGGATGAGCAAAAGTATCAGGATCATTCTCCATGTTGACCGTTAGTCAGATTTTTGCGTGACTATCCGACATAGCCACCAGCGATGAACACTGATTTCGTATGTGTACCGGTCACATCAGCAAAGGCTCAGCTCATCGATCTGTTACTTTAGACAGTTAAGATGCAAGACAGTCAAAAAGGCTCTGCACGAATGTTGATGGATTACGGAAAAGGGTGCACTGGTACCTCCACTTCTTGATACTTTTCCTTTAAGTAAAAAAGAGACAGTTCATACTGTCGCCGTTCAGTTGAAGGAAAAACAAGGTAGGTTCTCATGGGCGACTCGATCCTTTTAAGATTTTGAGAGTGATCAGTTGTCCCGTTCCTGCCTCAGTATATGGTAAGAATGTCATCGAATAAATGAATAAGGGATAGAAATACTAAAATAAAGGTCCCAAAGTGGACCGGAAGTTACTGACCACCAGACAGAAAAATTGGTCAGGAGTTCACCCTGGCACTTTGCACGGGATTACCGACACCTAGACTGCATTCAGCTCAAAATTTCTGAGAGAAAAGGTCAACATTCTGATATTTCAGGAAATGTCCGATCACGAATGGACAACCACCATCATTGCTTTCACAGTTTTCGAGATTGCAGTCTCAATCCACTGGAGATATGATAGGTAACCCATGCTAGCTGTGGATATGTAACACTCCACAGTCTCCATGTCCGTCTTTCTTGAAACCCACACTTTTGTTTTCATACGTGCAGTAATGTTTCTTTGCCTCACCAAATTGTTACGGTGTACCATTTACTATGCATGGCGTTTCGACAAGTGAATCATTCGAAAGGCCTTGATTCCACCAGCACCGAGGGCTTGTTCAACTCCAAAGACATAATGGAACAAGCCTTGCACGGCAAAGAGACACAACTGTACGCATCCTGTGTGGTACTTCCATATACATTCCCTCCTCCGAGGTCATTTAATATAGTGTTAGCCTGTGCATAAGTCCTGCGAAGTATGCGAATTTCTCCAAAATGTTGCTATACAAACTTTCAAATACATTGAGGCAATACATATATTATATTAAGCTGTAAGGAAAGTTCTGGCCGGTTTTCCGGTTCACAAGATAAATTCAAATATCAGAATGCGTTAACATGAATCAGCTTACATATTGTGCTCCTTAGATAGACAAAAAGTTGCTCTTTCTGTATATATGTTCTGTTTAGAATGCCACAAGGTTTTCGAATTATTAGGGAATTAAGTACTGCAAAATGGCACTTTTTGTATGACTTCACTTCAAGAGTTCTTTTATAGTCGAGTCCCAGCAAAGACAACCACAAGTGTGAGTACTGCAAGGGGAGGGGGTGAAGCACTGGATGGAACACTTTGTTCCTGGTTTCAGAAGTGCAGAAATGAGAACGAGTTGCTCGAATTTTCAAATGATTAAATCGCTCTGAACGGCACGGCTCAAAATTTCTGAGGCGGCAGGAAGCGATGAGCGTCCGTACTTGCAGGTGATATTCACACGTATTGGCCCTCAACAAACAAACTTATTGACCATCTCAAGTGGCGGCGATTTGGAAAAACATTAAAAAAAACCGCTCGACCCCTCGGAGCAGCCATACCCAAGCGCATTTTCCCAAATCCTTTTCCAGTGATTGAAGCAGCTGCAAGCTGAAGTCCTTACTCGTACATCATATTTACCATATCTAGCGCTAACTAAGCCCCACTTTCCCAAACATCTGGACAGCTCCTTCAGTAGCTTGTGTTTAGAAAGAATGGCGATTTTGGGTCGATTTTTTTCATTTCGCGCAATACAAATCATCAGCCCTCAATCAAATGGAGATATGTAGGTATGTGTAATCAGGGTCAAGCGTCCAGTTGAGGGAAATTTTCAAAAAATACGACCCCCCCAAAAAAGGAGCCCCCAATACGCCACCCCCCCCCCCCTTTTACGTCGTTTACGTCAGAAAAATGGCATCCTATGTTTGTATTATGATTAGATGAATAGCTTGATAAAAATGAACAGTGCTACCGCAGTGAGGGGGGAGAAGACATCTTAGAAATATCTGCCACATCTAAGCATCATGGAGGAATCTTTAAGGGGTCACTCTGCACACCCAGACGTATGTTTTTGCCTGAGGCTCAGTCGAGGAAAGAAGGGGTTCATTCCCCTTCCTGGCTTAGGTAAAAATAATGTCCAGAGGGATGCCCCCTCCTCCCCCCCCCCCTCATTGTGACAGCACCAGATGAGCTTCCCATGCATACACTCGAAAAAGCATTCTACAAACTATTATATTATGGACACACATTGACTCATGTCCATCAATGGGCTGTGATTGAATAAAAACTGAATCAGTAATAATGAAGGCACGAGAACTGGACAAGTCTAGAAATGATCCAGAAGGGGCTCTCGATCAAAAAAACAAAAACAAAAGACTGTTACCTTTGAAGTTTCGTTTCAGGCGACGGGCGACCGCCCGTTTCGGGCGACGTGCGAAGCGGTCGCGTGGAGCGCGTTATCTTATTATTACCCCATACTAAATTCCGACATTATTAAAACACTTCAAACTTTACCTAGAGCCCATCTTTCAAGCAGCTGTGACCTGTTTTCCCAATAACTTCCTTAGACCTATCTATTGACTACTTGCTTTCCCTTATGGTTGCTTAGTTCTCGATATGGGTTTCCAGTTGAGGGTTAGTTGAGGGGAATTTCGGAGTGTGTCACTTCAAATGACCACAACTTCCTTCAAACTTATCTACATGAGTTCGTTTGGGTGAAGCAGAGTCTGCGAGGTTTTTGCTTTCGAATGACTACCTGAGCTATGCCATACCTCTGAAACGAAGCAAGTTATTTTGAGGGAAGCCAGTTGAGGGCCAGTTGAGGGGAATTTCGGAGTGTTTTACTTCAAATGACCATAACTTCCTTCAAACTTAACTATATGAGTTCATTTGGGTGAAGCAGAGTCTGCGAGGTTTTTGCTTTCGAATGACTACCTGAGCTATGCCACACCTCTGAAACGAAGCAAGAAAAATTCAGAAAAGCTAGTTGAGGGGACCTTTTTTTCGTCGAATTTGCGAGATCTTCCCACGAATCTTCCCTAAAATCGATTCATTGTTGCTGAAATTTTTCCAGTATGCATCCTTCGCTCTCGGAGGCCTAGTGGGAAGGCGAGAAGCGTCGGTCAGCTTTTCTGTGGGATGCGCCATGCATGAGGATTTCATCCACATTCTCAATGAATACTAACGTTTTTCCGGTCCGCATAGTGGCCGCTAACACTAGATTACGTGCTTGCAATCGTAGTAAGCTATGAAAGAAGTCCATATCAGCTAATTTTCGTTTTCATCCCATTGTTTCATGCGTTTTCATCCACGCTATGACGTCAGAATAGATGACGCGCTCTGTTCATACTGTGTCATTCTGCAATTTTTAATTTTTTTAATTTTATTCGCAGTGCACATCCATGAAGAAGAATTTCCGAGGAGAATAGTACTGTAACCTGAAATGAAAAATTTTATCTGATTTTCCCACTGACTCTTTCCATCCTCGGCCTCAGGGATTTCCTTGGTCTGATCACAGCCGACTTCGAAGGATTACGACCCCCCCCCCCTCTGAGCTTACCAAATACGACCCCCCCCCCCCGTTGAGGATCCCTCAACTGAGGCTTGACCCTGTGTGTAACATGATAAGAGTGTGGCGAATCGAGTGGTGCTTAAAGGAATCGTCCACGGAAAATGAGTTTTTGTGTTACCCATATGTTTATGTTGTATTTACCTAATGTTGGCCTCATGCAAAATTTCACGCGAAAAAATGTGAATCTGGCTGAGATACAGCACCACAAAGTGCGGTCCCAGTGGGCGGGGCCTCCGTGTAAAAGCCTCGTCCCTTCTTCCGCCGCCGTTGGGAACGGAGAGTAGGACTGTTTACGTGACCTTCTGTTCCTATAATGCGTCTCCGACCACGGCGGACGCGGTACGAGGCTTTTACACGGAGGCCCCGCCCACTGGGACCGCACTTTGTGGTGCTGTATCTCAGCCAGATTCACATTTTTTCGCGTGAAATTTTGCATGAGGCCAACATTAGGCAAATACAACATAAATACATGGGTAACACAAAAACTCATTTTCCGTGGACGATTCCTTTAATATGTGGGAAAAAATGCACTCTGAACCGAGTTATGATCTCCTAAAGTTGAAATTGCAAACACCGGCCAAAACTTTCCTTACAACCTAATGATAACCAATTGCCTTTTGCCACATACCTCCAGTGACTAGATGATTGCTCAGTGCCTTCTGCCCAAGTTCACAAGCTGCGAATACCAGTTACAAATCACGAATGCACCTTTCAAATGCAGCTTGATGATTAATTTTCTCACTCCCTATATAGTGCTCAAGGCTCTGATTGCGTAGCATTTAGAACATGCGAGGTTAAGAGAGTGTGTGGAAAGCAGAACCTCTCAATATAACTCTTTATTATTATTCCGCTTTATCTATGTAAATAATATGCTGGAATACACGACCATGTTGCTAAGCCTGTTATTTACAGATACCAAGGTGTCTTGTCGTCCGTTTACTGTACATCGAACAGTGAAAACAGAAGAGCCGAATGATATCAGAGTTGTTTTTTAACTGGCTCTCCTTTTTCCTCTTCACTTTCACATACTATTTTATGCGAATCTCTCAATATTAAGGGTGCGACCATTAACGCTATTCGGCGCAAATTTGGAGCTCCCATTCAACGAGAGTCAGCGTTCTCTCCGAGACATGCAAAAGTAAGCGTTTGAGTCAAGTTCCTTTTATTGTTGATATTGTTTACTTTCCATTTGTTGCTGAAGACACCCTGTTCAAATAGGGACAGGAAATCAATGAGGGCAGTGGAGGACTAAAACAGCATAGGTACATACAAATCTTCATAAGAACGAATATTTTAATACCAGTTTCTCTCCAAGCATGGCAGTCACTTTTTCACTAGGTACTGAAATATAGTTCAATTCTTTACAGGGGAAACTTGAGATGTTTCATCATCCGATTTTCCATGTTGAAGCCCTTCAATCAAGAAATTTTATTTACAAAATCTTCATAATTTTTGAACTCACTCCGCTGGCCTGCTTTGTCCGACCAGATATCTTACTGAGAATGCGGTTATCTGCTTTAGTCAAGAGTGCAATGTTTAGAGGAATCGTCCACGAGGAATGAGTTTCTTTGTTACCCATATGTTTACGTTGTATTTGCCTAATAAGGGCCGCATGCAAAGTTCTACGTGAAGAAGTGAGAATTCGCCTACGATACAGTACCCCAAATTTTCGGCCGGTTGGGCGGCGGGGGGCCTCCGAGAAAAAGCCCCGTCCCGTCGTCCGCCTCGGCTGGGAACGGAGAGTGGAGTGGGTCTGTCCACGTGGCTCTCTGTTCCTACAATGCGTCTCCGATCGCGGCGAACGACGGGGTGAGCACTTGCTCGGGGCCCCCACCCACTCGGCTGAGACTTTGTGGGCTGTATAATAGCCGAATTCACATTTTTTTCGCCTGAAACGCGGCCCTCATTAGGCAAATACCACATAAACATATGGGTGATAGAAAAACTCATTTTTCCATGGAAAGTTTCTTTAACTTCACACCTTTCTTTCATCTGCTTATGGAGCGACGTACTAATCTCCACATTGTTTGAGCTAACTGAAAGTGGCTCATCCATACGTCAAATATCGTACCAAACGTTAGCCCATTGAAAACGTTAAAACAATGTACAAAAATCACACATATGCTAAAAGTTTCGAAAGTTCTTCAGCTTCTCCTTAAGCAGCTTTTCTCTCAAAGCAGAAATATCAGCAGACTACTGTTAGCCATGCGATGTAACATCTCGACAAACCATGCACAGTCCAGAATTTGGAACATGCTACAAATGTGAAGCTTCCCCTAGCGTCATCGGTCCTTCAGAGTGGATGAGCAGTTGGTAAAGAATGATTCCTCACAACTTTTAATCAGTATTGTTGGAGCGGTGGAGAGCGGGAAGAGGCTTTCGCGAGAGTGCTTTTCTTCAAAATGAATTGAAACAGCATTACAAATGCGCCCCTGTGATACATATTTTCTTCCTTTTCATGGAATCCGCGCGATAGTCTTTACAAAACATATCTAGAGTGGCATAACAACTAGCGCACTGCTTATCACGAGTCGGAGGTGTGAATGCTTCAAAAGTTTCGAGTTCCTCATCCTGAAGTTACTTTCATGATCTTGAAAGCTTCTTTGAACATAAATATCGGCTCATTTGGTCCTGAACGCCATTGAAAACTCAAAATCCGCTTGTTTTAAACTGCAGCTTCTCTACCTTGTGCCCTCTTCATCCATATGTCACACCTTTGGAGACTTGTTCGTAGGATACCTCGCTTGATTGGTTGCGCTGCCGACCTTTACAGTCATGCCCATATATTGTGCGCCACAGCCATTGCAAGTAAAGTATTAGGTTGATTCATAATAAATCGGACAAATTGACCAATTTTAGTCATTGTCGTACAACTTTTTTACGACAACAGGGATTCACTTGAAATATACTCCATCTTTATCGATGACCTTCTGCCACGGTATAGGCAGATCATGGATGCCCTTGCTCCAGAAGGCCGGAAGCTGGAGCTCGAAGAAGTTGCTGAGTGCCGCCTTGACCTCGTCGCGAGTTTTGAAGTCTTGGCCGTCCAGGTGGCGTTGGCTGTGGGAGAAAAGGTGGAAATCTGAAGGAGCCAGGTCTGGAGAGTACGGTGGGTATAGAAGTACGGTCCAACTGTACGACAGCAGCTCGGCCTTGGTCGATCTTGCGAAGTGCGGTCTGTGGAAGTAGACACGTTGTCGTGCTGGAAGTAGACATGTGACCGCCGCCGTAGCGAACTTTGGACATTGGCCTTCAATTCTCGTAATTGACGAACATAGACGTCGGCGGATACTGTGGTACCTTCATCGAGCAGCTCCCAGTACTCTACGCCGTGTACGCTCCACCAACCGCGGTTTTCGTCTTCGATGGAATAGTCGCCTGACGCAAACTTCGAATGCTACAACTACAGTGTACTTCTGCCGGGGGCATGCTCCTTGTGAACTTCTATCAGACGTCTGCCGATATCCGCGGGTTCCTGGCCAGATAGCGATATAAATAGTATGACGTTGCGGATGTTGTCTCTGGACCGCTTGAAATCGTGCGGCATTGTGGCGGAATGAATTTACTTTGGAGTGATTATTTTGCGGTACTTTCAAGAGCTTTTCATACTCATTCCAACGGTACCTCGCGCGTCCATTTTCGTTAATTCGTTACTGAGTTATGATCTCTAGAAATCATCACTACCATTTGTTCGATTTATTATGAATCAACCTAATATTAGGCAGCACTTCTATTGGGTTGGGGAATAAGTCCCCGCCGTTTTTTTCAACCCCGTTTTTCACATTGTTCCCTTCATCGTTCCACAAAGCTTATAGGTGTTTTCAGTAGAGCTTTTTTTGCTCTACAAAATGCCACTACCTGTTTTTCGATTTCTCCGACTACCTATTATTTATGAGGTTTGGAAATGAAGTACGCTGAAGGCAAAAAATTGCCACTTGCGCACCCCATCTTTCTTGTTTGCCTTCGAGATCAAAAAATGTATGTACATATGTTTCGATAGAGCTTTTTCAGCTCTACAGAATGGTACCACTTATTATTCAAATCGCTCAAATTTTTGCTGTTTTTGAGACTCAGGAATACAGTACTCACAAAAAAGTGCACTTTCGTTATCTCCTCTTCCTCGCCTACCATCGAGATTGGAGAGGATGTGCATACACGCATTCGATAAGGCTTTTTTTGCTCTACGAGGTGATACCACTCTTCTTTTATATCCTCTCACATTTTAGCATGTAGGAAGAGGTCGGCACCTGTTTTTCAATTCGAAATTGCGTAATAAAAATGAATTTTTCGGCAGAGTGCTCCCTATCATTCGATAGAGCTCTTTTCGCTCTACAAGGTTGTGTTTATGGTTTTTATAAGAATCAATTTTTGCAATTTTTTAGTCATTTGAAAGTCGACGCAGTCGAGCATTTTTGACAGATGTAGTCGAAAATGCTCGATTTCGTCGACTCTTAAATGTTCTAAAAATGGCAAAAATCAATTCTTACAAAAACCATGAACATAACCTTGTAGAGCGAAAAGAGCTCTATCGAATGATAGGGAGCACTCTGCCGAAAAATTCATTTTTATTACGCAATTTTGAATTGAAAAACAGGTGCCGTCCTATTCCTACATGCTAAAATGTGAGAGGATATAAAAGAAGAGTGGTATCACCTTGTAGAGCAAAAAAAGCCTTATCGAATGCGTGTATGCACATCCTCTCCAATCTCGATGGTAGGCGAGGAAGAGGAGATAACGAAAGTGCACACTTTTGCGAGTACCGCATTTCTGAGTCTCAAAAATAGCAAAAAGTTGAGAGATTTGAATAATAAGTGGTGACACTCTGTAGAGCTGAAAAAGCTCTATCGAAACATATGTACATACATTTTTTGATCTCGATGGCAAACGAGAAAGATGAGGTGCGCAAGTGGCAATTTTTTGCCTTCAGCGTATTTCATTTCCAAACCTCATAAATAATAGGTAGTCGGAGGAATCGAAAAACAGATAGTGGCATTTTGTAGAGCAAAAAAAGCTCTACTGAAAACACCTATAAGCTTTGTGGAACGATGAAGGGAACAATGTGAAAAACGGGGTTGAAAAAAACGGCGGGGACTTATTCCCCAACCCAATAGTATGATATTTGGTGTAGGCTTCTTAATGTTTTTTGATAATGAAGTTGGACAATTGCGTTGTAACGCGATATAATGGTCCGCTATGTCCATGCTACGAATTGAACAATTTTGCTTGCATTCGCATCCTTTTGTATTATTTCCAAAGTTGTTGAGTGAATGTTGGTTGGTTCTAATCCTTCTCTTGATGTGTTTTTTGTTTCACTGGAACAATTCAGATGCTAGGCGAAGGGGTGAACCGGCAGCCGTACTTCGATAGAAGCTTAACTTTGGAGTAACGCAATAATTGTCTGCTTAACACTACTAACTGCGATACTTTAATATTGTGCTGTTCCGGAGTCCATGACTATGTGAATGCTCGGCAACAATTGAGGCTCCAAAATATTTATTCGAAAACTCAGAAGAACCCCTCAAAAGTCTCAATAATTTTGGTAAATTTCTGCATGTTTCGGTAATTGACACCTTCTTCAGGCCTGAAAGAGTGGAGATCTGCTGAGTCACAGGATATACGTTGTGTATCAATACAACACGATATGCAACGTATATCATATGACTGAGCAGATATCCACTGTTTCAGGGTTATGCACCGAAATGTTGCATAAAATATTTTTTGAGACTTTGGGGATCGTTTGAGTTTTCAAAGGCAATATTTTGGAGTCTCAATTGTTGTTGAGCATTATAAGTATGGTCGTGTTCTCACGCTTCCCTCGACACTGGTTCCTTCGCTCTATGCGAAAAATACGAAACGAGCAAAACGTTAGGACTAGAGATTTTAATTAAAAACCTTGTGTGGCATAACAAAGATCGAAATCGACAAGTTATGCCGTGGTTACAAGAAGGGACAACTTGGGACAATCATCCGTGTTTCATTTGTTTCAGAACAAGATATCGGCTCAAGCTGCTGAAATTTTTTTTGAAGCAAGCTTTTGCCCTTCATTATATTCGCTTGAAGTACTTACTCAATGGCTATTCGAAAGCGAAGACACAGCAGCTCAAAATTTTCCAATAGAACTTAAAACTTTTCGAGTTTTGGACCAGTATCTGGAGTCTAATGAGCTGATTGTGGGTCCGGACAGTGCATAGATTTCAAGTTACATTGAGGGAAATGGGAGTTACGCTCTTTTTTTACTTTATAACCTTTTATGGTGGGTGTTGTATGATTCTTCACCTCAATAAATTTGTGTTATTGCGATTGTAGTGATCACAGCTATACTCTCTTGAAAGTGGTTTTTCTCTGCTTATATTGTCAAATTAGGATTTTTGATTGCTTGCTATCCTGTAGAGCGCGCCACAAGACGGAATGGCTTCAAATTGAATTCGGCAGCAAGGGTATTGTTCCTTGCGTCGAATGTCCTCCAAAATGTAGAACTTGAATCAGCAACTCGCTGCTCCTGCCTTCCATTCTCATGTGGGAATGCTATGATGTTGGCAAATGCGTTGTGTTCCCCAGAAGCTCGTCTGGCAAGCTCTTGTCCGTATGTAAATTTTTTGATGGATTCGCAAGGAACAGAATGCAGCTCAGGATGCGTGGACGCCTGACCCTGAAGACGAAATGCCTTTGGCAGTGGGTGAAAATCTCAATAGTTCAAATTCTAGTAGGGGTACACATTCGCTCAATGGAAAACAACTAACAAGGCTCTATACTTCCCGGACTGATACAGGTTATCTCCCTTGTCGAATCACAAGATCTCCTCATAATCGGTTGGGTGATCGGGGCAGGCGAGAGAGTATACTGATCGATCTGTCACAATTATACATTTCCCCTTAGCCATCGTATCATTGTTGAAGACTTTCCGTGATATATAGCAGCTTTAAATAATGGACCATGTTTCCTTTTTTAAACGTTTTGTTCTAACTCGGCGGTTAGTAATCAGATGGTAGTGGAGCCATTTGAATATACGTTGATTTTATACAGTGTGTTGTGTATGCATGTATGCATAATACGCCCCCTTCTTCGTTATACCCCAGAGTTTGCATTTCACGCGGCGTTTGTACCAGTGTGTCATATCAGATAGGCCCACTGCGTACCGCTATAAAATCTGTGCAAAACTCGCGTACATTCAATGGGCTTTGCGTATGGAGTGGAGAACATAGACCGTGACGTTACTAGCTAAGTTGTACAAATGTCTGGTGAAGGAGCATAGGCACTGATGGTGTGAGCTACTTAATGCCATGGGAGATTTGCAACAGTGTTACGACGCCTAGGTGAAGATGAGATATCACTGTGACAAGGCGATCGATATGCTGTCTCAACCGTCTCATTTAGCCAACTAAGTACGAGGAGATCGAGCGATCCCACAAGGGAAACAACCTGTATCATGTCTCATGTATCAGTTCGGGGAGTTAGATGGCCTTGTTAATTGATTTTTATAAAAGCGAATGGATATTCCTATTAATATTTATTATTGAGATACCAGTTGGGCTGGCGCACATAACTGCGCGCGTCACACATGGAAGCATGCTAATTCGGCCTGATCGATGTCGATCGATCATTATCATGATTCGAACGGTTTGCAGGAACAGGGAGTTAGCAAAAACGGAAAAAGGAAACAAAATTTCTCTCGTCAATTTCGTCCTTCCGCGTCAATCGATATTGATCGAACTCATTTTGCATGCTTCCATGGGAGATGCGCAGTAGTGTGCGCCAGCCCAACTGGTATCTGAAATTAAGGATCCCATCTTTGCTGCGACGAGAGATATGAACGTCCCGCCAATCGTCTTTCGAGGCTCCTTATCAGTCCTTATCAGTTGCTACCACTTCCGTTCCCGCACCATTGGTGTCCCCTCACCACTCCTATATCACTTTAAAAATTCAGAGTCCCAGCTTTGCTGCGACTCGAGATAGGAATTTCCCGCCACTCGCCTTTCGAGACTCCTAATCAGCCCTCATCAAATACTATCACTCCCGTTCCCTCACCATCGATATCCCCTTACCACCTCTATATCACTTTAAAAATTTAGGGCCCCAGCTCCACTGCGACGCGAGATATGAGTTTGGTGACAGACAGACTGACATATTTTGCCCATTATATTTGGTAGGATCTTCTTATTCCAGTGAAAAAAGTCGAATCAGTATTCAAACGGAGGTCCGAAATTGACTGCCGTCCCTCGGAAGAGCCTGAAATTCGGTACCTTCTGAACAACGCATTATCACCATGTGCCGTAGCTAGAATCAGATGTTCAGAGGTTGATGAAGACTAGCAGTGCACGCATCTGCCTGCTGGTTACAACTATATTCGGGCGTGGCTCGCCGGTGTGCCTGCCCCTAGCATTTTGAAAAGTGAGGAAATCAATACTGAAATTACAATTTCTGAAGTCATCCTGCAATAGAGCTCGACGAGACGAGTCTGATTGTCCGTATTCTTTTTCATTACGGGTTTTGCACAGAAGGAGGAGGATTGAATCATCACATTATATCTAAGTCTTCAACTACTTGCTTGTGAGGGTACTTATCATGAGATAAAAAGAATGCCGCGTGGAGAGGACCTATTTCTCAGCACTCCGAGATATGTACGTGTTTTACAATACCGCTCCTAATTCCAGCAATGTCATGGATTCGTCAGAAAAATCTGTCGCAATCCGTGATTTTGCCATAACTATACCTGAGGCGGTCCAATTGCTTTGAAAAGCATCAGTGGCTAGAGCTCGTCGAGACGAATCTCCTTAAGTAGAAAACATTTCGAGAAACTGGGAAATTGTCTCTCGGAGACGCGAGAAAGTACCTGCGGGCATAACGGCATCGTAAACTCTCCACTTTAGCTTTAGTTTAGGCATTTGAAACCAAGAGGTGTCAGTATATTCGACAAGAGCAAGATCACGTGAACATTTTGATCCCATCCATGGATGGCTTTACTTAATTTTAGTCAAAAAGTGGCACTCCAGTGAACCTTCTTTTCAAAATTTTAACCTAATCAGAGACACATTTTTGGGAGAAACAATCCATTCCAAATCGATCAGCAGTGCGGTTGATGTACTGCAAAGGATCATTGTGGGGCCTCAAAGGTCAGTGGGTCAAGTGTTATTCGTCTCAAATCTCTCTCTATTTGTTTAATCGGTCCTTTCTGCATAAATGTCAGTCTCTCTACAAAAATGAACTGGTCGCGGGATGGAACTGTAGTTATATCTGATAGATTGTAAGGTTCTCAACTTTACCCCACAAAAGGTAGTTTTAGAGCTGTCGCCCCAAGAAAACTGGGCTCAAACAACCTAAATCTTGGAAAGTTGAAATTTGGTGGGGTACTTAGTCGATGAAGACATAATATCACTGTTTGCTCCCATTCGCGAACTTCCGACTGTACTGGTGAACAATGGACCCTTCTCCAGCTAAGTTTTGTTGGCACTCAGACTACGGTCCGTAACCGTTGACGGACCGTAGACTGAGTGACAACAAATTAGCTGGCCGATCGCCTTGGCTATGTCCTTATCCCTTTTGAATGCATGACCACTGTGGCGCAACATTTAGATGGTCAGTGAATCAGATAGACGTCAATCTGACCTTCTCTGCATCCTTGCCTACCTGAAGTTTGAATTTCGGCAGATTCTTATCTACTTGAAATACAAGTGCATGTTTAGCCTTTCGAAACTTGGATAATTACAACGCTGAGTGGCTTCCAGTTCTCCTCACCGGAGCTTATGGGAGCTATTTTACCATGAGACAGCCGTATAAACGCAGAAGTGCACACTACCCGCCATATCGCCTATTGAAATGGGCAACATTTGCAAATGAAAAGCACATCCGAGCATCCGAACCATTCGGCTCTCAAAATCGCAAGCGTGCGAAGTGAAATTAATGGCACCACACTATCTGATCGAATACGCAGTGCAATATGAATACAGTTGCGATCCTTGTGAGAACGGGTGAGGCTGGCTGCCTTAGCCAACATTGCATCACTGTATTGATTGACCTTTTACACGTAAACTGATTGCGAATCCAGCTCACAGTCAGTTCGACAGTTTCGTGGTTGAATAGCAATATTCTATGAAATCATCACGTTTCCTCTGTGCAACTAACCGATGTTTTTCAACTTTTTGATTTGAATTTTGAGTTTGTATCTCATATGAATGTTTTAATCGCCGTAAATACTTCAACGATAAGTTTGCAATGCCACACGATGCAGCATACAATCAGTTGAGGTGTAAAAGGTCAATCGATACAGTGATGCAGTGCAGGCTAAAGCAGCCAGCCTCACCCGTTATCACGAGAATTGCAAATGTACTCACATTATGAATCGGTCAAATAGTGCAATGCCAGTGGTTTCACTTCGGACGCTTGAGATTTTAAGAGCAGAAGATTTAGAATCGTCCAAGGAGCTCCTCATTTGCAATTATTGAACTCATCTCATTGGCGGTGCACTGTGCAGCTACTGCATTGATACGGCTATCTCTTAGTAAACTTGGCCCCTATAAACTCTGTTGAGAGGACCTGGGGGGCCACTTAGCACTGTAAATATCTGGAGGTTCAAAGGGTCAAGCGTTACTTCAGGTAGACAAGGATCTGCCACACGTCAGAATAAATAGATCCTCGACCCTCTGATTCACTGACCATTTAAATGTCGCACCACAGTGGTCATGCATCTCGAAAGAAATGTGGCCACAACCAAGGCAATTCGCCACCTGAGATCGATAGTGAGGAGTCAACGTTGATGGATCGTAGTCTGAGCGACGACAAAACGTAGCTGTAGATAAATCCATTGTTAACCGACACAGTATAAAGTTAGCGATAAATGAAAGAGTGCAATGTGATATTATGTCACCGCCGACTAAGTACCTCACTAATTTTCGAGTTTCCAAGATTCAGGTTGTTTGTACCCAGATTTCTTGGGGCGACAGCTTTGATACTGCCTTTTATGAGTCACAGTTGAGAATCTTGCAATTTATCAGGTATAACACAAATCCTCCCGCAACCAGTTCATTTTTGTGGAGAGACCGACATTTATGCAGAGAAGGCCGATTGAATAAATAGCGCTCGAGAGATTTGGGACAAGTAGCACCCGATCCACCTACCTTTGAGGAGGTCCTACAAAACTCCTTCGCAGTACAGCAACAGCACTGCTGATCGATTTGAAATGGATTGTTTCTTCCAAAAGTGCTCCTCTGACTAGGTGTGAAATTTCGAAAGATGGTTTACTGGAATGCCTTTTTCTGACCGGAATAAGTAAAATCAGCCATGAATTGGATAAAGTGATCACGTAGTCATGGTCTTGTTGGATAAATTGACATTTCTTGGTTTCAAATGCCCAAATTAAAACTTTCAGTTAAAGTGGAGAGTTTACGATGCCGTCATGCTCGCAGGTACTTTCTCACGTCTCGGAGAGTCGGTCTCCCACTTTGTAGAAAACGAAGATAATCAGACAGAAGAAAATGAACACTTTCTACTTCGTCTCGATGAGCGTTAGCCACTGGTCTGTTTTTCAAAGCGATTGGACTGTCTTAGGTATAGTTACGGTAGAAACACGGATTGCGACAGATTTTCCTGATGCAATCCGTGAATTTAGCAGAAATTAGGAGCGGTATTGTAATTGTATTCACAAACCCATGGAATGGAAAATGAGGTTATGATCGCTATCCGATTTTGTGCAGGGCCGTTGTCGATGTGACTATTTTTAGGCTATGAGCCACTCATGTGCCGGTGAAGTTGCGAACAATAATGAAGATGTAGTGCCAGAATTCATTGAAGTTAGCCGACGCCTTCGAAAAAGTTCAACGCTTCTACGGAAAGGGGAGGAAGAAGATACACGCAACACTCCCGAGAAGACGTTATATCACTGTGAGCTACGTTCACCCAAGACGTGCAGAGGTATTGTAGTTCTTCTTTACTCGCGTTGTAGGACTGTGGTACTATGGGCATGATGCTTGTTCTAGACAAGGTTGTGTAGTTGCTTGAGTCGTAGCGGTGTAAGAACACTAATGTTTGGTATACTTCATTTAGGAGTTGTTTTTTGCTTTACTAGAATCAGTATGATGGGGATTCGGTGGTTAATTATCTATTAGGTGTATGCAGAATAAATGGCCAAAACATAACTGGCCATAACTTCGCTCAGACACAACTTTATTAGTTGAAATAAAAACCATTCGAATCTACAGAATTTTGCCAACGATCTGGTAAAGAAAATATGCCATCATGATAAAATTCTGGATTGTGAAAATTAATAAAGTCAAGAATGGCATTTTTACCCTACATTTTTTCTGACGCAGGTTTGCATCGAGAACCCGGAAAAAAGTGGTAATCCGTTGGGATAGGTCTGAGGAATAAGGGGGGTGAGGGAGAGTTTCGATGCGTCACTGCATCAGTTTTTGCTGGGTGCGCAAAACCCCACACTTCCAAGACACCCGGCAAAAACTGATGCAGTTAGGTATCGAGACTCTCCCTCACCCCCCTTACTCCTCAGACCTATCCCCAACGGATTACCACTTTTTCCGGGTTCTCGATGCAAACCTGCGTCAGAAAAAATTCGCCGATACGATGCATGTTGAAAATGCCATCATTGACTTCATTAATTTCCGCAATCCAGAATCCTATCATGATTGCATATTTTCTTTAACATATCGTTGGCAAGGTTGTGTAGATTCGAATGATTTTTATTTCGACAAATAAAGTTGTGTCTGAGCGAAGTTATGGCGTTTTGAAAAAAGTGGTTCGTTTTGGCCATTTATTCTGCATAGACCTAATATATCAGAATGAGTCCGATATCATATGAATGTGGTAGACTTCTTGCGCTCTGTGACTGAACTTCCTTAGCTCAGCTACCTTTTTCAATTTTCAAGCAACACAAAACCATGCTGAGCGGGAACATAATGAACCGCAAAGATTCATAACACTTTTGTCCAACAACTTCTCATGCATCTATAATTTCTGTGTTATAGGGCAATCAACCAGTAAATTATTTCAGCATTCTCATCCAATTTCGTGGAAATACCGACATTTTCAAGCAACGCTCGTGTGGTCAGCGATGATTTTTGTGAAGAAACGGAACCTCCGCGTCTTGAAAATAATTCTCCACCTGACCCTGATCCGACAAGGAAAAGGTTGGTTGTTCTGCTAATAGATATCCATCCACGGTTTCTTCTGCGTGTGGACGGTGTAACACGTTAACTATATGTATTATACCAGTTGGCGGGCGCACACTACTGCGCGCCATCCATGGCGATATTGTGCGAAATGGGTTTGATCGGCACGACCATAGTTGTGTATGGAATTGAGTGGAAATTCCTCTGCTTTTAGCTGAGCTATTGAATTGGAAAAAAAGCAGAGAAGATGGCGTGACAAAAAGACAGCTTTAGGACTTGAGAGTCCCAGCTTTGCTGCGGCGCGAGATATCAATTCCTCGCCATTCGCCTTTCGAGGCTCCTTATCAGCCCTTATCAGTTGCTATCAGTTCCGCTCCCTCACCACTGATGTTCCCTTACCACCCCTCATATCACTTTAAAAAATCAGACTCCCAGCTCTACTGCGACGCGAGATATCAATTTCTCGCCATTCGCCTTTCGAAGCTCCTTATCAGCCCTTATCAGTTGCTATCACTTCCGTTCCCTCACCACTGATGTCCCCTTACCGCCCCTATATCACTTCAAAAATTCAGAGTCCCAGCTTTGCTCCGACGCGAGATATCAATTTCTCGCCATTCGCCTTTCGAGGCTCCTTATCACCCCTTATCAGTTGCTATCACTTCCGTTCCCTCACCACTGATGTCCCCTTACCACCCCCTATATCACTTCAAAAATTCAGAGTCCCAGTTTTGCTGCAACGTGAGATATGAATTTCGTGACAGACGGAGGGACAGACAGACTTAGCGTTTTATATATAGTAGGGATACTCTGGTGTGAGAAATGCCAAAGAGTGGTCACACGTATGTAATACCCCTGCGGAAGAACCACACTTTCAGACCGTAGGATCTGCTAGTGTAAAATTTTACAATAGTCGAAGCTGATGCATTGCAATGTGGTATTATTGGAAGACAAATTTTGTTCCGATCCCCACGCAAGCCGGGCAAGTTTTTCAATGTTCTAGAATCAATAAATTTGTATCTCTTGGGAGGGCAAAGGCCACGACTCCTTCAGTGGTGGATTCACGTAGCATGGGCCGCCGAAAGTGCCAGGAAGTTGATGCATATCCTGCATATCACAATCCAAAAGCGAATTGATGCACGGCGCTGAATGCTCTTCTCTTTCATTTTTGACAAATATCTAAAGGTCTTTCCCCTTAGGTGTCTTCCGTTTGAGACTACACACGACTGCAGATTCCTGGCGAACTTCGTTATGCAGTATGGGTGAACAAGCTCTGCGCGCTGGTATCGCACACGCTAACGATCACATACTTATGTGACAATCTTAGAGGCTTAATTTTGATCTGTCCGTCAAGGCAGTAGGATGAATGAGTAGAAACCCTTTTCATAAGAGCATTTGCTATCACAGACTGTGACAAACAAACATAAGAAGAAGCACCGGAGGATAACAACGGATAGTGCTTCTTGTTTCTGCAAGAAACTACAACACCACCGTTGATCGCACGCACTAGAAGCATCAGTGCGCTCAGACAAATAGAACCAGCGATTTCGCTAACGATGGATAAAGTTTTTCTTCTTATCAGAAGAAAAACTATAATAGATGTTGCTCGTGCCTATCGAAGTTGTGAGAGATATCCTCGTTTTGTTGTTAGACAGAAGAGAAAATACATCAGAAATTCGCAGCAAAATGTTATGAAAGCAGCTCGTCATAAGGGAATTTGAGAAAGAGGTAGTAGACAGATGAATAGCACTGCAAGCAGAGAAGACAAATTACCAAGATAAGAAGATCCACATGAACTCAGAACACAATGAGAATAGAGGGAAAGCTATGGGTGAACAAGTATCAGGCAAATCCATATTTTTCGGACCACGTCGACCAATTTCCGTCTAATTTCTGGTGTTTCACCTTATAGTCATTCTTTGTAATATGCATCGTCACTATCTGCAGTATATTGTCAGCGCATCAGCTGAAAGAGTGAACGTCGGTCTTGGTCACCTTCACCTCGTATTTGAGACGGCCTTGCTTACCTTGTCAGTTCTTTCGCGAAAGTGGCCTAGAGAGCAGTATAGATGGTGGTCCGTTGATACAGAGTTGGGGGTATGCACTAGGTGGGGAAAGGATACTCACTAGAGATCCTCCATATTGCTGTCGCAATGGGATTTGGGGATCACTATGAAGGAAGTGCAATCTGACACTTCCAGCTGAATGCCTACCGCAGCAAGCTGTTCACGGTAGAAATCTGCCTGAAATCAGCATCAGAAGTAAGAAAGTACAAGCGAGAAACAGCATCATGAAGTGAAAGAACTCTCTTTTCATGGGTTTGGGCTTCGTCATTTGAGCAGGGCTTCAAGCAAGTCGATTGGTCAAAATACAATCACTTATGTTCGTGCTGGTGACTATGTTGAATAGCCTCGCAAGGTCCGATGAAGTCAAGAGGATTGAGACGCCACGTTGTGGGTCAACCTGTGCGTGCTCAGAACAGGTGACGAACGGAGTCCATACTCTTAGATCTTGCCGACTTCATAACCATGTTGCAGTGTTACCATGCAACAGTGGAGGTGCCTTGCCACATGGTGTCTGACTGCCTGAGTTCCTCTCCTGCGCAGGGCCTACGGCATAAGCAGTGAATGTCATGGGGTTGTCAGTGGGTCCATAGTCTTCACAAGGACGGCAATTTCGAATGCATTGTGCCAGTGCTGCACCACCATCCGATAGAACATACCCTCCACCGTGGGTGGCTGATGTTGCCTGCAGTCTCTCGGATGTAAGATACCAAGCAGTGTTTCTAAAAAACCAAATCTCCAAGAGCCCCTTTCAGGTTATTATAGTTACTAAGGCGAGTAGCGGGCAAATGAATAGCTAATCGGAATGCTAAAGGTAGGTAACGCCATGTGAGTAGCTAATCTTTGCGTTTCCTTTGGAGGACTCGTAACCTCATTCTGAACTAGCCTATTGCCCGTAATCGACAACGGGATGAATGGGCTGCGCAATAAAGGAAAAAACCCGTTTGCTGGTTTACCATGCTTTCCACATGAGAGACTAACCTTTATTTACTGTTCAGAGTTTCGAGCACTTCTGACGCGAAGCCCGCTTTTGCTATATGCACTGATGATATTTCTACAACTATCAACACGAGCCCACCACCTGAGGAGCCGACACCTTCACCGGTAAAGAATAATTCTAAAACAACTTCAACTGTTCATGCTGAATGCGTGGACTGATGCTTTCTTCGCAATGACTGTGACATCATGCATAGCTGATCGCACAATTTTGAGGATTGATGAGACCTCGTCCTGACCATGCCATGTGAAACTATTCGTTCAGAAGAACTTCTATATCTTCGCTGGTACACCAGCTATTTTCTGGCTTCCAGCATCAACTTTTTGCAGTTACCGCTTTGCTATTATGTCAACGTTTCAAGCGATTCAAATAAATGCTGGGAAAGTTTAGAGTTGTAAAAGTAGACTCTACGAAAACTGCATTCCCACATTTCAAAGCATAAACCAGATAACGCTGGGGAGTCAAACCAAATGCAAATACGTATTCGAAAGAGCACAGCATGGGCTCCAGCTTCTAAGTTAATTTTTCCCGAAACTCTTGTATTGAATGGTCTTGCTTGAACTGTATATGAACATTTCTCGCACGTGTTCTACCATGAACCGTAATAGTGTAATGGTACTTTATTACATTTAAGGATGTGAACGAATACATATCCGGAGCTTACGCAAAAGAAATTCGTACGTCAATTCCACGAAATCTACGTGACAACGGTTCTCATTATTTTATATGATTGTCCTTAGTTTGTTGCAATACAGTTTTTTGTCTTCAGATAAAATGGGTGCAATTGAGATGCAACGTTTATTGCGAAAATTTCAACGGTCAAGGAGTGAGCGTCAACAAGAAGCGGGGGCGTCAATGGCAGCCTCCGAATTATCGTCCAACCTTCCACCTGCAGTTCCAAAAGATGTAAGAAACTATTGAGAATTCCATTGCTAGTTCCATACGTTGTGACCCGCAGACTTTCGCAACTCATGAGTTTGGCGTGAGCACTTTGGCTGTGCACAGCCTTACTGCGAGAATCCATTACCTATACATAAACCAGCACTTCGGTGTGTTTGTGTGTGTCCGTTTGATTGTTACATAATCCACTCTTAACTCAACTGCAGCCTTTAGAGATCAAGCAAGTTAGAAGTGGGTAGGGGTTGATCGAAGTGTACGGAGCACATAAGACCTAAGCCTTGCTCAGCCCACCGTGGGCGGAGCATGCGCGGAAATCAATGGTTGCACAAATTCAAAGGAATCGTCCAGGGAAAAATGAGTTTATTTGTTACCCATATATTTATGTTGTAGCTGCCTTATAGGGGCCGCATGCGAAGTTTCACGTGGAAAAGTGAAAATTCGGCTAAGATACAGCTCTCCGAATTCTCGGCTGGGTGGGCGGAGCCTCCTGGGAAAAGCCCCGTCCATCGTCCGTAGCGGTTGGGGACGGAGAGTGGGACATTTTACGTAACATTCGGTTCTTACATGCGTTTCCGACCGCGGCGGACCGGGGTGGGCACTTGCTCGGAGGCCCCTCCCATCCGGCGAAGGCTTTGGGGTGCTGTATCATAGCCGGATTCACATTTTTCGTGTAAAGCTTTGCATGCTACCCACATGGCAAATACAACATAACTATATAGGTGACAGAAAAACTCATTTTTCCGTGGACCATTCTTTTGAATCCTCTCTCAGGTGTCAAAAATCGGACAAGTTAACAGGGCCTGGAGAGGTCGGGCAAGTAAGGACGGGGTAGGGGAGCCTACCCATGTGTACGGAGCACATAAGTTCTTAGCCTAGCTCCGCCCGCCATGGGCGGAGTGCGCCGAAATCGATGGGTGCTCAATTTTAACCTCGCTTGGGTTCCAAAAATTGGGAAAGTCAGGAATGTGTCTGTTGAGGTCACGCAAGAGAAGACTGGTTAAAGACTGACCAAAGTGTATGAAGCACGCAAGAAGCAAGTTAGGAATGGGCTTGGACAGGTCGCCCAAGTTAGTATTCGGTGAGGGCCAACCAAAGTGTACGGAGCACATAAGTTCTAAGTCTAGCTCCGCTCACCTGGGCGGGGCATGCGTGGAAATCGATGGGTGCTCAAATTCAACCTCGCTTAGGTGCCGAAAATTGGGCAATTCAGGAAAGGACTTGGATAGGTCGTGCAAGCAAGGACTGAGTAGGAGCCAATCCATGTGTACGCTTAAGCGTACAGCAACCACACGTGCATAGTTCTGCTATCGTGGACTTGGTGGCGTATTCACGATTTTGATCCTCAAAGGTCATATTTATAAAATTCTCGATGAAAGGAACGCCTTTGAGTTTTCGTAGCGAGACCTCAAACTGCTGCCGCTTCTTTAAAAGGCACATTTTGCGATAATCAAATGTGTCGACTTACCTTCTTGGAACAGGAGATCCTTGGGTAACTAGTTTGGCTGCACCTTTTTCGCGTCGTCTCGGTGCGCCATCACGGCCCTACACCTGCTGGAACCCACTGCGATTTTGCTCAGTTGACCAATAAAAGAGCTCAAGTGGGTAGCGTCGCAGTGGGTTCGAGCAGGTGTAGGCCATGTTAGCGCACCGCGGCGACATTAAAAAGGTGCAGCCTGACTAGTTACCCAAGGATCTACTGTTTCAACAAGGTAAATCGACCCATCCGATTATCGCAAAAAGTGCCTTTAACGTGGCTCGCCATCTCTTTGATTGTGCCTCACACACTGGGATCAGCGGTGGGAAGGGAGTCTTACTTCTAGGATTTTTTGACCGTTCTGCTCCATCTCCTCTACTTTTGCACTAGTGAATACTTCAATTTTCTTCTCATATTCGTATCAAATCCTGCTACTCTTTTGAGGGGGATCTGTATTTGGTGCGCAAGGGTTATAGGTGGGTATGGTATCTCTTAGTTTCAACCGAAGCCGATGATAGTCGACGGTTTGGTCACTATATTTACAAAGCGCATATCACCCATATCAGACCCTATTCTTGCCGCAATGCGCGCAGAGCGCGCATGCGAAAGTCGGCATGCCGCTAGCGCGGCGTGCCGCCCGCTAGAAAACCGGCGAAACCACCTTGCGGGGGCGGCAAAGCCGCCATCCGGCCGCCGCTGGCGGCCCTACGAGGATCGGTCGGCGCTGGCCGGCCATTCCGTCTGGTACTACTATATTCCACCGAATCCACGATATCGAACACCACAGAATGCTAGTTTCTTGGATTCCTCACTGTTTCGATCAGCACTATGAAGAACTCCGACGTCGGCATACATATATCAGTCTCCCTTGCTTCGTAACAGAAAGGGTTTGTTAAGGATCTAATGGGATGACATGATAGCATTGCAAAGCACGTCTGCTGTTTACTAGGAGCGGAGGGACGAGTGAACCAGAGCGCAACCGGAGCTCACAAATACAAAGTTCTACCCTAAAGCGTCACATCTGCTGCACACGATAACGTGAGACAAAAGCAGTTTGGAAAAAACGTCGGACATGCAAATATGTATCTGTTGCATGCCAATGACAAACACATCGCGTTTAGAACCTCAAAGTTTGACCGCACTGGAAGGAGGTAGTTCTTGCTGCATTTCATAGCCATGTCTCTAGCCGTCCCACTGCAAGCTGTTGTCTCCTTGGAGCGAAACTTTCGTGAGATACACAGGACAAGCGTATAACAGTTCCTTTCAAGCTGCGTTGTCCGGTCTCCAGGAGCGGCATCGTGTCGCTGCCCAATGATGACGAAGGTTATCGACATCTGAAGCGACTATGCTTTTGATTAAAGCTGTTTTCGAAATATAAAGGTACATAGGGCTGATATTGCACTACTCCTGGCACAGCTTGATGTTCCAGCCTTTTCTCATCAGCCCCTCGGATTTTTTTCTGCATGCTTTGTACAGTATGATGTACGAAGGAGATCAATGAACAATTACAACATAGAAAAGTGCGATGTCAGACTGAGGGTACTGCAGTTATGACCTAAAGTATAAAGGACAGTGCACGCAAGATAAGGGTGGGTGGCAACGATCCATAAAAATGATGGGAACACAGTATAGAGAGGGTGCGAAGTGGAGATGTAACGAGCAACAATGTGAGCAGAAAACGTAAGCAAAGGTTGTCATTAGGAGAAGTATGATAGGGAGGGGATGGGCATAGAAAGGCGGATGCTGTAAAGATAGTCTTTACTCTTGTTGGTTTTTTTTTTCGAGTCAAAGTTTGACGCTTCCTTACATCGGTTCGCTGCTTCTTTTTTTACTATACTGGTACTGCACAAGACTTATCTCAACATTCAAAAATGTGCAATCTCAACATTTTGAGGTGGACTCAGGGAGTCCGTTTGAAATCGTCACAGTGGAGCTGGTGGGCGAGTGCGCCCTTCAAAGGGCACTGGGTATTCGTGATTTGCTCGAATCATTGGTATGGTGGATCGGTACCTTTGCTATCGAAGGCAGTTGGTGTCACTGAGTGCTGTCTACCATTTTAAAAGAGGAAGGGGAACGGAGGAAGTAGTAAGAGGCCGGTACCAGTTCACATGAGTTGTCCGTGAAACTTTATCAAAATTTTTTGCATGGTTTTGCATATGATCTACTCACCCGGTTGCACCCTTGCCCTTGAAGTAGTCCAGGACAGTATGTGACTGTCTAATATGTGTTAGAGAGCAAATCAAAAATCATGCAGTAACAAGAATGAAATATCGTGATCAATGATGATGTATGGGATGTCACATCGTTCGTCCTTACTGTTCATCTCTCATAAACGCTTTTTTTTTCATAGACGTCTAATATTATCCGTTCAACAGGATACTCTAAATCTGATTTTTGCGGTGATGCCTACTTTTTTTTGAAGAAAAGGGAAGAGGCGGAAGTTTTTGGTGGAGAACTCTCCCACAGCCGAAAAAGGGGGAGGTGGAGGTTTCGGTGCAAAACTCTCCTACAGCCATGATCACGTCCTCATCGAATACCTCCTATTTTGTTCTATAACTAATTTTTGGGAAGAGATCACCGACTGCCCACGCCAATTTTAAAACTGTCATTTAGTTTTTCTTTCATCACAACATTATAGGGTTCAGCAAGAGGGAATGGAAGAGCACCACGTGCGTCAAAATATTAGGTTGTAAGGAAAGTTTTGGCCGGTTTCCGCAATTTCAATTTTGGGAGATCATAACTCGGCTCAGACTGCATCTTTTCTCACAGTTCGAGTACCATTCGATTCCCTACAGTTTTGGCAATATTATGCATGCTTGCATATCTCATTTTAATGAAGGGCTGATGATTTATTTTGCGCGGCAAAAAAAAAGTCGACTCCAAAACACCATTCCTTCTGAATACGCTGTTATAGAAGAAGCTGTCCAGATGTTTGGGAAAGTGGGGCTTAGTTAGCGCTGAATCCGATGAATGGTGGACGAGTAAGGGCTTCATTCCACAACTGCTTCAGTTCCTGGAAGACAATTTGTGAAAAATGCGCTCGCGCACGGCTGCTCCGAGGGGTCGCGCGGCAGCCATTTTTTGGGTTTTTCAAATTGAGGCTACTTAAAGACACCGGAAGGGGGTTATTTTGGCCTACGGTAGAATAGACGTAGTTGGGACGAGTTTAATTGGCCGCCATTGCTAAACTCGCCAATTCGACGCCTTGGCATGGTGCCAAAAGGAGATGTTTCTATTATAAAGTTGTTTTTTCCTTTTACTTTTTCCTTTGTTCTTTCTTATATTGTTTCTAGATGTATTAGGTTGTCCCAAAAGTCTTGTCGTATTTTTTTCGATCATCACTTTTTATTTTTTTTAGTCCAACAAATAGCAATTAGGCAACAACGTAGTGACCATTGTTATCGGCAATCTTCTGCTACTTTATAGAAAAATCGTTGATTCCCTTCTCCCAGAACTCTGGGTTCTGAGAGTCGAAGAAGTCAGCGATCGCCTTCGCAAGCAAGCCATAATCAAGGAATTTTCTCTTGGCCAGGAAGCATTCGAGAGGATGGGTAAGGTGGTGGTCAGGAAGGGCAATGTCTGGAGTGTATAACGGGTGGGGCAGGATATCCCAGCCGAGCTCCTGTAGCTTGGCCTGGGCACTTTTCGCGAAATCGGAGGAAATTGGAGCGGGCGTCGTCATGTAGGAGGGTGACCGCGGACCTTTTTCGGCGCTTTTCTCGAACAGCGACGGCGAGCTGCTGGAGCTGGTGGGTGCATACGGTAGCGGTGACTGTCTCGCCTTGTACCAGCACCTCGCGGAAAAGCATTCCTTCCGCGTCCCAGAACCAGCACAGTCCCAAGCGTGGTTTGTCTTTCATGTCAATCTCGCCGTTGCTGAAGCTGATGAACCAGCGGCGCACAGTCACGTAGCTCACACATCCCTTGCCCAATGCAGCGCTGATGGAGTGGCAAGCTTCCGTCGTTTTGGTGCCGCAAGACCGCTCATAATAGATGACACCGCGAGTTGGGTGGATATCGACAACGGGCATTGTAGCTCTCTCCACGGGATCTGGTGGGTCAATATGAATTTTCCTAGAAAGCTTAGGGAACGTTCTACCATATTCCTGAATCGCCTGGACCTGCCTCGAAGTGAACAAGAGTTACTGATTTTTTTGGAAAAATACGACAAGACTTTTGGGACAACCTAATATTAGGTTGGACGGGAAGTTCTGGGACACCTTGTGAGAAAAATTCAATTTATTTTAATTTTACTCACATGTAACTTCAGTCACCAAAGTATGCACCATCGTGATCTACAATGTACTGCCAACGCTCAGGAAGATCGTAGATACCCTTCCGGTAGAATTCGGGAGACTTCTGGTCAAAGAAGTTCTGGAGCCCGCTCTTGAGATCGTCGTCATCTTTGAACTGTCGCCCGTCAAGGAAGTGGCTCAACGACCGGAATAGGTGGTAGTCAGTTGGGGACATGTCCGGGGAATATGGTGGGTGGGGAAGCGTCGTCCAGCCGAGGTCCTGGATCCTTTGACACGCCAACTTTGCCACATGTGGGTGAGCGTTATCGTGGAGGAAGAGGTCTTGGTCCATTTTTCCGGTAAGTTTTGGCGCTCCGGTGTCCAATTGCCTGCAGTAGAGATCGGCAGTGGCTGTCGTGTTGGATGGTAACAGTTTCCTATTTTTTTGAAAATTTTCAAAAAAAAAAAGTTTTTTTCTCAATGCAATTTTTTGAATATTTTCCTGTTCCAATTTGAGCCGATCGAGCCATCGGGCTGCCGCCATATGAGAGACAGTACCTGGGTCCATCGACTGGTTAATTTTGTTAGTGGCCTCGCATGCTGAGGAACCGAGGCGGTGTTCGTGAATTTCGCACCTTTCGCGAAATTGCCGTAAATTCACTGCTAGTTGAAGCCGTAGAGAATATGAATGTGCTATTCAGAAGCCCTTTTCAGACGCTTCATATACCCCCCACTACCAAATGCTCCCGAAGCTTTACAGGTTTCTACAGGAAAAAACAAAAAGTGTCCCAGAACTTCCCGTCCAACCTAATACTTACATGAATGCTAATGTAGTTGGGAATAGTCATTCCATTGCGCTGGGAGTCAGGCGCTACAATTAACATTGGCCCGCGGCCCGTCTCCTACAGCGGACAACTCGGAAAGTCAGTGTGTTGATGCAAATGAGATGCGAGTACACCACAGCGTCGCGCTTTTGAATCCGGGTTTTTTCGCCGGTTATCGCTTCTAACCTTGGGTGTTCGTTACAAAATGCTCATCTCTTTGCATCTTCCTCTTGTTTAGGACCCCTTCCGGTTCCTTCAAGGTGGTCAAATAAGTTTGTTGTAGAGGGCAAATACTTGTGGATATCCTCTGCAAGTATGGACGCTCATCCCTTTCTGCCGTTTTAGTTAGAGCGATTTGATCAATTGAAAATTCGAGCAACTCATTCTCATTTCTGCACTTCTGAAAGCATAGACAAAGTGTTCCATCCAATGCTTCACCCCCGGGTGACGGTTGGGACACACGAATCTAGGCCGCGACCTTGTAACAGCCTGTGGCCCTTGCCCTGTGACATGAATAATTCAGACAATTTGACTATGCAACTGAACAGACTTGCAAGGAGGACACGATCTACATGAACAAATTGTCTGAATTATTCATGCCACAGGGCAAAGGCCACAGGCTGTTACAGGGTCACGGCCTAGATTCGTGTCCAACCTACACCCTTTCACCCCTCCTCTTCCAGCGCTCACACTTGTGGTCACCCTCGCTGGGAGTCGGCTAAACAATAACTCGTGAAGTGAAGTCATCTAAAAAGCGCCATTTTCGCAGTACTTTGAAGTATTCCTAATAATTCGAAAACCTTGTGGCATTCCAAATAAAACATACGTCCAGAAAGAGCAATCTTTTATCTATCTAGGGAGCAACACATGTCATTTAATGCACGCTGACGCGCTTTGAAATTTGAATTTATCTTGTGAACGCGCAAAAGCGGCCAGAACTTTCCTTGCAACCTAATATGCTGCAAGTAATGATTGTGTATATAATTTGCAATGAGCGAGAAATACGAAAAATAATATGACGGAAAATGGCCAAGGTGGTTGGAAGACTGTAGACCAACCTTATAACAACACAATAAGGAGAAGCAACGCGCTGTGTCGCATTGTTTCAGTAAAGAGGGAATGCTCGGCCGATAAAAGCAAAATGAGAGAGAGTGAGGCTGCGCTTCAGGCAGACCTGATGAGGGTTCTATTAGGAAAGTTGGTGATAAGAATGATACAAAAAATTGTGTGGAAAGGGAGCACGACAGCAGTGTGTAGACAAAAACATTGAAAACGCATTCGAGATGGGAAGTGGAAGACAGGTTTGGAAGTCAAGAGCTGTCAAAAATACCTGTTTTGCACACCAGGCTTTTCAACGTACAGGGAGATTTTGATTTTCTCCTTCGGGAAAACGCCTTTCTCGGTCGTAATTGTTCATGCCTTTTGCTCAACTTATTTCAATGATTAATGGCAGTGATTGGTGATTAACAGAAAGGTTTGGAATTGTGCTCACCTATACACTTTCTCCATGTAAAGCAAGGGCAAAAATTTGCTTTCCATAAAAAATTTTTGGTCCTTAACTCTTAGAGCCAACTGTAGGAAACTAGCGTCATCTCAGTGCTCTTAAGTACGATACCCCACTAAAACTTCGTCCCCAAAAGCACCATAGGACTCCCAGAACCTGCTGTGCTTGAGTTTTTGAGAGAGGTCTACAAATTCTCAAAAGTATTCGAATTCTTGAATCATTATGTCATGAGCCATTTGAAATATACCGTGGTAAGCGGATCATGATTGCAATAATTGTTTTGGTTTCCAGCGGACTTATGTCCATGCCGTCTTTGGAGTTCGCCTCTCTGGATTGTCAGCTTCCTCCAGGATGATACCCATCAATGCCATGGCCCTAGCAAACCCTAACATCGTTCACATTACAGTGAGAAGTGACTCATCAACACTTTCAACTGAACAAAGTATGTTATTTTTTAATTTCATTGAATCAACTGGAACCCTCTGATATTAAAAGACACTCTGAAGCAGAGTGACTTGGTCGGAATGTGGCTGTGGATCCGTGAGCTTCATGTAGACTTTTAATGAATTTCATGCTGATATAAGATCAATCGACCTTTTGTATCTCTTTCTCACTTCCACTCTCCCTCTAATTTGACACCATCTTTGTCCCATTGCTAATAGTTTGATTCCTCATGAAGATGGCTCGAGCTGGAGTGTATTGGCGGTAGCAGATGTATATCACCATTAGCAGGGGTCAAGGAAGAATGGAAGCACATAAATTGGGCTATGCTCCGCCCTCAGTGGACGGGCGTGCACTGGAATGGTACGGATGCGGGTCAAAAAATTTATGATGCAGTTTCAAAATAGTCAAGATGGGGGAAAAAGTTGGATCAAGGTTGGCGATGAGTTTCTGGGAGAGATGGAGGAAACCTGCCTACGACGGACGGAGCATACTACGAATAGACGGTGCTTACAGCGAAAATTCGCAATTCGCTTCCAGTAAGCCACCACGAAAAATTCTATTAGGAGTCTGTGGCAAGAAGTAAGGAGGCGTATGAACGCAGACGCGCCTTTTCCACACGGTAAGGCGTGCTCTGAGTTGTTAAAGACAGGAAAGGTGGCAGTTCAGGCCTACGGTACTTATTTCACATCATCACGAATGAATGAGATACACCCTACAAGACAACAAATAACATTTCCGCCAGCAAGCAACTTGGAAAGGGGATATTGCAGTTCGAAGAGATACGCGGGAGATGCGAATACAGACCACAACGTCGCTCATCTCAATCCGAGTTTCTCCACCGATTATCGCTTCTAACCTCGAATGTTCGTGTCACGATCATTTCTTTCCATCTGCGAGCGTTACGGTAGGCTTCACCGTAGGCTAAAATTGCTTCCTTCCGGTGTCTTCAAAGGGACCGGGAAGGGTTGGGAGAGAGAGAGAGATGGGATGAAATGATCGTTCTGAAACGAATATTCTACGTTGGATGCCATAAACGGTGGAGGAACCCGGATTCAAAAGCATGACACAATGGTCCGTATTCGCATACTTCGCGCATTTTTTCGAGCTGCAACTTCACCTTCTCGAGTTGCTTGTTGGCCGAGATGTTATTTGTTATCTTGTGGGGTGTACTTCGTTCATGATGATGTCAACTAGGTGAAACAACAATAGCAACAATCAATGAAAATGAAAGAATGAGCGAAAGCGTAAGAAAATTGGTGTACGTGATAAAGTCCATTAAATTCACACTCGATGTCTTAGCAAGGCGTCGTGAGCAGGGTCAAGCGTCCAGTTGAGGAAAATTCCCAAAAAATACGACCCCCCTTCAAAAAGGGAGCCTCAATACGACCCCCCCCTTTCACTTGTGTTATTGTTAGTTTTCATTTCGCAATAAATAATTAATAAATGCAATAAACAATGAACTATTCTTTTATTGGTATATTACAAGATATTTGCTTCATCTGGACTAAACAACCACTTACGCGTATTCACCTAAGTCTACGCTAGAGGAATCTCCTTCCCGCACACTTAGGCTGACACAGGATAAGAAAAAACTCGAATTTGCTTCATCAAATCTTCCCTTGCGAAATTCAAACCCATTTTGGCTAGCTCTGCGCTCTAACTCTATGTATGCTGCGCTCTATCCATAGACCGCAGCATACATAGAGTTACGCTTTTCCCATCCAAACTCCTTAAACACCAAAAGAACATTATAAACAGCAAGAAAACAAAAAGAGGAACGAATCACCGACAAATATGCGCGAAGAAGGAACAGGTGCGGCTGCGTCGCCATTTGAATGGAGCGCGGTATCTTCCCCATACTAAATTCCGACATTATTAAAACACTTCAAACTTTACCTAGAGCCCATCTTTCAAACAGCTGTAGACTGTTTTCTTAATAGCTCCCTCAGACCTATCTATTGACCGTTTGCTTTCCCTAATGGTTGCTTGGTTCTCGATATGGGTTCCCAGCTGAGGATTAAATGAGGAAAATTTTGAAGTGTTTCACTTCAAATGGTCATAACTTCCTTCATACTCAACCATATGAGTTCGATTTGTCGAAGCTAGGTCTGCGAGGTTGCCGCTTTCGAATGACTACCTGAGCTATGCCATATCTTCAAAATGAAGGAAGTTATCTCGAGGGAAGCCAGATGAGGATTAGATGAGGAAAATTTTGAAAAATCGAAGTGTTCTTTTTCAATTGGTCATAACTTCTTTCAAACTCAACCATATGAGTTCGATTTGTCGAAGCTAGGTCTGCGAGGTTGCCGCTTTCGAATGACTACCTGAGCTATGCCATATCTTCAAAATGAAGGAAGTTATCTCGAGGGAAGCCAGATGAGGATTAGATGAGGAAAATTTTGAAAAATCGAGTGTTCCACTTCAATTGGTCATAACTTCTTTCAAACTCAACCATATGAGTACGTTTTTGAGTGTTCGGAGTCCGCGAGTTTGCCGCTTTCGAATGACTACCTGAGCTATGCCATATCTTCAAAATGAAGGAAGTTATCTCGAGGGAAGCCAGATGAGGATTAGATGAGGAAAATTTTGAAAAATCGAAGGGTTCCACTTCAATTGGTCATAACTTTATTCAAACTCAACCATATGAGTGCGTTTTTGGGTGCTCGGAGTCCGCGAGGTTGCCGCTTTCGAATGACTACCTGAGCTATGCCATTTCTACACAACGAAGCAAGAAAAATGTAGGAAAACCAGTTGAGAAAATTTTTTTTTGTGAATTTGCGATATGTTCCCAAGTTTCTTCCGAAAAATTGATTCATTGTTATTGGAATTTCTCTAGTATGCATCTTTCGCTCTCGAAAGCCTAGTGGGAGGGCGAGAAGCGTCGGTCAGTTTCTCTATGGTATGCGCCATGCATGAGGATCTCATCCACATTCTCAATGAATACAAACGTTTTTCCCGTCCGCATAGTGGCCGCTAACACCAGATTACGTACTTGCAATCGCAGAGTAAGATATGAAAGAAGTCCATATCAACTAATTTTTCGTTTTCATCCCATTGTTTCTGGAGTGTCCATCCACGGTGGTACCCGTTGATAATATCGCTTTCCACGGTTAATCGGTGAATTTCGGAGATGTCTCTGTACGTGGTTTCGATGTCAGCGGACCAAAGAAAGGTCTATTGGCCATAACCGGTTTCGTTGCGGATCGCGCCATGCATGAGGTTTCCTTGATGATTAAGTTTGACTATTTCGGGTTCGATCCCAAGTAAAGAGTTTTATCATTTCTCCCCTTACACTTTAGAACCTCAGCCTGGGAAATTCTGTTGATCACTGCCAACCTCAACGATTACGACCACCCCTCCTAGCGGACCAAATACGACCCCCCCTGCTGAGGATTCCTCAACGGAGGCTTGACCCTGGTCGTGAGTGCGATGTCTGCAACCCAACGAACTGCAGGCGTTACCGTAGTTCTTGCTGTACCGTAGGCCAAAATTGCCCCTCTCGGTGTCTTAAAAATTCAGTCGAGAAATTTTAACGTAATTTTAAATTGCATCACACAGTTGATGAAGGTTGGCGGTGAGTTTTAAAGTGCACGCACGCAGTGGGCGAGAGTGCCTCGAATGGGCGTGTTCATAGCAAAACTCGTAGCTTGGTGTCAGTGCAGGCTAGAACCAAAGAAAAATCAGAGGAGTGGGTTTATAGGCTGTTGGTTGATATTGACAGGAATTATCGCTTTTTGAGCAGAAAAGTGATCATGGATCATGCCATTGAGTGAGTTCAATTGCAGAAGTGGAAATCCTATGGGGTAATAAAATGTGCAGAGCGCACATGAGCTACGGGGGCTCCGTCCACCATGGGCGGGGCGTGAGCTTGAATACCGGAGCTGAGGGAAATTCTTTTTGGATTTTGAGATTTCAGTTGTACGGAAAGGATAATTTAAGGTGAACAGAGAGTTACTGATGGTTGAAAGGAGACTCGTCTTCAGTCGGGGGAGGTTATAAGCACGTTATTATCTCTGGGCTCAATAACAATTTTCATGACACACGTATTGACCACATGCCGGGGATAGGGACTTATGGAACGTGATGATGGCTGCAGTAGGAGGAATGCTGTAGCCGGGCCTTTCCACTCCCTCGGAGGACAATCGACGCGCGTCTGCTGAAAGATCCGTTTATATAGTGGTGTTGGTAAGACAGTGACGGCACTGCCGGACCCGTAAATCTCTAAGAGAGGGAAAAGGAGTTATAGAAAGTGATGGGTGGAGGGTAGCCTGAGCACTTTGTTACTGCTCCATGTTGGGTGTGTGTGCTATCAGCGCAGGAAATTCGTGTCGCACGTTCATTGAGCGGCGTGCGGTAATTATGGGTGCAGGGTTAGCCCAAGCACTTTGTTATTGCTCCTTGTTGGAAATGTGTGCCATTAGGACAGGAAATTCATGTCGCGCGCGAACGATGACGGTGTTATACGCCTTATTTCAGGCGTAATGGCTACAACACTGAATCAGTGCGACGCCATTAGCTCGCACACATCGCGTCCCGCATAACACGTGGCCACGCGAATTTCTTGTCCTAATGCTTACATCACTCTCTGTCACATTATTGGAAAGGAACTATGAAAGTGATGACGGGTAGGTTATCAATATTTGGTTATTTGGGCGGTCAAGGAGAACCATGTTCACTGGGCGGGGTAATAAACAGGTTGGAATTACTCAATGTCAGCCAAAGCTGATGATGGTAGACCAACTACAATTGTTGGCGATGGAAGAAATTGCAACAACACAGCAATTTCAACAAGTACAAATGAAAAGTAACGGGGAAGCATGAAGTGGCTGTATAACTTTGCAGAATGGTCAGAACGGCATTTTCTTAAAAAAAACAAAGAAACTTATTCTGCATTATATCAGCTGAAATTTGGATTGTTTGTGGATGCGTATTCACATTTACTATACTTTATAATTGGAGGAACTTTCAGAAACATCTTGCAAAAAAAGTTTTGGGCAAAATCTGGGTGGCTGTATAATTATGCAGGCACTGTATTTTGTTTGAATGCAGCAAAGATTTGTTGCTTTCAGGCAGTTGTGGTAGCGTTGTGCCACCGCCTTCATCGCTTCTTCCCCCGGAACTGCGGCCGCCAACCGAAGAAGAGGCAAGGAAAAGTCTCTCTCCCAAGTATGAAGAAAGACGTGATTTCGCAAGCCCAATCGTTCAAGGCAATGATCCCACCATTAAAACGACAGGACAGCAATCGGTTTGTGTAAACGTTCGTCCCTCCTACCTATCGTTCCTGTATGCACGATAATTATGATATTATAATGGTGATGAACTTACTAAAAGACTAGTAAAGCGAGTGTGCTTCATCAATCTGTAGCTGGGCAAGCGCACACTACTGCGCGCAGTACACGGTGGAGTGCAATGCTGGTCATACTGATTTGATATACATATTATAGCGTGCGATTCGCTGGCATTATAATTACCCGTTCTTATCTCCTTAACTAAGGACCGATAGCTATTGGTAGCACATGGCTCTATGAAATTTTTATTTCTATAGCCTTGCTCACTCCTTTGGAGTTTGCCATTATCCGTGCTCCGCCTTCTACACAAAAAGATCATCCGATGGATATCGTTTGATGGCCCGTGACTTATGAGAATTTTCATTCATGTGACCCATTACCCGTTTTCGGCTATCTGTACAGGAAGCGGTGAATTCGATCGATGCTGATCAATGGTCGTGGTCTATAAGGTTTCCCTATGCAACTGTATCCACCTATGGCGTAGTCCGATAATGGCTTTCGTTGCGATTACTTATGGTGGGCTCCCAGTCTGTGGGTGGGGGTCGCTTGGTCGAATTTTCACTTCGCGGCGCCGTCAGCACGACTCACTGCAGTCGTTTGGAATTCCGCTCAGTATGCAGTGGGCTGGTATCGTTAGAGACCTTCGAAGATTGCAGGTTTGAAGCTTCGGAAGTTCTTATATGTAGTGGTTATTGCTGTTCCAACAAATAAAACTACAAACAAGTTGCACCTGCCGCGCCGCTCGCCGCGGGCGGTCGCGCGAAAATTCGACCAATCGACCCCCACCCACAGTCTTTAGACTATTCACATTGCGTTGAAAATTTTGAAATAGGGTTCCGCCCACACTATGCCTCATAGCAATATAAGAATCTCAGTTTCTCCATCCTTTTCCCGTCTTTAGACTTTTTCGAAAGAACATAACTAATTTCTGTTTTTAGCCCGGCCACCTAGTACGAAAACTGAACTTAGGTTGCTATTTATCGTGATGCTATCGTAAGAATTTTTCGTTGTTTTCTTTTAGGATTTGAAGTGCACCTCACATGGCCTTAGCAATAGTGAGTTACAACAAACTGTGCTTCACGATCCAATACACCTTGATGGTGAGGTGCGTAGCTACTCTTCAAATTAGCTCAGTATGTGGCTAAAATTCTATCACATTTGACGAGGGATTAGCACAATTTTTCAAAAAATGAAAAAGCCGAATTCGGTTCTTGATTGTCTTCCTCTTACAACTTCTACGTGAGAAAAATCTCGCATAGCCTGTTCCCCCGTACATCTGTGATTCTATTCCGGGCCGAAAACACCTCTTCTTCCCCTGTGGTGATCGTGGCTACTGAACTATGGCCGTTTCGTAGACTGTCACTAAGCTAGTCATCAAGCTCTATGGTTGGTCCCTAAATGACTGACTTCACTCAATGGTCTCAATGATACGATCCGCTTTCTTCCACACAGAAACCGATATGTTTGGTAGTTATTTCAAGAAGGCCCACCTGGTGGGCTTTTGACACCATTGTTGTCACCCTATTTGCCGCACACTATTTCAGCTTTCAGTCAGTCTTTAACCACCAGGTGGACGGAGTGATATTTTTGTAGCGAGGACGATCTGGTCACTTGCAGGCCCAAGAGACCCGCCAATTATGGGCGGAACCCCGCTCACTTCAAACATGTCCAACACAGGTCATGGGTGATCTTCGATTTATCAATTTTTCGCTTTCTCTAGACTGCTCCTGAGCCGAGTTAGGAACATTGTAGAAAGCACCGTTCCGGATCACGCTCACTGAAAACTGGTCTTTTTCTATTGCTTTAAACGCTCACCTTACCTCCCCCCTTCTCCGATGTCCACGCTGTTTTGAAACGAAGTGCAAAATTTTTCACTTGAGCACCGGTTTCGGCGCTCCCGCACCTGGAGAGGAGCACATCGGGATGGAGTGGGCGGGGCATATGTATACCGTCCCCAGCCAACCCAAGCCTGACCTAACCTCTCCGGACCTTTAACCGAACCCCTGGATAATTTCAAGCTGATGATGTCCCAAACTCAAAGGATTCAAAATGCATCGAAAACAAAAAAGAAAAAAGGATGACCGACGTATCTGGTTGTGCAATAAGTTCGTCCCTCTTTTATCCTCTGTGCTTCACTGCATTCTGTCCATCTTTCGACAGAGTGTATAGGTGTGTTTGATAAGGGTTCTTTGCTCTACAAAATACTATTAATCGTTTTTCGAAACATCTGATTGCTCAACATTTCTGGGGCTTGGAAGTAGAGTACTCAGGAGGCAAAAATCCGCACATGTGGCACATCGAGGCCCGAAAACGTGACCTTTTCCGCTCCGTGTCGAATCATAGGGGTGGGGGAGGAATGATACCTCATTGATTAATTTAATGTTACAGTTAGAGGTTGTTTCACCCAATAAAACTGCTGAAATAGCAAACAGATTAAAAATTCAAAAAATCGGATTTATACATAGTGTGGAAAAGCTCCATCGAGTACATTTGAGCACGTATCTTTCTACCTGGATGGTAGGGAAGAAGATACGCCGATAGTATGGATTTTTGCCTCCTGCATACTCCATTTAATTTCAATTAGACTAGTAAGAAACACCTTCCTGTCAAGCAGAATGACCTTCATCAAACACATATACACATTTTGTCGAAAGACGAAGATAATGTGAAACACGAGAAGAAAAACTGAATGAACCTATTCACAGCTTAGAACGATGAAATCAGTACCAAAATTTACAACGTGTGACCTGCTCCTCTTTTAATACTTAGAACGAATATGGAAAGAATTACTATGTCAAGATGGGTTTAATTACCATGAGCAAACTTTTCAATTACTATCAATCAGTTACATATGATGCCGTAGAATTTAAACTTCTGGGAGGGTTCTTATTCAATAGTAAGTCCATGAGCCGTTTCCAGATTTCTTCGCAAAAACTGCCATTTTGGACATTGTGATTCGGTGGCGCATGATGCTGTAGATTCTCACGTGCATTATACACCACCAAATGATAATGATCAATTCTGTTAAAGTACTCACTCAATGATATACTTTATGAGCCATTTTAGCCTCCTTCGCGGTATTTTATAACCTTATCGATAGGTGGCGCATGATGCTGCGGAATTTCAACTTACGTGAGGGCACTAATTTATCCATATCCAAACGAGAGCTCCGTCTACGAGTGTCATTTGACATCATTTCACTACCTGCCGCACAGTACTTCAGCTTATGCCATGTCTCTAAATCTGAAGTATAGTGGATTAAAGGAATCGTCCACGGAAAATGAGTTTTTGTGTTACCCATACGTTCATGTTGTACTTGCCTAATGTGGGCCTCACGTCAAATTTCACGCGAAAAATGTGAATCTGGCTGAGATACAGCACCTCAAAGTACGTCCAAGTGGGCGGGGCCTCCGAGTAAAAGCCTCGTCCCGTCGTCCGCCGCCTTTGGGAACGGAGAGTGGAACTGTTTATGTGACCTTCTGTTCCTACAATGCGTCTCCGACCACGGCGGACGACGGGACAAGGCTTTTACTCGGAGGCCCCGCCCACCTGGACGTACTTTGTGGTGCTGTATCTCATCCAGATTCACATTTTTCGCGTGAAATTTTGCATGAGGCCCACATTAAGCAAATACAACATAAACATATGGGTAACACAAAAACTCATTTTCGTGGACGATTCCTTTAATGTTTCTTTTGTTGTGAGCACAATCGATTGCACGCTTCGTTCATTGTAGAGGGAGGTTTCACTCACTTCAACCTGTCCACCACAGCTTAGCTTTGACATCGTTGATCTCCACCGATTCTTTTTGTTTCCAGGCTGCTCTGAAACCGAGTTATCAACATTTGGGGTAAGCAATGGTTGTATAGCGGTATAAGAAGGCTGCAAACCGAAAGCGTATTTTTTAAACTGCTAGAGCCACCCTCCGCTTACCTTTCCTACCACCAGTCGTCCAGGTTCTTTCGAAAGATTGTGGAAGCTCTCAACTGAGCGCCGAATACTTCAGCTCATGCCCCGCCCACATGACCATGTGCGCTCTGTACATCTTGAACCGTGCTCCACCCCACCCAAGCTTGACCCGACCTTCCCCGCCTGCTCTTCAGGCAACACCGGTTTCCAGCGGATAAACAAAGAAACAACCAAGCAAATGAACACAGACACACTAAACTCCTGTTTTATATACAGATTGATTTTGACATTTCCCCCTCATATTTCAACATAGATTACCGTGGATGCACTTGTTATGATTGCTCTGATCCAAAGAGACGTAGCAGTGACCGGACTGCCCGTCTGTCAACGGTCAGGTCGCCTTCATATTCTGCGACGGCAGGGCGTGACTGCGTTCATGGACAGAGAGGCATAATGACACAGGCGGAGACGAAGAGACAGCGTAGCCACGCCCTGCCCGCACGGCAGAGTACGAAGGCGGTCTCAGAGGTAGTAAGCACCAAGGAACTGATAACAGTTGATGGTTCTATGTTAGGGGACTCCAAGGTCTACTCGATCGCGGGCAAGATGACCAATAAAGAGCACGTGCACCATTGCGACGCGAAGCAAATGAGGATACTGCTGTTCAACGCTAGGGATTGCACATAATGGTGAAATTGATAGTAAGGCTATAGGGGGGTGATGAATTATATTTAAGCGATAATATTTGAGCAATAAAGCACAGTATCAGTTTGAGCGGGTAAACAGCCAGGTCAAAATTTGTCGAAACTTTTTAAGCGCGTTCTACGCACATATCCCGCTTCTTCGGTCTTCCAACGCAAACCGTCAATTAAACAAAAATGAACAGCGATGTTGTAACAACTTAGCCTGGATAATTCTTCTGTTGAAGCCATTGTTACTTGTGGAAGATCCAGGCTGTCGTGACTGGAAGTGTGTTGTAGACCGGTTGCAAGAATGAAGGGAATTATGCAATCACAAAGTTTGACATATGCTTCGCTTCAAATATACACATATTGTGTGGATCAGGAGGGAGATAAGTATTTTGATCTAACGCAGTTCTTAATAAATTCAGAACTCCTTCCTTTTCGAAATAGCTCAGTACTATGTGTTATCATAAATGCAGTATGAAATTCTCCGTGCTCACTTACCTATTCAGCCTTCCACTGGTGATGCCAACCCTGTTCACCATTCTCTCCTGAGTCTTGTAATGGAAGAAGATATTCCTGCTCTCATGGAGGCAATGAATGAAACGGTGCACAATTAATTTATTATCGAAGTCTTCGTAGCTTTCTGTTAATCAATACTGTTCCAGTTTACCTGTGAATTTGAAGACTTGAGTGAACAGAGTTCATCCACTTCTTCCATACTGTACACTCCTGAAAGAAGAGAGGAGCGTAGAAAGGCTAGACAGGCAAGTGTGTACTAAAAATAGGAATGTAATTCCCGATAATCACTACTTTAAGAGAGCCAAATCTTCTTTATCCCAGCACAAAAATTCTCCTTTGCTAAAATTCTACTATATTCACAAGTAGCTGAAACAGTAGCAAGTGTAATACTTGATGCGTAGCACGTGTATTGAGCTTTGCATGATAGCTCATGTGATGTTATGGATCAAACGTGGCGCGCGTTCCCTTATCTGTGTTTAATACATTTGTGTTCTTAATGTTACGTTACTAAAATATGTACTCTATAGTATTAGCATGTTTCGAATTTGGGAGAGCCAACTCACTGCACTCCTGCAACACTCTTAGTTGTTTCAGGTATCCTCGATCCGTTTTGAAGAAACGAACCCCAAGGTTTATACATATTTGGATGAAATATCAGCGATAGTGACAAAGGAGTGGGTGGAAGGCGTACACGTGGACTACGAAGTGATTTCTCCGTCACTCGCCAGCGCCTTCTTCAATAATCGGTTGTGAATTCGTTTTTCAGACATATCGAAGGATACTAGCAGCAGAAGTGGAAGAGTACAAAAGTGCTATGACAGGACTGCAAGAATGGAATGAAGAAATAAACATACGAGGTTGATAGAACACCCTCAAAACATGTCCGAATTTCGACTGCAGCCCGTCTCAGTCTCATTCATTTCAGCAACGGGAAGCAGAACATCTCATAAAGGAAACAACTTTAGTGCTGTCGTCACTTCTGGCCTTCCCTATCCATTACTTTCTGAGAGTAACACTATGTGTGTATAAAGAGATTTACTGTGCTGAAAGATGTATTGACATGATAAATGTCTTTTGCAGGGCGGGAATCTCCCTTATAGAAGTGAAAAGAAAATGTAATAGAAGCTACTGTGAACCAATATAATAGTTGCAACATACTCGTTTCAAGAGGCCAATTGCAATAATTTACTCAGGTAGAAGATGTCAACATGATACAAGTCATTAAGTTTAGTGCACTGGCCTTGTGGTACAAGGCACGTCTGCCAGTTGTATAGATGAAGCCCTCTAAGCCTAAGCGAATACGCCCAATATATTAGCTAAGCCTAAGTGAAGTACCCAGTATGTTAGCCTGTACGCCTAAGGCCCAAGCCTAAGCTCAAGCCTTAGCCCAAGCCCAAGTGAAGGTGCAAAGAAAAATCTCCCTTATAGAAGTGAAAAGAAAATGTAATAGAAGCTATTGTGAACCAATATAATAGTTACAACATACTCCTTTCAAGAGGCCAGTTGCAATAATTTACTCTGAGAAGATGACTCAACATGATAGCATATCAAGAGGTTCCTACAGCCGGCTTTTAAGTCGCTTATGGAACCTCGGGAAGGTTATACCTTCTTTCCTATAGGTGCGAACTGTAACATGCAGCTTGTAATGTTCAGCTTCAGGTCGGAGGGATGGCGTAGAGGTATGATTGACGTCCACAAGTGGGCATAGGATAGGATCAAGACCGCCTAGCGACAAAATTTTGCCAATGAAACAATCACTTATCGGTCCGCTCTCTCATTTAGATATACTCGCCGTATTCAACTTGCGCGGGATACGATTCACCTGTAAAAGAGCCCAGAAGTAGAGCAAAGTTGGTGGTACGCCACGGGTGCGGTACGTCTTCGCTGCCGACCGAAGTCGAACCACCACACTCGAGCGACGTTTCAACCTAAGCTCAACTGCAATCTTACGAGAAATTAGCGAAAATTTGCAGTTTTGGCAAATATTCGTCGATGTCTGGGTACGAGCCTCGACCTTCTTAGCACAAACCGCCCCACATCGCTCTGAGCCATTTGTCTCCACATGAGTTAGGGTATTGAGGACCGTTATAACACTTGCGCCCCGCTTACCCCATGAAAAACTTGTAGTCCTCCGTCTCGAAGATTTCCACGATCAAATGGTCAGCCGCCGGCCGAGCCATGGTGGCGACCCTACCAGGCCACGATTTCGGTTGCCACCCTCGGCAACGATCGTGTGCCCTCATATCAGTAGTATGCCCCCAGCAGAAGGTTGGCCAATCACCACAATCACTTATCAGTCTGACCTCTCTTTATCAGTGATTCGCCGCAATCAGCCTGGATGGGATACGATTCACCTGTTAGTGGGTCCAGGAGAGAGGCATTTGCATCGACTTCGCCAATGGCGCAGGTCGTGTTCATCGCTGACGAACGGCGAGCGGACCGCCGCGTCAAGGCCGAGGGCGCCAGAGTTGAGCGCTAGGTACCAAAAACTGAGCTTCCTGATCTCAGTAGGTGCTAGAGTGCGATGCTCAGATGGCCATGGTTCGTGGGAATACCCTTCGGGCCGAGGTCATTGATGGCGCTTCTCCCACCCGGCGAGGACTGCGAGCTACCGCAGTCCCGCTGAAGATGGTGAGGGTGAACGATCATGGTTGACCGTTCTCCTCAGGCCAAGTAGCGCCCAAAGGGTGTTCGAGATTTTTGTGATGGCATCGATTGGCCTGCTACGGGCTGATCTTGTCGTCTGAGGAGCTGTGGGCCTGTTTCTCACAAAATCAATTCTGATCGATGTGGAGATTTTTGCTCCGTTTGGCTCTAGAGAAGCCTTTCTGGGAGTCGAGTTCAGTCCAGATAGGCAATTTTACGAGAAATTAGCGAAAATTTGCAGTTTTGGCAAAAATTCGTCGATGTCTGGGTACGAGCCTCGACCTTCTTAGCACAAACCGCCCCACATCGCTCTGAGCCATTTGTCTCCACATGAGTTAGGGTTTTGAGGACCGTTATAACACTTGCGCCCCGCTTACCCCATGAAAAACTTGTAGTCCTCCGTCTCGAAGATTTCCACGATCAAATGGTCAGCCGCCGGCCGAGCCATGGTGGCGACCCTACCAGGCCACGATTTCGGTTGCCACCCTCGGCAACGATCGTGTGCCCTCATATCAGTAGTATGCGCCCCAGCAGAAGGTTGGCCAATCACCACAATCACTTATCAGTCTGACCTCTCTTTATCAGTGATTCGCCGCAATCAGCCTGGATGGGATACGATTCACCTGTTAGTGGGTCCAGGAGAGAGGCATTTGCATCGACTTCGCCAATGGCGCAGGTCGTGTTCATCGCTGACGAACGGCGAGCGGACCGCCGCGTCAAGGGCGAGGGCGCCAGAGTTGAGCGCTAGGTACCAAAAACTGAGTTTCCTGATCTCAGTAGGTGCTAGAGTGCGATGCTCAGATGGCCATGGTTCGTGGGAATACCCTTCGGGCCGAGGTCATTGATGGCGCTTCTCCCACCCGGCGAGGACTGCGAGCTACCGCAGTCCCGCTGAAGATGGAGAGGGTGAACGATCATGGTTGACCGTTCTCCTCAGGCCAAGTAGCGCCCAAAGGGTGTTCGAGATTTTTGTGATGGCATCGATTGGCCTGCTACGGGCTGATCTTGTCGTCTGAGGAGCTGTGGGCCTGTTTCTCACAAAATCAATTCTGATCGATGTGGAGATTTTTGCTCCGTTTGGCTCTAGAGAAGCCTTTCTGGGAGTCGAGTTCAGTCCAGATAGGCAATTTTACGAGAAATTAGCGAAAATTTGCAGTTTTGGCAAAAATTCGTCGATGTCTGGGTACGAGCCTCGACCTTCTTAGCACAAACCGCCCCACATCGCTCTGAGCCATTTGTCTCCACATGAGTTAGGGTTTTGAGGACCGTTATAACACTTGCGCCCCGCTTACCCCATGAAAAACTTGTAGTCCTCCGTCTCGAAGATTTCCACGATCAAATGGTCAGCCGCCGGCCGAGCCATGGTGGCGACCCTACCAGGCCACGATTTCGGTTGCCACCCTCGGCAACGATCGTGTGCCCTCATATCAGTAGTATGCCCCCAGCAGAAGGTTGGCCAATCACCACAATCACTTATCAGTCTGACCTCTCTTTATCAGTGATTCGCCGCAATCAGCCTGGATGGGATACGATTCACCTGTTAGTGGGTCCAGGAGAGAGGCATTTGCATCGACTTCGCCAATGGCGCAGGTCGTGTTCATCGCTGACGAACGGCGAGCGGACCGCCGCGTCAAGGGCGAGGGCGCCAGAGTTGAGCGCTAGGTACCAAAACCTGAGTTTCCTGATCTCAGTAGGTGCTAGAGTGCGATGCTCAGATGGCCATGGTTCGTGGGAATACCCTTCGGGCCGAGGTCATTGATGGCGCTTCTCCCACCCGGCGAGGACTGCGAGCTACCGCAGTCCCGCTGAAGATGGTGAGGGTGAACGATCATGGTTGACCGTTCTCCTCAGGCCAAGTAGCGCCCAAAGGGTGTTCGAGATTTTTGTGATGGCATCGATTGGCCTGCTACGGGCTGATCTTGTCGTCTGAGGAGCTGTGGGCCTGTTTCTCACAAAATCAATTCTGATCGATGTGGAGATTTTTGCTCCGTTTGGCTCTAGAGAAGCCTTTCTGGGAGTCGAGTTCAGTCCAGATAGGCAATTTTACGAGAAATTAGCGAAAATTTGCAGTTTTGGCAAAAATTCGTCGATGTCTGGGTACGAGCCTCGACCTTCTTAGCACAAACCGCCCCACATCGCTCTGAGCCATTTGTCTCCACATGAGTTAGGGTTTTGAGGACCGTTATAACACTTGCGCCCCGCTTACCCCATGAAAAACTTGTAGTCCTCCGTCTCGAAGATTTCCACGATCAAATGGTCAGCCGCCGGCCGAGCCATGGTGGCGACCCTACCAGGCCACGATTTCGGTTGCCACCCTCGGCAACGATCGTGTGCCCTCATATCAGTAGTATGCCCCCAGCAGAAGGTTGGCCAATCACCACAATCACTTATCAGTCTGACCTCTCTTTATCAGTGATTCGCCGCAATCAGCCTGGATGGGATACGATTCACCTGTTAGTGGGTCCAGGAGAGAGGCATTTGCATCGACTTCGCCAATGGCGCAGGTCGTGTTCATCGCTGACGAACGGCGAGCGGACCGCCGCGTCAAGGGCGAGGGCGCCAGAGTTGAGCGCTAGGTACCAAAAACTGAGTTTCCTGATCTCAGTAGGTGCTAGAGTGCGATGCTCAGATGGCCATGGTTCGTGGGAATACCCTTCGGGCCGAGGTCATTGATGGCGCTTCTCCCACCCGGCGAGGACTGCGAGCTACCGCAGTCCCGCTGAAGATGGTGAGGGTGAACGATCATGGTTGACCGTTCTCCTCAGGCCAAGTAGCGCCCAAAGGGTGTTCGAGATTTTTGTGATGGCATCGATTTGCCTGCTACGGGCTGATCTTGTCGTCTGAGGAGCTGTGGGCCTGTTTCTCACAAAATCAATTCTGATCGATGTGGAGATTTTTGCTCCGTTTGGCTCTAGAGAAGCCTTTCTGGGAGTCGAGTTCAGTCCAGATAGGCAATTTTACGAGAAATTAGCGAAAATTTGCAGTTTTGGCAAAAATTCGTCGATGTCTGGGTACGAGCCTCGACCTTCTTAGCACAAACCGCCCCACATCGCTCTGAGCCATTTGTCTCCACATGAGTTAGGGTTTTGAGGACCGTTATAACACTTGCGCCCCGCTTACCCCATGAAAAACTTGTAGTCCTCCGTCTCGAAGATTTCCACGATCAAATGGTCAGCCGCCGGCCGAGCCATGGTGGCGACCCTACCAGGCCACGATTTCGGTTGCCACCCTCGGCAACGATCGTGTGCCCTCATATCAGTAGTATGCCCCCAGCAGAAGGTTGGCCAATCACTACAATCACTTATCAATCTGACCTCTCTTTATCAGTGATTCGCCGCAATCAGCCTGGATGGGATACGATTCACCTGTTAGTGGGTCCAGGAGAGAGGCATTTGCATCGACTTCGCCAATGGCGCAGGTCGTGTTCATCGCTGACGAACGGCGAGCGGACCGCCGCGTCAAGGCCGAGGGCGCCAGAGTTGAGCGCTAGGTACCAAAAACTGAGTTTCCTGATCTCAGTAGGTGCTAGAGTGCGATGCTCAGATGGCCATGGTTCGTGGGAATACCCTTCGGGCCGAGGTCATTGATGGCGCTTCTCCCACCCGGCGAGGACTGCGAGCTACCGCAGTCCCGCTGAAGATGGAGAGGGTGAACGATCATGGTTGACCGTTCTCCTCAGGCCAAGTAGCGCCCAAAGGGTGTTCGAGATTTTTGTGATGGCATCGATTGGCCTGCTACGGGCTGATCTTGTCGTCTGAGGAGCTGTGGGCCTGTTTCTCACAAAATCAATTCTGATCGATGTGGAGATTTTTGCTCCGTTTGGCTCTAGAGAAGCCTTTCTGGGAGTCGAGTTCAGTCCAGATAGGCAATTTTACGAGAAATTAGCGAAAATTTGCAGTTTTGGCAAAAATTCGTCGATGTCTGGGTACGAGCCTCGACCTTCTTAGCACAAACCGCCCCACATCGCTCTGAGCCATTTGTCTCCACATGAGTTAGGGTTTTGAGGACCGTTATAACACTTGCGCCCCGCTTACCCCATGAAAAACTTGTAGTCCTCCGTCTCGAAGATTTCCACGATCAAATGGTCAGCCGCCGGCCGAGCCATGGTGGCGACCCTACAAGGCCACGATTTCGGTTGCCACCCTCGGCAACGATCGGGTGGGTGCCCGATGATCGCGGACCCGTCAGCCACCTATCGACCGATTTTTAAACCAGTCGATATCTCGCTTACGCCGGGCAGCAGGCAATATTCATTAAGTCCTTCTCAGTTCACTGCAGTCACTGTACTGAGATAAAGAGATAAAGGAAGCCTCTTAGCAAACAAAATTACTCCAAAAAGCACATTTCGCGGACTGACAATGAGATTGAAGGCTAAAGATATCTGCCATACATCAATTATTAACGAAGGAGAAGAATCGGACCGTCGAAAGGAACCTAGGCCCCTCCTATCAGGACACCGTCAACCACTGTGGTAGACCACCTCCTCGTGCCTGATTACGTTTGGTGCACTGACCTGTTATTTTACAAGTTTACGGTGCACAAAGCAGTAGTTCTGACCAGAAACGTCATTGTTCAGTCACGGAGTCACTCTTGATTTTTGTGTGATTCTGGTTCGTTCTCGCTTTTTGCAAGTTTGATGTTTATGACTGTATTACACACAGACACTATACACAAATTCGACTTGTACCTTTCCTCTGAAATGAGAGACAGTTATTGGAACAAGAGAGGGTGTATGTGGAAGTCACCTAAATAGCCACAGAAATTTAGTCGTCTCGAAAAACAACAAATCAAAGAGAGTGAAAAGTAGTCACACTCTGCCTGCGTCTAAACGGCATTGAACAAATGCGAATGCAGTAAAACAAGGGTCACAGGTATGAGTAGCTTTAAGCAAGTAAGAACAAAATAATGCAACTGCGTGGCACTCTCACAGTCGCGCTATTTCATTCATACTTGGTCACGGCAATACAGGCCTGGCAAAATCAATCCTGCAGACAAATGCATTCAAAATTCTGCTTTAGTGGTTTCTAAATAACAATACATACCCGTGAACTAGTACTTAACAATCAACAATAAAGCAAGAAAGTCCTCGCTTCCGAATAATGTCGGAAGATTTACAGATTTTCTTCGTTTTCATTGGATCATGTCATTATGTTTCCGAACCACTCCGAAACGTCTGTTTCCGCCAGGTCGTTCCTCACAATGAAGCGATGTCGCTGAAGTTGATAAGCTAGTGTGAAGAAAAATAGCTGGCAAACAAAAATTATATTCATGTATGAGAAAAAATCCTACAAGAATCGTGGCGTATCGCGGTCGCTCCTCAACATCCCTCCTCAAACATAAGTCAACCAAAGCGCAGAAATCTTCAGAAAATCCATCCTAAAGGAATAGTGTCATAATTCAGCCAGAAGTCGTGCACTTCACCCTTGAAGCAAAGTCCTGTGCTCTAACCGTAACTTTGAGCGAAGGGCTTGGCAATTCCAGAATGGAGGTAATGATCTGGAAATCACTACCCTCGTATGGAAAACGACCAGTTGCAAGCTCAACGAGCGTTATTCCTAGAGACCAAACATCGCTTCGGATATCGTACGGAGTATTTTCCTTGCAATAGAAACAGTAAAAATTTCAAGATTCGGCGCCAAAATAACAAAATATCTTTACCGTGGAGCGTACTCTCTCAGGAGCCATGTACGGCGGGCACCCTGCAAGCTTTGACTTCGCACGACTTTCGATGAGAAATCCGCTAATTCCAAAATCGCATAGCTTGACCACACCATTCCAGTCTAACAATATGTTTGATGGCTTGACATCACGATGAATCACGTTCTGTGGTAATAAAGAGATAATTGATTATTCGAACAAGTAACTGAACACAGTCTTGCACAAGTATCCTCTAAGCGTACTGAGAAGATTTTGAAAACGCGAAACATAGAGAACCATAACAAATCTACTATTTCACATGTGGGTACTCATGGTGTTATCATACCACTCATTATTCATGATACGCAGGCTTCGCCATGTCATATTATACCTGCTTTAACCCAGTTCGTAAATCTTGTGACGAATTTCGTGGTACTTGGGACCGATTTACAAAAATCAAGATTCCACCCCGCAAATCTTACATTCAATTTCGTAGGCCTCTTATCCTACTGTGTTGATTCATGAACTCCGAACCACCTTGACAATTTCCCATTTTCTTTTTTTTTGCTATTTCACTTTTATATCCATTCAACATAGTATGCACCGAAACTGTATAAAACATTTTGTTAATGCATTGGCTGCTACTCAATTCCTCTCCTGTGGAACTCTACCCTTTGGTCGAACAGGTCGAACAAAGATTGGATGTCCACTTTCTGATCCTCGTGGTTAGCTTTCACTTCTTTTTCGAAAAGAGAGCTAGAGAAAAGACTAGGTGATTCCTTAGTGCTGAATTTTTTTGCAATAGGGATCAATCATTTCTCCAACTGGATGCAGACACTATTGAGTTGTCCACATAAGATTTCGGCTTGGACACCGGCTCCAGAAAGGAAAACGTTCCAGCAAAAGGCTTTCCGCTTTCCTCATGTGCAGGTGAAAGATTCCTTTTTAGGTAAGATTGGAATCCCGGCTCATCTGAAGAAATGCTCTACTTCCTGTCCATTGGCTAATATACAGTGCACACTACCCTTCGTTGGCGACTATATCGGATAGCCTGAAAAGTTAGTAGAGGCAAGGCGACTCCAAGTCGTGGGTTGAGTCGCTGCGTGCGCGAAGCACATGTGGCAGACGAACTCCACAGTTTCAGACCTTCCACGCGCCGGACAGCCTGGAATTTTCCTAAGGTAGGCGTAGGGCATCGGCAGCATCATTGGATTGACTATGTGTCGACCACTTTAAGAGGAAATTACCATTTTAAATGTCTACGACCTAGCCCTCGGAAAGTCTCAAGCGGTGCTCGCAAGGAACCTTTAGGCGTTGAGCTGGTTCGAAGAACCATTGGGCGGATGGAGTACGGTCTACCTCTAGAGCGAAAACTCCGAGCTGATGCTTTCAAGTGCAGTCAGGCAGTAATGGAGACTTCGAAAGAACTTCTCCGATGATAACAGGTTTTCCCCAAATCAAGCAGCTACACATTTGTAGACCGGTACGACAGAAGCTTCTTCCTACAACACTTTCCAGTGCAGTGGTCTGGGTTAATCATACGAGACAGACGGTCTCACCTCACATCGGCTTTAGTACGGTGGTCTTCAGCCTTGAGGTAATCGCAACAGCTGAGGTTGTGGAGGGCACTGCCCTTACACATTTTCTTCTAATTGGCCTTTGCAGCTTCCATATTCAAAATGAAAATGCAGTGGTGTCAAAGAATATGAAGGAACTGAAGGCCTCGAAAAAAGTATAAGGGTGCTGGCGGCCAAGAACGAGGTGATTTCGCGTGTGTCAAAACATCGGCAGCTGTTCTAATCTCCTCCTGTAGAAGTCCACAACTTCTGATCGGAGAAAGTTTGAAATCGGTTTCTAGATCACTTCGATTAGCTTGCCAATTTCTTCTGCAGAAACTAGAGAACAGAACAGACGATGATAAATTCGCGTGAGGCAAGGACTATGCAATGGATAAGGAAGAGAGGCCCAAGCAAACTTTTCGATTTTTCTCGAGATTTCTTCGCACAAGGGTTAGGCATTACCACACGGAAAAAAAGGAATTCATCTCTTTTTCTCTTTTTATAAATGGCTACACGAGCAGGCTATCTACCATAAAATGATCCATACTGTGATATTTCTTCTGAACACTAGCATCAGAAAGCAGAAGGCACCAGCGCGCAGCTTTCTCTTTTCCACCAACAAGATGGAGGGACCTTTTTTCCCGTGGGCTTGTTCTTTGGCTGTCAGAATTCCCGGATCTTTCGAGAACTTCCACTCTTCACCGCCTGTGGATAGATTCCCTCTCTTCATCAGTCCCCACTCCTCATCGCCAGTAACTATGTCGGATACCCATGCAGAGCATCATCGAGAAATCAAGAAGATTAGGCTGAGTTCGAGTCGTGTTTGCTGTTGCGTGCTCAGCGAATTTGGAGAACGAACTCCATGCTTTCAGAGCTTCCTTACGTGAGCATGGCTCAGTATTGTCATCTTGCAGCACCGAGAGTACCCTGTCATATAAGGACTGGACTGCCTAGGATCTTTCTCATAAGCTTGGCGCAGGGCATCGATAGTGGAAGACATGGGGTTGCTAATGCGTCCGTAATTATAAGAAGAAAATGAGTAGACGATGGATGCCGGCACTGCTCCCTTACATGAGAGAGCGTACCTTCCACGTTGCGAGGCTGATGCTGCCTACAGCGTGGCCCTTAGAAGATCCCAAGCGGTGCCCGTGGAAACCAGGCCTCAAACAGACCTACGCAAAATTCGTACAATAGCCAAGATAAACGAGCGACAAATGAGCTGATTAGGTAATTGAAAGGCCGGGGATTAGTAACACACATCACGCAAGTAGTGAAACTTCTGGGATTTCCTAATTGATTAATCAGCATTAGACGTTGAGTGGTCCGCAACCTATGGATCAACCCAAACGTATTGTCAGAAAAGCGCTGTCGAACTTCAAAAAATAAGCAAAGTTTAAAAAGCATGACACAACCTACCCACCAGTCTGGTATACAGGGGGTGCCAAAAAAAGTAATTTTGTCTTCCCCATTTTCAACCCCACTTTAGTCATGTACAGCAAAATCTGTTGAGGCATTTTCATCCCCAGATTCAAGAGCATACCTCACTCTATCACTATGCTCCGTGGCAGCCTTCTGCACGAGCAGAAACGGGAGCGAGGAAAGAGTGAACAAGATGTGTCACCTCTACTGGGCAAAACCCGAATTTCGTCGCCCTCATTCACAACCTTGCTGAGGTCCATTCACACTGAGTACCTAAGGGAATTCTTACTGGGTGGTGTTTTTTAACATTCCGTTTTTTCCGGGTTCCCAGCGCCCTTCGTTTCCAAGAGCCAGAACGTACCATTACCACTGAAACTCCTCCAGAGGCAAGTTTGAAGCGTGGAAAGAGATACTTCGGATCATAGCAGCGTTGTCCGAGCAGCAAGGGCTCTGTGACTTCCATGAAACGGAGGGCCAATCCTCAGGAAGCTTCCCACAAAAGACCTACCACCGGACCTGGCTTCACTGTTTTAAGCGGACCTTGAAACTGTAGGTACTCTGAAGCCCGACTGCGCCGAATGAAATCTCCATATTTTTATAAGGTGAAAGTAGGGAGCCACAGCTTGTTCCTGCTTTTAGAGGAATATTTCGGGAATATTTTGCCCCAATACTTTTATCTCTTTCGTTTCCCTATGTTTTGTATAATTGGCGGATGTGAGACGTGGGAAAATTACTTTTTTTGGCACCCCCTGTATATGTATACCAGTTGGCTGGCGCACACTACTGTGCGCCAAACACCACGTGCGTCAGTCGGTCGATCGAAATTGATTTTTTCATGAGGACAGAATATTTCGGTGTGCGTGTCGCTCACCGTGGGAGTAGCTTAACTTGGTGCATGAGTGCTCCTTACTCCTAATCCCATGCCCTAACCATCCCAAACTTGCTCCTATCTCCGCAGGTTGCTTTCGTGTAGCGTCCAAGCTCTGCCCATCACCACCAATGCTCCGGCCACTGTGCCCAGGATTCTTTCTGACCTTTAGAAACTCATCGCCGGTAAATCGATCTTCTACACGTTTGAGTCTTATTGAAACCCAGTTTACAATTTTCGGTGTGAAAACGGGACATTCCGGTGCACGCCCCGCCCACCGTGGACGGAGCTTGACTCCGTCCATGTGTGGTCTCTACTTCTTATCCCATGCGCTACCTTTCCCAAGCTTCTCCCCATCTCCACAGGTCGTTTTTCATGTGATGCCCAGGCTCCGCCCACCACTAAAAAGCTCGCCTATTGTGCTCATGCATCTTTCATGACTTTGAAAAACCCATTCCCGACCTTAATATACCTTTCCTCACGTTTGGGAAACCCCATTTCAATTTTCGGTGTGAAAACGGGACATTCCAGGGCACGCCTCGCCCACCGTGGGCGGAGCTTGACTTGGTCCATGTGCGCTCTTTACTACTTGTCCTATGCCCTATGCATACCACGCTTGTCCCCGTCTCCACAGGTCATTTTTCATGTAATGTCCAAGCTCCGCCGAGCATTACAAATACAGTCCATTTCAATTACGGCTGGCAGGGCGAGGCCTACGGACTTGTATCGATCTCTCTCACCCCGCCACACACTCTCACCCAACTCTGTGGGCCACGCCCCCTCAGCCTACGGGAACTGGACTGTACTCCATCCATTGTGCCCACACATCTTCATGACTCCAAAAAACTCATTTCTAACCTTAATCCACCTTTCCCCCACGTTTGTGTCATATTGGAACCTAATTAACAATTTTCGGTGTGAAAACGAAACATTCTAGGTCACGGCCCGCCCCCGTGGGCGGAGCGTCTTGGTCCATGTGTGTTGTCTTTACTTCCTGTCCCATGACCTACCCATACCACACTTGGCCCCATCTGCACAGGTCGTTTTTCATATAACACCTAATTTCGTGACAGACGGACAAAGGGACGGTCGGACGGACGGAGGGACAGACAAACGAAGCGTTTTATATATAGTAGGGATTTATATATACTCACATGATTTTCCTTGAGGTAGTCGAGAGCTCTCACTACGCTCACAGACATTTTTCCAACTATCGGTTCCGGAATCGGTTCATTGCCCGTCCTCTTCAATAATAAGTCCAAGCAAGTAGCCATAGCTTCCATGCATATCATAACCTCGTTCTGTAAAACTTTTGCGGTGTATGTAGAAAGGAGTGAATCTTATGCGAATCGCATTAATGTGCCACCAACCCTCAGCTGGTGGTCAACGTTATGATCTACCCTGGTGGACAAAGCGTGAAAATGTAGAAAAACCACAAGATAGTTCAGCATTTGTCTTGTATTCAAAGACTTAAAAATAGCAAAATCCAGAAGAGCAAGAAGTGCGAGTTTGAGCCCTGTCAGAGACTAGGGGATCTGCTCACAAAGCATCATCCTTGTGGCAACTGCAATAGAACCTGCTTTTGAAATCAGAGTCTGGTTATTGTTCACCTTTTAGAGATCCTCAGAAACCATGTTGGGTAAACGTAGTATACTCGTGGGATCGAGGAATCCTGGACAGGAGGGTCGCACTTGACCACTGGAGGAGTCGTAGATGCTGGGTCAAAACCATGAGGCCGGTGCATGATTTCTCAACGGCTCAAATCCATATTCCAACTTTAGACCCACAGTATACACTGTAGCCTTCTGAAACCTCGGCCAAATAAACACCTGCTACGTATTTGTGCCGCACTCACTGATGCCGCTGAATTCCTATGTTTCACTGCTCCCATTTTTAAAACGTAAAAAACGAGTCTCATTGTTATCCCAATCCGGAAGGTTGGACGCCTAGTGAGAGAATGATATTTGTGGAGCTTTGAAAACAAACCTGAAAGTCAGCATTAGAGGGATAAACAACATTTGCTATGCTGGTAAGGCTTAGCAGACTCCTGAACCGTTCTGGCTTTCAGAAAGGAAAGCAGTTTGGATGCCCTGCCTAATAACAAAGGAAGGATATCAGATCGAAGTGGCCATTTGCAATACGACACGTATCGCTCGACGCATTTTTAAACGCTGATCTCGAATCTATTAGGTTGTCCCAAAAGTCTTGTAGGATTTTTCCAAAAAATCGATAACTCTTGTTTACTTCGAGGGAGGTCGAGGCGGTTCAGAAATATGGTAGAGCGTTCTCTAAGCTTTCTAGTAAAATATATATTGACCCACCAGATTCCGTGGAGAGAGCTGATACCTACCCAACACGCGGTGTCATCTACTATGAGTGGTCTTGGGGCAGCAAAGCGACGGAAGCTTGCCACTCCATCAGCGCTGCATTGGGCAAGGGCTGTGTGAGCTACGAGACCGTGCGCCGCTGGTTCATCAGCTTAAGCAACGGCGAGATTGACATGGAAGACAAGCCACGCACGAGACGCCCACACGCATTCGACGACGAGACGCTGCTCTCCGCCATTCGCGCCGATCTTGAAACCACCATGCGCGAGCTGGCGGAGAGGAATGGACAAGCATCCATAACCTTAAATCGTCGCCTCCACGAGCCCGGTTATCGGAAGGTGCTGTCGCGATGGACCCCATGCCCTGACGGATGCTCACGAAAGTGCCCGTGTGAGCATCTGTCAATCGCTGCTGCTCCGCCCGCATCGCAACGACTTTCTCGTCTATCTCGCTACGGGCGATGAAAGCTGGGACATGTACGATACCAACGCACCCCGCGCCTTTTGGCTGCTACGTGACGCCGAGCCGCCAACGCAGCCCATGTCCGACCTCCATTCGAAGAAGATTCTACTCTGCTGCTTCTGGACGCGGAAGGAATGCTTTTCCATGAGGTACTGGTACAAGGCGAGACAGTCACCGCTGCCGTATGCACCCTTCAGCTCCAGCAGATCGCCGTCGCTATTCGAGAAAAGCGCCTGAGAAGGTCCACGGTCACCCTCCTTCATGACAACGCCCACCCATATGTCGCGAAGTGTACCCAGGCCAAGTTACAGGAGCCTGGCTGGGACGTGCTACCCCACCCGCCATATTCTCCAGACATTGCCCCTTCTGACTATCACCTTACCCATCCTCATGAGTCCTTCCTGGCCAAGAGAAAATTCGCTGATTATGACATGCTTGCAAAGGCGGTCGCTTTCTTCGACTCTCACTAAGGAAGGTATTTTACTTCCCATGGAACTTTGAATTGAGACGCGGGGGAGATCGATAGAGCTTCGAACGCTGATTGTAACTGTTAAAACTAAAATTGCTAAATGGCATCCTGAAGTGAGTTACGAGGGGTTAACGTTTGCCTGTGACATCTCATAGGCGAGGCAGTGTGGCATAAGCACGGTTAGCGGTGAGCAGTCAACGGCCACCGTGGCCTAGTGGTAGTGTTGCGGATCGGCGAATGGAAAGCCGTGGGTTTGCTTCCCGCCGGTGCGGCTTTTTTTACATTTTGTGTTTCATTGTCAGTAAGTGCTTTTCTTTCACTTCTAAACGTTTCCTCGTATGATATTCGCGCGTAGGGGGTCGAACTACCCCTCTGTGCAAATTTCCAGCCGGATCCAGTTTTTGGCCAAACTTCGGAAAATTAGGGATGGCCAGGGGTTAAGTAGGATTTTTTTTTGAATTTCCTTCCACAAAAAATCCTGCAAGCTGAACAAGATAACCTAAACATACCTATCACACTTGCCCATCACACTAAACGCACGTAACAAGCGCCAAATAAGAGCATTTGCTGGGCAAGAGTCAACGACTTCTCCTTTGTTAAATGGGTTGCCAGCTAATAGCCCATCAATTTTTCCGAGATTTGGCCAAATTCTCGAATTGGCTGAAAACTTGTCCCATAGGGTAATTTGATCCCCCTGTACAAGAAAATCACACTGGTTTTGCGTGAAAACGTATGGCTCGCGCGCTATGGGCTCCCAAACATACCATGAAATGGTATTACTTTTTCCAGAAAAACCTTCATAACTTCATTCAGGTGATTGTTTGACAGATTCTGAATACAGATTTGAGATCAGCATTTGAAAGCGCGTACAGTGGTATGTGTCTCATTGCAAATGGCCATTTCGACAAACCGTCTGATGGCAAAGTGCCTCGCCAATGAGGTGTCATAGGCAAATTTTGACCCCTCGTAACTCGCTTCAGGTGCCATTTAGCAATTTTGGTTTTCACAGTTACAATCAGCATTCGAAGCTCTATCAATCTCCCGGGTCTCATTTCAAAGTTTCATGGGAAGTAAAATACCTTCCCCAGTCAGAACCCAGAGTTCTGGGAAGAGGGAACCAACGATTCACCTATGAGGGTGCAGAGTGTTGTCGATAACAATGGTGAATACGTCGCGGCTTGATTGTTGTTTGTTGGAAGAAAAAATAATAAAAAGTGATGATCGAAAAAATCCTACAAGACTTTTGGGACAACCTGATACTTTCAAAATTTGCCAATGATTTATTGAATGGAGTTATGGAAGTTTCTCTAAATGCATCGGTTCGCATGTATGAGCGTGTTCTTCTCCCACGTCGCAGATGAATTACAAAGGGTTGAAAGCATGCCAGCAGCAGCATAACGTAGAGGTAGTCGTGAGACCATGAATGGGATCTCCACCAAGACACTTCTTTTGCCTTGCTTTTCATAAATTTTTTGTCTGTTATGTCTGGGAAACATTCCCAAAAGTGTTTTCATGTACAATAACTGCTATATTCGTTTTCCGTTTATCTCACTATCCCTATCTTCAAGATCGCATAAAACTGTGAAACAGCTCACGTATACGAGCAGACCGTCATAGTGCACGAATAGGAGTTGCAGCGCTAAGCGATTATATAATCGTACTCAGGGGGTCGAACTACCCCAATGTGCAAATTTTCAGCCAAATCGAGTCTCTGACTTAATTTCGGAAGAATGGGGTGGCGAGAAGTGAGTAGTACTTTTTTACACAAAAAAAGTCTGCAACCATGACAAAGATAATCAAAACATACCTATTACAGATGCCCAACACACTGTAATAAGCGTCAAATAAAGCATATGCTCGGCAAAGGTCAACGATGTCCCCTTTTGCTTTAATGTGTTGCCATCCAATAGCCCATAATTTTTCGAAATATGGTCAAACTATCGAATTTCTACTTGGTGCATGGATAATTTGATTCACTGAGCAAGAAAATGATACTGGTATTGCATAAAAACGCCTGGCTCGCGCGCTACAGGCCTCCGGACATGCCATGTAATGGTATAATTTATTCAGAAAAACCTCAACTCCACCTAGAGAATCGTTTGGCAGATTCCGAATACAGATTTGAGTTCAGCGTTCAAACGCGAGTCGAGTTATATGTGAGACATTGCAAATGGCCACTTCGACCTGGTATCCTTGCCCTGTAAGCCACAGAAGGACAGCAGTACGAGCGACTCCACTCTTTAATATTCTATCCTGGACCGGAAGCGTGACTGCGAGATATTAAAAAAGGAGATGAAAGCTGGACACTTTATGCTATCGATGAAGGCAGACACCACTGGCAATGTAGACGAGGAGTGGCTTCACGTGGGGCATTCCAGGTCACCGTGAGATCGTGCGGCATCAATTTTTCAAGTTTTATGAAAAATATTCAGAAGAAGAACAACTAAGAGACGGTTTTCTTTTCCGAAAATCAATAGACCATTTCCAAAACCGCATCAGTTATTCATTTAGAGCTCCTTGAATGCGCAAGGAATAGCTTTAACCAGAGTAAGAGAGCCTCTTGTTATCCGACTTTACTGAAAAAGGTAAGAAACAAAAAATCAAAAAACTGTTTGTCAATCTATGTTTGGCTTACTGCACATATAAGGTAAGATAAAAAGTTCGCGTCGCTCTCCACTATATTTCCTGATGGTTTCTTCATAGTATTTATAGATTATTCAGATAGGATGAAGTCTTTTGCACATACAATACCGCTCACATTTTGTGAACAATCGACGCCCGCGACGGATTAATCCACGCAAACCGGCGCATTGTCATAACTTCGTTCAAAAAGTATAAAATGGAAAGATAATAGGAGCGTTGGATTCGCCTTGACGCGGCGAGTTCATACATGTATAAAATGTCGGATTTCGATTAAAAATAGACTCAAAAATCTCACAGAAACTTTTTTGCGTTTTTTACTAAAAGTCGATTGATTATTGAATTTTTAAAGGACTTATATACATTTTCGGAATCAGCTCGTTGAGCTCTACAAGAAAGTACTACAGGTTTTTGGTTCTCCTGAACTCTAGGCCATTTTTCACATTATGAGAAGTTTGCGGAAAATTTTCTTCGAAACCTAATGAGCTGTCGATAACATCTAAAATCTCCTCACATCATCAATCTAGGCCCACAGCTGTGTAGGAATTTCAAGGTTTTGGTCATTTCGAATCAGTCCCTGTTCCTTGGCGTGGCCCTAAACAGCGCCCTCGTGTATACATCGATGAAAAAAAATCATCGCTTAACTCATTTTCAACGCAGATTCGCCTATGAAATGTACGCCGTTCGATGCCTAAAGAAAAATGCTATTGAATGACCTATAAAAATTTTCGTGGTGATTAATTTGTTGTTTTCCTCATATCCACCCTTTTCCTTTTGTGGATCGCCATCTCAATCTCTTATCGGCCGCGTGCGATTCACATGCACAGCCATGGGAGAGCAAGCACGATCGGTGGGCCAACGCAAGCACCGTGCGCTTTCCGTGCACGTGAATAGAGCGCTGCCGTCGCGTTGTGGCCACAGCTTTTCCATGGCCGTGCACGTGAACAACAAAGATTTTTATAGATCATTCGATAGCACCTTTCTTGTGGCATCGATCGGCGTACATTTCATAGGGGAATCTGCGTCTGAAAATGAGTTGAGCAATGGTTTTTTCAACAGTGTATACACAGGGGCGTTGTTTGGGGCCACACCAAGGAACAGGGACTCATCTGAAATTACCAAAATTCGGAATTCCTACACAACTGTGAGTTCAGATGGATAATGTGAAAGATTTTATGGCCAGCTTATCAGGTTTCAAAGGAAATTTCCCTCAAACTTCTCAGACTGTGAGAAATGGCCTAGTATCAAGCTCAAAAAACCAAAAACTACTTTTATCTTGTAGGCTCGATGAGCTGATTCCGGAAATGTATACAGATCCCACAAAAAATCGATAATCAATCGATTTATAGCGAAAAAAAAAACGCAAAAACGTTTCTGCGCGACTTTCGAGACCATTACTTATCGAAATTTGACACTTTATACAGTTTCGAACTCGCCTCGTCAAGGCAAATCCAATATTTGTGATATCTTTCCATTTTATTCACATTGAACGATGTTATGACGATGCGACGATTCGCTCGCAATTAATCCGTCGCGCGGCGTCGATTTTTCAAAAAATGTGAGCGGCATCGTAAAACTCAGAAAGCACCCCTAGAGACGATATGGTCGTTATTTGAGACTACGGAAAAGAAGATTTCGGCGGTTGGCATTGAATACAGTTCATATCGCGGGGTGTATGTCGTTAGGACACAAGAACAGCGACGCGAAGTCGTCCCGCGACATTCGCGTGCGAGTCACCCGTTTCCGATTGGGGCAACCTTTTGCTTCCATGTATAAGTAGCCGTTATCCGTATTAGGACATTTCTATATCTTGTTTTACACATTCTAACACTTTTATGTGCTAATGTAGTTGTGGTAGAGGGCTACTAGACTAAGCTCGTCGTCCGGCGGTCATTTTACCCAGGTCTTTAGCCAAAACCTTAGTTTAGGGGGGGGGGGGGGAACTCTTACCTTCCCAAATAAGACTTAGGTAAAAATATACACTTGAGTCTACAAATACAGAGTATTTCGTGGTTTTCAAGAAGTCCAGCCTGAACTGCGTCTGGATGCAGAACCTGTATAATGACGTGGTTCGTTGCAGTGGATAATGAAGCCACGTAATTTTAATAAGACCTTTCGTTGATGGCGAGAAGATCGCTAAATAATGTTTTTGCACACCAACAACGTATTGTGGCCTGGAAATGATGATATTCATGACGTCTGAACGGGAATCAAGTCGTCATCGTTAGGCGACTGCGTATTTATCAAAGCCAATGCACAGGTCGAGAGTGCAATGACCTACACCTATTGACACTCGGTACAGAGTACGGCGTGTGAGGGGTTTCGATTCACTCTCCTCTATTCGCGTTTTCCTCTGTAGAAGCACTGTAGCTCTGGCGCAAATGCGCTGCCCCAATCGGAATTGGAGAGCTCGTGCGCGGTCGCCGCACGCCGCACGTGACCGCGCGACTTCTCTGTCCTAACGACATACACCCCTTATCTCGGCGCTAAATAGGGCGTGACTTGCGGACTCGGGTGGGGGCACGATAGCGCAAAGGGAAATGTAGTTGTCAGTCGATCAGCTGTTTTTGGCTAATCCCCACTGAGTTCTGGTAATACTCCCTAATTTTTGCTACTATTCGGCTTTACTAAGCTTCCACAAGAAAGGCAATTCATTTTTTGTATTTATAAACTCATTTCCCATACATGGCTGCATGATTTTGCAGCGCATTAGTGCCTTTCACGAATTCCTTGCAGTTTTTCTCCTTCACTGTGGTTTTTAATCTTGACTTCTTATTTATTTGACTACTTTTATCACAATGTCATTGTTGTGCTCTTATTCTTGTCCCACTTTGACACTGTTTTGAAGACTGCGGTCACTTCGCAACGATCGTTTTCCACGCTTTAGCTGATTTTTTTGCGCTCCATGTTTGTGAATTACTACTGCTTTCTTTCACTCGCTCTTTAGGGTAGTGTCTTTAATGGTCCTTATATTCAACACTCTTTGACTTTGTCGTTGAGGATGTGGAACTACTGAAAGCGCTCTTTTTAGGAGTATGTCAGTGGGTGAGTGGCAAGTTTCCCCATGAAGTGTGGTGTTAGGTGTCATTATGAGTGGATTAGCTTCACCACACGATTGATCCACCATCAATTTCAAGATCGTGGCTACGTTGGTTCACATACCAGAGATAAAGGCAAAGACATATATTTGCCAAGATAAATACGTAAAAAAGTTGGAAGTATCAATAGTTAACTTGTAACCTCTTCCATTAAATTCAGTTTGCAACTGAAAGCAGACAGGAACTATAGAAGAGGTGGGAGATAGTTACTGTAACAATCCGTAACATGAAGTTTTAGCGGATGTATGTCGTTTGGCGCGGCCCCTTGCAGCTACTTTACCAGTGGGGCCCATGGGCTGTTGCTGCCACCCTGAGGCCGACCATTCGACGCACCTTCGCGACGGATAACTCGTCCATATCACCGAACTCTCAGATGTTCCTAGTTTATAATTGCCATAAAAGAGACTTCGTTGAACAAAAACTGCAAATCACTCACTTTTACGAACCTCATTTTATTCTAATGGCAAACTAATATTAAGCGTGGATTCTGACATTTTTTTCCGTTTTCGGCTTTTTTCGTTTCCACTACGTTTTCAACAATGGAAAACATCGCTTGTTTACTCCGGGGTAGTTGTATTACAAGCATTTAAGAGTTGTGATACGAGCTCACTATCAGTAACTTGCACTGCTTCTTCAATAAGGTACTTTAAAGGTAATTATGACTCATGTAAATCTGAGGTTTCGGTGCTGTCGACGAGTTGCCCGACGCAGAAGATGCGTCGAATGGTCGGTGTTGGGGTGGCAACTACGGCCCATGGGTCTGTACCCTAATGTCAGGATGCCGCACTGCGGCATGTCGCAAGTCAAACAATGCGGACGAGCTAAATTGTTGGGTCCCGAAGTGATTAGAAGTCAACTGCGTATCGCACCATTTGCATTACGTTGTAATCGTTCCAAGACCCAACTACCGCGACGCGCAAAGCTCGCACACACTGTGTCGCACGCCGCTCATCGTCATGCGGCATCCTGACATTAGGGTACAAACCCACGGCCCATGTGCCCCATCGGCAAAATAGCTGCAAGGGGCCGCGCCATGATGATGTTAATTACGACGTTCCTGCAATGGATTGCCCGCCATGCGACCTTAGTAACTAACCTTTCGAAACACTCGTCGGAACACTTGCACGTCATGTTGCAGATGCCATGTCTTCAAGTGCACCGTGAGTTTTCTCCATCATTATTTCGTTTGCTCCTCTTTAATCACCTCGGTCTTTAACGCAAGCTCAGTGTGAGACACTTTTCTAGAGTATTTCTATTTGCAGTGTCAAGGGATCACGAGGAGGTGCCATTAGAGCTTCAAAATGAAAAAAAAGCAATACTACGTGTGAACGACCAAACTGCTTTAGAGAAGCCACACGGAAGCTTGCGACAGCCGGTGTGAGAAATAACTGGAATACTTTTCCCATGAAGCTCATGACTTTTCACTCAGATCAAGAAGGAAACAATAATTACCATATTGCGAGTACCATGGAATAAAATGCGAAGCAACTCACACATTCTACTCTGGCTATAAGAAAAGGGGAGAGAAAACTTATTGCAATTGCCGAGCACAACAAAAGACAGTTTGTTAAAAAACCACCGCGAACTTCAACACCATGGAAAAGTGTCTCACACAGTACACATCGCGAGATGTGTCTTACACAGAACACATCGCGAAAAGTGTCTCACACAGATCCATTGCTTCAAAGACGGAAGGTATGAGTGGGTCTGTGGAAGACACTTTTGCGATGTGTTGTGTGTGAGGAACAAACGAAATAATAATAATGTGCAGTGCGTCAAATATAAGGACTAAGAGACACCATAATGAAGAACGAGTGAAATAAAAAAGCAGTAGTAATTCACAAACATGGAACACAAAAAAAATCAGCTGAAGAGTGGAAAACGAATGTTGCGAAAAGACCGCAGTCTCCGAAACAGTGTCAAAGTGGGTCCTTTACAAGAAAAAGGGCACAGCAATGACACTATGAGGCACTATTCAAGTATTCCTACTCCAGATACCGCAAGTTGGGTCAAAAAAATAATTTTCGCTGAAACTTCGCCTTTTCAGGGTGCTGATCACAATATGACATCCGTTTTTGGCGTTTGCGCCAATTTAGTGCAATTGCACCATGTTGGTGCAACAACTCGTTTTCACCAAAATCGCTGGAACTTTGCCCAGGGGTTATTTGGGGTGCTGATCACGAATATGACATCCGTTTCCCCAAATAACCCCCCTGGGTAAAGTTTCAGCGATTTTGGTGAAAACGTTGTTGCAGCGAAAATTATTTTTTTGACCCAACTCGCGGTATCTGGGGTAGGAATAGTTGAATAGTGCTCACTATGATGAAAAGCAGGTCAAATGAATAAGAAGCCACCATAAAAAAAACGGTGAAAGGAAACATTGCAAGAACCTTGCGATAAGGAACTAGTGCACAGCGAAATCATGCAGTCATGTATGGAAATTGAGTTTAGTAAATAAAAAAGTGACTTACTCCTCATGAGGAAGCTTAATAAAGCCCAAAAGTAACAGAAATCAGGAGTAGTACCAACTTCGTGGAGAATACCCAAAAACAGAAGATCGACGGACAACTATCCAGCAGCCCCTGAGCGCTGCCGCGCTCGCACTCAAGTATGTGAGCCACGCCCTATCTAACGGTGAGATATGGACACTTCGAGACTCCTAGAAAATAAATTCGATTCAGCTTGGAATATGTCGACTAAATTCGGAAATGTAGCCAGACAGAGGACAGAACCGCTAAACTCTGCAACAACCCTCTGACCAACAAGTTCGAAAGCTTTTTCCTATTCAACTGATGCGTTAATTCAACTCTGCGGAGCCCGCGATTTCATCACCCTCTTACACATTCTGCTGAGGTCTGCTCACACGCGGCAGTAGGAGAAATTGGTAATGAGTGGCGCACTTAGATAATCCGATGATGATCTTCGGACTACTTACGAGAGACCACCACGGAACCTAGGTCTGCGGTTTTGGACTGACGCCGATGTAGAGGGTATCCTTGAAGCCAATAGCGCAGGTTGACGAATTGTACACAAAAAAACCAGTTTCTATGTCACGCAGATATTTATGATGTATCTGCTTGAAAAGAGCAGCATGCAAAGTTGCACGCAAAGAAGTGAGAATCCGGCTGAGATACAGCTACTCAAAGTGGCGGGGGAAGGGTACACGCCTCGGAGTAAGCCCCGTAGTCCTCCGCCGTCAGAGACACATAATGGGAACAGAAAATTACGTGAACTGTCTCTCCGTTTCTAGCCGCGGCACAAGACGGGGCAGGGCACTTACTCGGAGGCCTCGCTCCCATAAGCCATTTTCAGAGGCAGTATCGTAGCCGGATTCTCACTTTTTTTGCGTGAACCTTTGCATGCGGCTCTCGTTGAGCAAATACAACATAAATATATATGAGTGACATAGGAACTCATTTTTCTATACACGATTCACGATTTCGTTTAATATTCTGAATACAATGGGAGTAGTCAACCAAAGCTTGCTTCTGCTTATGGAGGAACACTTCAGAGATACTCTACCCCATTATTTCACCCCTTTCATGATCCTTTCCTTTGTATGCTTAGCGACAGTGAGCCATGAACAGAACAATCCTTTGGCACGCTCTGTACACTTATACAAGGTGTTTGTGGCCCACTTACAAGGGAAGTATGGTAAGTCGAAGTGGCCGTTTGAAATGGGGTTTATACCAATGATAGGGCTCGGGATGCCATTCACCAATCTGCATTCCCTATCTGCTGTGCGTCTCTGGGAGCATAGTTACAAGCGTTAAAAAAGAAGCAATTCAGCACATATTCGAAGGCAAGTGGAACGGATGTGTGCTTCGATAGCCAAGTGGTTATGTACTAGGACTCAAGTTGGGGGGGGGGGGGGGGGGGGAGGGGTCACGGGTTGGATCTTTGCTGAACGTACCTTTTTGCATTTTTCCCAAATTACTTCCCGAACGTTACACACAAGGAATTACATGCTCCGAGAGCTTGATCTCACTATGAAAGAGCATTTCTGAGGAAATGAGTCCATTTTCGCTGTTTTATCATGTACATTTCCACTTCTGCGTTTATTGCCTTTATAGTATTTTACAACAAATGTGGTAATCTAAAACGAAGTGATGAAAACAAAGGAGATTGCCACTTGAATGTAAGGCAGGCTGTGTTGAAGAATACTCGGCATTTGTGCAAACGTTCGTCTGGGTTTTTATTGAACCTTGTAATTATTCGGAAGAGACACAAATTTGACTAGTGTCCGTGTAAACCATGTCCACTTCTGGATTAATTCTTACACTGTGAAAAACATGTTTGTGAAGGCAATAAATGAAGAAGTGGAAATGTACACGATAAAACAGCGAAAATGGATTCATTTCCTCAGAAATACTCTTTCGTAGTGAGATCAAGCTCTCGGAGCATGTAATTCCTGTTTGTAACGTTCAGGAAGTAATTTAGGAAAAGTGCAAAAACGCACGTCCAACGCATCCCGAGCCCTATCATTGGTATAAACCTCATTTCAAACGGCCACTTCGAATTACCATCCTTCCTTTGTTAGTGCTAACACTTTACTATGCTCATATTCTCTAATTGCAAGAAAGCAGCATCTGATTTGTAAAGCGTAGTGTCGTGGGTCGAGTTCTGCATTTCCACTTGATACATCCCGAAGTTGCATTGCCCTTTTTGACTTGATCAATGACCACGCAATGAGGTCCCGTGGCTGAACAAAGGGTGATCTTGTTGACCTCATATTTTTGTAAATAGAGGAGAGCAACTAAAAACCCTCAGTGATATGGATTGCATACCTCGGTTATGATATAACCATATGAATGAACGATATGAGGGCAATCATATGCCCTTGACAATATTCGAAGATCCATAATGATTCGTTTGCTCTCAATCGGATTGCTGCTTCTGGGCATGGACTGAAACTTGAAAACAAAGGCGTTAGCAACAATTAGAGCAGCTTTTCTTCATGTTCTAATAACAAACCAGATTTCGCATAAGAATGTTATTTCGAGTAAATTCAATCCACGAAGGATATCTCAGATTATGAGTTAAACATGAAAGAAAGCACATACAGTAAAAATCTTCAGGTGAAACACACAGGGCGTTGCAACACGATAAGACCTGTACTAGAAGTATACTACTATTTTTTCCTCCAGATCAATTGTTTTAAATTAACATCGCTATTCACAAAGGGACTATTGCAAGCAGCACTTCCATCGGAGCCTCGTTTAGAAATGTCCAGAATGGGCCAGTTGACGCCGCTGCAAAACTACAGGACACCCGCTCAAACTTTCATCAAACCTTGAATCTTTAATCTGTTTGGCCCTGGAAAAGGGCATATTCAAGGTTCAGAAAACGCTAGAAATGTGGAGCAAGAGTATCCTTCTCAACTAAGTGAAGGCTGCATATTAATTCTACGCTCCTGTAGAAACTCAAGCAACTCAAGCAAACAGATTTCTACACTTGAACGATGAATGAGCGTCGTCGCATACTATCTCAAAACCCCTAGGCGAAGGAGTCATATGGACAACTAAGGGATCCATTCGGAAGAGACAGGAGCAGAATGCCGAAAGGGGGTGTGGAAAGCACTAGGGGAAGTAAGAAGAAAGTGAGAGCTGGAATACACGTTCTTTGAAATCAAACCTTCCACTTCAGAAGAGGTGGAGTGCAGTGAAACTCGCATTGAAAAAGCGCAGTTTGTGGTCTTCTCACGATCCCGCAGCACGGCGTGTCTTCTGCAGTTCATCACCTGGACAAGTTGCCGGCGAGGGCGAGACAACATTCGCGGCCAGCTGTTTAGCCTCTCCCCGTCTGCAGTCTACCCTCTACTACTGACACAGAAGGGGGCGAGAGAGAGAGGGATTTTCAAGGTCCTATATCTCGGGTTTTTTCACCAGTTTATTTCGTTCTTCCTGTACGATTACAGTGCTGAGCACCCCTACTTTCATAGTCACCCCTACTTTCATAGTTCACAATCTGCCAAATTTACCCCTTCCAGTGTCTCCAAACAAATACCAGCGTGCGCACAGGCTACGATTACTGTAGTACAGTGAGTGCTGAGCTACGATTCAGCGGCAGGTTCTCGATGTGGTCATTCCGTGTACGCTACAACGAAGCGTGCTCCAGCTTTCACGGCTGCATTAAGGTATCAAATGGAACTTGCTCGGTGCTTTCGATGGAAAAGAAGGGATGACTTACAGAGAAGCAAAGCCTTGATTGTTCCAGTATGTGCATTGTTGCACAGACCTATTGGGCACCTGAGGCTTTACAAACTTTACTGGGATTAAAAATCGGCACTATAGAAGTCCGAAAACTCGACTTTTCAGATGGAGAGCTTGAAGAAGGCCTCTCAACAAGATGACACATTTTCCAAGTTTGCAAACATTGACAAGGACCTCAACGAAATCCTACTTTATCATCCAAATGAGCGGCACTTCCACAAGGTTTGGAGCTGAAGCGGCCTTCTTCAACTCTCTTCACAAATCTATTGATATGCATTTAATATGAATATCATTCATTGTTCATCGCTAGGTTGGCCAAGAATTACCAGTTTACACCAGACCGTACGATCTAGCACTGACGTTCGTAGCCCGGGTGCAAAATAATAATACTATCGAGCGGTTTCAACTACTCAGAGCAAAGGAGTGATCGGTCCAGCATAGCGTAAAAAGGAACTTTATTTGTGTAGTCAGAACACTAAATACGGCGAAAACTGGACACAAAAATCGCAAGCCTGGGTTATGGCACTTAAATTTCACGTACTTAAAGACACATTCCAGGATTATCTTAAGAGGGTTAAAACGCTGAGTTATGAAATAAGATGTGTTAGGAAATACGCCATCAAACAAAAATCCGGAAAGGGCCCCGAGAATGCCAAATGAGGGTCTTCTGGCATCAGGCCTTATGCGAGTTTATCGCGTGAAAGTGAGTCTTTGTGTCTATTCCTGCTGCGGTTGGCACCATGAGGAGCTCTGCGATATCACCTGCTTCCTCTTGTTACGCCTCCTTTACTATTAGAATCTACTAATTATCACATCTTATCACACTACCATAGGTCTCTTCTTCCATGTTGTTGCCACCGTTGCCAACGTCACTGCCAGCAATCATGTCTGTGGCGAGCCTGGGCTGCATGGTAGAGTCGTGCTGACTTCTTTGGCTGTGCGCGCTCCAGAAACTCACACTAGCGCTTTGATCAACAGCTTACGGAACTGAGGTCGCACTATCTGACCACTGAGAGAGCTGCTATACTTCAGTTATCCTACAATGTGCCTTTAAAGGCACCAATAGGCGTAAATTTGGCAGATTGTGTAATATCAAAGTAGAGGTGCTTAGCAATGTAACAATAGAGAAAGCACGCAATAAAACAGCGAAAGCCCACAAGAAATGGGACACGAGAACAACTCTTCTGTATCACGCCTCTCCGTCGCTAGCCGAGGGTAATTCGCAGATGGGCTACAGGCTTAAAATTAATCGTTTAAAAATAAAGTGGTTCGACTTGCCTCTACTCAGACGAGCCACTATGCCTTCGTCAACACCGGAGACTTATCGGGAAGTGTGGTGTTAACGAGGGCAAACAAGATGGTTAGATTTGTGGTAACAATATGAAAATAAAGAATAGGCAATGTTAAGAGAAAATTCAAAGCGCACTAAACGTTCAAATCAAAACAATAAACCCAGGAACATAAGATAAAGAGGCTATGAATAAACGAATAAACAAACAAGAAATAACAAGGTTCAAGTCAGCCGACCGCAACAATGTCCCGCCCTCGTCGGTAGTTCCCGCGGCTGATGAGTGGGTACCATGCCCCATAGTGCTGCGGGATGAGAATAAACAAACAAGAAATTGACGAGGTCCAAGTAAGCCGACCATGAACGATGTCCCGCCCTCGTCGGCAATTCCCGCGGCTGATGAGCGGGCAACATGACCCGCAGTGCTGCGTGATCGTGATAAGACCTGAGACGCGCTTTTTCAGTGCGAGTTCCGCCACACATCACCTTTTCTGAAGTGGAAGGTTTGTTTTCAAGCATTTATTCGAAGTCCTCACTATCCCTTACCCCTCCCGGTACCTTTAAAAGTAGTATGGCGTAGTTTCAAAAATGTTGATCAATATCTAAACCAACCTTAACAGCAATAATGTTGTCGTCATATCGCATCTTTGACACATGACCACAGCTTCCATGACCCAATTCAGCTATTAATTCCAAATCATCAGCTGATACCCGCCGAACTCGACCTCAAAAAACTAAGCAAAGTGGGAAATGCGATTATACACCTCAGAACAGAATAATAATATTAGATTCATACATCTTCTCGTATTTAGCGGGAGGGATTCAGCTACCTACCTTCCCGAACAATCCAGAGAGCATGTTTTCAAAGTTCTCACTATCCTCTAATTATGGAAGTGTTTCGTAATCATCGAGTAATGGTGCACGGAAGAACGAGTGCTTTTGTTACCCATACATTCATGTTGCTTTTGCTTGATAAGGACCGCATACAAGGTTTCACGCAAAAAAGTGAGAATCCGGCTAAGATACAGCTTCTCAAAGTGACGAAGGCGCATAGTGGGAACAGAAGGTTACGTAGACAGTCCCACTCTCGTAGACACGACGAGGCGGGGTGCCCACTCGTAGGCCCCGCCCGTAGTATGCCACTGTGAAAAGCTGTTTCTTGGTCGGACATACTTTTTCGCGTGAAACTCTACATACGGCCTTTAATAAGGAAATACAACATGAATATTTGGTTGTCCGGAATTCAGCGTTTTGTGTTATTATTTTTGTACATTCATTGCTGTTTAAAAACTCATTCTCTCCTGCGTCTCCTGAAGACGATTTTTTTCGCTGTTAGATGGTATTATTGGCATTTCACCATTGCTTGATGAACCTCCTTTTCCCAAGACTTTTTGAAGCATGTCAAAAGAGAAACTTCGGACGATATTTTCTTCCACTACAAATTGGGTCAATCCGCAGTCGAGAAAACTCGACAAATTCACCAGGTGTGGGGCCCAATAGTGTTGAGGAAAGCACCGTGCGACAATGGTTCAACAAATTCCGTGCTGGAGACTTTAGTCTTGAGGATGAACCTCGCAGCGGTCGACCTAAAGCAATACCTGACTAGGATCTGAAGGCGTTTGTGGAGGCTGACTCATCCAAAAAAAATCGAGAGATTGCAGGAAAGCTGGGCGTTGGCAAAATCACTGCGGATGGTCTGAAACACTTCGAGAAGGCGGAAAAACTCGACAAGTGGGTGCCCCACAATTTGAGTGACGGCAGAAATTGACACTTCTCGAGGTTTCTTCTACACTGCTTTTTCGCAACAGAAACGACCCGGTTTTGCACCGGATCGTCAACTGTGATGAAAAGTGGATCATGTATGATAAGAGGACACGCTCCGGAGAGTGGCTGGATGCCGACGAACCACCGAAGCAATTTCCAACGTCGAATCCTCAGGGAAAAAGGATTATAGTCACAGCATGGTGGTCGCCGACTGGTACGATCCATTATAACTTTTTGCCACCAGGCCAAACCATCACAGCAAGGTCCTACTTTGAAGAATTCGACAAAATGTAGCGAAAATTGCGTCAGCTGCAGCCAGCACTTGTCAACAGAAAGGGTCCCATTCTTTTGCATGGCAAAGCCCGCCCCCACGTTCCACGAAACACTATCCATAAATTGAACGAATTGGGGGTTGAAGGTCTGCCTCATCCGCCATATTCTCCACACCTTTCATCAACCGACCACCACCTTTTCAGACATTCAATACTTCACCAATCAGGACCAAGCAAAAAAGCCTTCGTGGATTTCGTGGATCCTTGACCATCCAGTTTATTCTATGATGGGACTTATCGACAAATGTCACATTGGGAAAAGTATGCTGATGAACGGTGCTTATTTCGATCGAATCCGATGAGTATTAAGAAGTTATGGTCGTTTAGAGTGAAGTACTCAAAATGCTGAGAACTTTCCCGGAAACCAATATATGGGTAAGAGAGAAACAGTTTCCGAGCACGATTTCTTTAATGTAATAACAAGTGTATCCCCCACTATAATATTGCAGTTGAAAATGCCCAGAAAATTAGATGCAACCGGCGAATTGAGGCTGAACTTGTGAGCTTAACAAAATTCAGTACTCATATTCCGAAACTAAAGCGTAGCCGACCATGGGTTATGTGCTCATCCTCTGATGACACAGGAAAAGGGTCCAAAATCATACAAAGTAAGCGGGAGGGATAAAGGTGAAAAAAGAACGAAATGCTGCCTCGCTACTGTAGGTGACGCGGCGACTGCGATGGAGTATGGTATCTTCCCAACAGTGAATTCGAGGATTTCGAATGAACGTAACTTCCTTCGAACTCAACTTTGTGAGAGGGGATTTCCGATGCGAGATTTGCGAGGTTGCTTCGAAGGAAGCTAATCGAGGAAAAAAATTCGTGGAAGCGGCGTGATCTCCCCACTATTCCTTTGAAAAAATGATTCATTGTGTCTGTTGTGCCCCCAGCACACATCTTTTGCTCTCAGAAGGCCAACAGCAGTGTTATCGGCTCCGGCTAGCCTCGCTGTGGGATACGCAAAGCATGATGATTTCATTCACATTCTCAGTGAATACAAACGGTTTTCCGGTCCGATTAATGGCTCGCTAATACCAGTTCACGTGCTTGCAATCATCGTAGATATAATAGAAGCCCATATCAGCTACTCTACCGTTTTCATCCCAAGTTTTTTGAGTATTCATCCACGCTGTTATTCTGGATAGATATCCCACACGGGTAGTCGGCGAACTTCGAAGACCCCGTTATACGTGTTTTCTGTGCCAGCGGACATACGAAAGGGCTACTGACATTGGACAGCTTCATTATGGAACGCGCCATGCATGTGGTTCCCATCTACAATCCATCAGGTTTAGATGTGTACTATCACTGTGGTCTTGGAGCTGTAGATGTGAACGAGGCAGCAAGTATCGACCTCGCACCACAGCACGTGATGCGCATTTGCATGTAAAAGCTTGACACCTTGTTTGCAGCCCATAACTCCAAAGGAACGAAGGAACAACGTGCCCTTCGATTCTGTTCATCTTTTCCAATGTCCACACGCTCTCCTCTTTACGATATCAACTTAAACACTTATTTTAAAACGAATTGTGTCTTACCTTATTTCCTATCTGTGGGGTTCCACTTTCTGCATATCCTTCACGATTTTTCAGTGAAGATTAAATTAAACAGTAGCTCGGATTATACCCAACTTGCCTGCTTCACCACACCTCCTTACACTATGGACCCCAGCCTGAGAAAGTCCGATGATCACTGCGTACCTCAACGATTATAACCCCCTTCCTGGGACGAAATGCGACCCCAGTGTCGAGGATTCGTCGACGGAGGTTTGACCCTGTATAGCGCACAAGAGCTATTAATTCACACGGAGTTCAATATACAGCAGTGACCAACAAGTCCGCGTCAGTGCTTACCTATTAGGAGAAAAAGATTGCTGCTTGGATTGAGATATTTCGCTTCCCGTCTTTCCATCAAACCTCCAGTTGACATGTGCAAGTGAGTCAGGTCATCAGAGTTGCGTATCCACGAACTCACTATACTATCGACAAAATCAACATTCGCATCAGTCCGAACCTGTTTATTAAACAGAGTTGCGAAAATTCCCACTGATGATCGTGGATCGGAATCGGTAGAGAAACGATCTCAGGTCACCGTGTCCATACAAGGTGATATGTATACAGGATGGCCACAAAGTGCGGCTCGCCAACATACATGTCGCTTGCTTGCTATTAAATCCTTGTTTCAACACTTGAAATATGCTTTGGGTTAAGCACGGATCCTGCAGTGGTGCTAAATTACCACGAATGATGGTTAGAAGTTTTAGAAGAAATGCGACCGCCAGCTCATCGTGCCACCGTTGCATACAACGCGAACCAGAGAAGTTCCGCCATGAAAATCACAGGAAAGCCTTTCAATGGCAAAACATTGAAAAATTGTGCTTCAGTACAGGGGACGGGTATAGCATCTACTACTCCCCAAAATAGACCAGCCGAGAACCATTGATATTTCACGGATTAGAAAGACGCTCACGGAGACAAGGAGAAGAGGATCAGCTGATGAGGTCAGTTGGGATAAAATCGCTTCGAATCTGCACACCTCACAAGGAAATGTTCTAAATATTGTGAAATTCGAAGCGAATCTACAAAATTGCCGCTTCATTCGAGCAAACATTCGGCGAAGCTGCCAAGAACAACAGCGCATAGATATGAGAAGCCTCTGTTAGCAGTTCATGTGGGCCACCTTTCAAACATCGTCAGAACTAATGGGAGAATCTCGATCGAGGTTGCATGGGTGGGTCTACTCACGACAGAAATCGCTTCGCGGCGTCACACTCATGGCGCCATCAGTACCACTTGCCGAATCTACTGCCCTTGGGAGCCCGGCAGAGCGTGGCTGCGTCACCTCTACACTTCCACCCATGCCACACTGCCTCCTGCACACATGCCACCCTGCCTCCTCCACCTCGCACCCACCGCGCCGCTCGCCGCGGGCGGCCACGCGATTTTTTGTCGTAGGTAGACTCACCCAAGTTGCATGCAACAGCCAAAACCAGCGACAACTGCTTTGTCCGTCACAGAAAACTCGAAAACGACTGGTAAGGATCACAGGTGTGTTTCCAAAGTTGGTCATGGCTTGGAGCAGGATATCTTCGGAACGTTTGTCTGAAGAACACACGATGCCGTGGGCTCAAAAACACTTTGGCGAATACAAGTGGACATTAAAGCGTAAACGAAACCAATATTTCATCCTACCGAACTCCTTCTCCTGGATACTGGAACAAAGACATGTGGGTTGTTCAACTCTCCAGACCTCGAACCGATGGACTACTCGTTTAAAGCTTGCTGTTTAATATTGGGCCTTCCTTCCCTTTTCCTTCAGCTTCACGCCTGAAAACACCCTTCAGGGGAAATGGCAGACGACTGTTAACGACTACGAACGGCCCATAGTAGAATTTTCACTGGGAGACTGGCAGCTTAATTTTGCTAAAGGCAACCATTTCGTACCTCAAATGAATGATCCCATTTTACTGCTTATCATCAATAAATTTCATAGGGAAATACATCTTAGTAGTTTTTTGCGTGGGCGGAGATGGTGTAGTGACAGGTGGCGCACTCACCACTCTCATGGTGGTGCGGGGATCAAATCCCGCACCAACGCCCGCCCAAGCCAACCAAGCCTTCCATCCCTACGGGGTCGGCAAATTGGTACCAGACTCGTCTGGGAGGATAAAAGCACTGACTTGTTCATCGGCTGGCCATCGCAAGTCATTGTATAGGCCACATCACATTCACCAGCCATCACCATTCTGAATGGAACTAGAATGTGCGGCGCATCCCAGAAAGGGATTGATTAACGCCAAAAACCTTTATCCTTTTATCCTTTAGTTTTTTGCGCAAATGAATTCCGGATCAAACTTTGTAGTTACTCTGTAATCCATTTTTCATGTATTTTCAACTTCAAACACATGTTCAATTGTAAGCACCTGGAATGCACTGCGATTTTGCTACAGCACTTAGGCGATGAATTCATTGTGATGCGAAATTTCACTCAACATCGTGGTCACGTAATGAATTCACAGGCCTAAATTCGCAATTTACGGTTGCTATGCGCGGTACTCCGTATTGGATTCCTACGTCGGGGATAACAGTTAGCAGAACAGCTGCGATTCGACGATAGCACTGCGTGGCGGACCCATGAGTTTCGACAGGAATTAACGAAATGCTATTAATTATGGGGACGGTATGCAAATAACCAAAATTCTGACATTCACCAGAGGAAAATATAGTTGCTATAAATGAAGGCTAAGGGAAACAGATGATTCTATCGTCGACCTATGTGGCTGCCTTGCGTGTGGCGTGTTATGACGCAGGCGGAAATTTCCAGGTCCCATTCACGTAAACGCTGCAAGTCTCGAACGTCAAAGTTCAAGGCAGCATCACGACAACCTTCCAATCTAAGCACAAAAAAAAATTGAGTTTACGGCACAGTGAATCCATCTTGAACGAAGGCCACTAGAAAAAGTTCCATAGAAGTCAATACGGTCCTAATGATCAGTAGCTGACCAGCGGTGGCCACCTTTTCTACAGGAACTTTGAAGTTTCAAGTTTTTGTTCAGGAACTGATCGCTGCGCAAGATAGTCGATAGTGTACTGAGACCTGAGCCATATCCGGAATGCATAATCCTGCATTGTCGGGTGTGTCTACTTACGACAAAAAATTGCGTGGCCGCCCGCGGCAGCGGCGCGGCGGGTACGAGTGCCAGAGGCAGGGCATGGCAGCCTTCAAGCGAGGCAGTGTGGCAAGGGTGGAAGAGGCAGGTGGCATGGGTGCAGGAGGCAGTGTGGCATGGGTGGAAGTGCAGAGGTGACGCAGCCACGCTCTGCTGGGCTCCCAAGGGCAATCTTCGGCAAGTCGTACTCGTGGCGCCGCGAGTGCGATGTCGCGAAGCAATTGTCTGTCGTAGGCAGACACACCTTTCAAGGAACACACTTTCTGAGTCATGAGAAGAGATGTTGTTCTAATCAGTCTTCATGTGTGGCTAAGCCTAAGACCACAATATGCCTAGTTGGAAGCTTCATGTTGAGGTAAGTCACTTAACACCAAGGATACCCTAATAAATGAAAAGCTTCATATATTATAGACAGCCTAATAATTGATGAATTTTTCGAGAAACTCCACCGTATTTACCGAATTCATGCAGCCGTAACCATACTCTTCCTGGAAACATTCCATTATATCGCCTTGTACACTGTGGTGAAATGCGACGGCCAGCTAGCGGCAGCGCATGGCGCGTTCACAGGAGCGGCAGAGTAACATGCACAGAGACGTAAACACGATGTAACCACGCCCTCCCACAGGGGCTGCAGCGTGAGGCGGCTTTATGCTGCGCAGCTGCCGTCCCAGAGAGACCGGAACAAAAGGAACTTCTGTGAGAAAGGTGGCCGCCATTTAGGCTGTAGTAGGCGTGACGCCACTGACATACATAAATGGTGCACAGACTGATGTATGGCGTGTAGTGTTAATCTGATTCGAAAGAAGACATGGCTAAAATTTGAAGACACCGTATGCTCTGTTATATTAGGTTGTTCGGAAAGAAGTGCGCGTTGAATTTGTCCATTTATTTCTCTCCTACTATAGAAGATTTTGTAAAACAGCTTTGTCTATTAAAAAGAGATTATTATTGTGCATCTTTTGAAATATATTTGTCCATGTCTACTTTGCTTTTTTCAAAGAAAAAATACAAAAAGAAATTTTCAATTTTTTTCCTTAAAAATTTTGAAAAAAAAATTTCAAAAAGATGCAAGTTCAGTGCGATAAGCGATAAATATTTGTGCAAAGCGTAATAATGTTTGCGGATGGATTTGACTGTATAAAGCGTCGAGCAAAGCTCCAGCGTTTCAAAAACGGTAATGAAAGCTTAAAGGACGAAGGACATGGAAGTCGGCCTCAAGTCGTCGAAACTTTTTTTTTTTCAAAAAAAAAAAAAAACAAAGTAGACATAGACAAAGACCAGATATTTCATATCGGTGATCCACTACCGATTGTTTATTGGGTTCATTCCAAGGCAAGTGCCTTATTCATCTAAGTCGATATTTTTTATTTTTTAAAACTTACAGAGGAGGATTTCTGCGGCAAAGCTATCCCTTCCGGCAGCTTCACATGATGATCATGGAATCTATGATTGCATCGTAAGCAACGCTGTTTCAACGATATCTGCTTCAATGAGTTTAATTGTAGAGGTTGGTGTAGATAATAATATCGATCGGGTCTTATGCTCAAATATTATTTCATTGCCGCATTGGATCCCTCAGACAATGTTCGAAAGGTTTTCTGGAGAATTCGAAACTAATCATCTGTGCTTCAGCGAACTCGTCCACAGGCAGCAGTGATCGACAGGGTTGAATGTGTCGGTGACAAAGCAATGGCTGTGCATTGGACGCCAGGTATTTGAAACTTTAAGATGAACATCATTTTTAAATGTTTGCTTAAAATTAGGAGCCACTGAATGTGATGCAGGAGGAGCCGATGTGACGCTGCGTCACGCAATTCCCAGCCCTGATTTGGTCAGAGATCGGTATGAAAAGATGCACAAAAAAAACTCTTTCTAATAGATGAAACTGTTTCAGAGAATCTTCTATAGTAGGAGAGAAAAAAAGGACAAATTCAACGCGCATTCTTTCCGAACAACCTAATAGCTACTGAAATTACCCCACAATAACGTAGTCGCACATTAACGACTAAATTTGCCTCACACGCAGAACTGCAACAAAAATGCAAATGGCCTTCTGCAACAATTTCAAAGTTGAAAAGACACTTTGATCCTACTACTACGACTCTGTTTTCACTTTGATCCTACTACTACGACTCTGTTTTCAATTGGATCTCTTGAATGTGAATTCCTTCAAAAGACCAACGAGAAAATATCGAAAAAAAATCGATTGACATGCATGACATGCAGGCTCCCACCGTTTCGGAGGCCAGTCCACCTTCAAAGGTGGCCGAAAACCCGCCCTGCATTTTTTCGTGCTGTTCATTTAAGCGGCAGTAACACTACATAGCTATATGAGTAACAGAAAAATTGGATTTCCGTGGAAGGTTCCTTCGGGTACATATGAAAGCCTGCTTATGGATTTTTGCTTTCGTACATAAATTTTGGCTTTTTCGCATCTATTCCATTGAGCGTTTGACAAAAACAGCTTGTACTATATGTGAAAATCCACCTCCAGACAGCAACAATATTCAAGCAGCGTGAGCGGTTGAGAAACAGCCGTGGCTCAAGAGAAAAAATTTCTCAATAGTCGGGTTCCGGAGCGTCTCATACCGTTCCTTTTCTGCAAGGGCTCTGTGCCACTTCTAGTATCTTATTCAATAGTCAATCAAATTGCCCTTTCGGTGCTTCTGGAACCACGAGGTATAACTATAGCCGAAGTAATGACTTTTATCCTAAACCATCCAACGGAACTACAACTCCGGTCCCTTAAACTTCCAGTAACAACAATCGAGTATGGACATTCCTCTGCTTCTCAAAGAAGCCTTTTGCTGGGAGAAATACGTTCGTAAACCTACGAGAAATAATGAGAAATGATCAATTCTTGTAGAATCATGAGATTATCGGCTGATTAGATAATGCACTTTTCAAGTACAAAGCACTCCAGTACCTCCAATGGTGAGTAATCCGGAAGATCCCATTAATTCGTTGTAGAGCGAATTATTCACATTCGAGACAGTTGAGCTAACGTCGTTCCGCACATCTCCAAACTCCAAATTCATATCTCTACCAACTGAAATAAAAATGCTCAGTCATAAAAAAAGGTAAGCAATGCTACAAACAGAAGCATTAGGTCACATATGTTTCACGCAGGGTGGACACAAGTTATTGACCTTTCTAATCAGCTCAACATTCAAGCAACGACTTTTCAGTGCCTCCTCTTTTGGTGCTCCTATAAACAGTTTGATGAGGCGCTCAGCTTCACGCTGCGGTCTCTCACCCGATTGAATAGCAACAACATCATTCTCCAACTCAAGCGCATACTTCGCCCAATACAGATAAATCTTCACCCAATTCAAGCGTATTTGACGAAAAAGACAAGATCGATATTCACGAATTTGATCTTCACATTAATGGGCAATAATTATAAGGAATCCATCTATATGAAAACTACTTTCCTTTTCTTCTCTCAACTTCGTGCCCACTTCCATGTCGAACCTTCGGGATTTACCCTACGTAACAACTCCAGCCCAGGTCCCAAACTTCGAGCAGAGCCAGTTAAACACGAACATGGTGGTTTCGCATACTTGAAGAGAAGAACCATTTACTTTTACAACACAACAGTGGCCATTCACTTACTCATGTATCCGATTCTAATAAACTTTGAAGCATAACGCTCACTTTAAGATCGCCCACTTGGAATTTTTGTTCCTCAAGTAATAAATATAGCACCCAATCGCCATGTAGGGTAAGCTCATACCTAGGGAATCATGTTTAGCTCTCAAAACCAGTAGATAAACTTCTTTGAACGTTGTTTGCAAAAACCATCAAAATCACATTAATTGGAAATGAAACAAACAAATGAACAATGGTTTTCAGTTGGAGCACGTTAATGTTACAAGTTTATGAGGCAAGCCAAAATTACTCACTTTCCATTGCTGCATCCAGGACGATTTGAGTAACACCCGTGATGAGCCCAGTATCAACCTGCAGATAAAAAATGTTAGCAAAAACCGGTTCACGAAGTCTGAAATAGTCAGGCATGTTTCCTATTAAGAAGGCCCAATAAATTTGAAAGCTTTGATGAATCCGTCAATCCCTGCACAAAAACAAAAAACAAGTTGTGGTGCTATCGCGATGGAGGGGGGGGGATCCCACTATGGTCATTATTTTTACCTAAGCCTGAAGGGAGAAAGGAACCCCTTCCAGAATGTTTAGGTAAGCGCTTTTTATTAGATGCCCCCACCTTACTGCGATAGCACCAAAGTTGTTATAAGTTGAAAGCGCAGAGAAGTCGGAAATCGACAAAAAATATGTCCGCAGATGTCGACCGTCAGTGTATCGACGGCGCGCTTCCATCGATTGATTGCGTCCATCCTCCCTCTGTGCCAAGGGAGCATGGACATTAGAGAGTTGCAGAACTTCGTTTAAGCGGAGCTAATTAACATCTGTCTGAATGGGCTGTTCATTAATTTCGAGAGACCAAGGTTAGATTCACCATCACCTTTCACTGACCATATTACTGTGTCGTGGACGTCGACCATTTCGACGGTTCTTAAATGAAAAAAATTGAGGAAACGAAATCTTTGAAAAACAGCTGATTGAGAATGTACTGAAATGATGTCTCCTACATCTACGCTCGAAGTCATAAAACGTGATTCCAAAAAGTCACCATCAATTGGAGTTTTCTCTTACAAACCTAACGATTTTCGAGCATCCACTGGACGGAATTCATTGAGACACTAGCCCAACACTCCAATGCTGACAGTGTTATTTTTTCTGAAGAGGATGTGACCACTTCAAATAGACAGAGCTTTCCTGAAGTATAATTTTTGCAACATAGGAAATTGATGATAACAATAATAATCAGTGATGTACTACTCCCGGGTGAGTACCCGTTGGTACGAATGACCTACTTCGCACTCCATGTGCGAAGAAGTGATCAAATAGATGCGAGAATCAGATGTTAGCTATTCACCGTTTAGTTCTATAAGTTGAATGCAGAGCCAACTTTCGTGGTGGATCTATTGTGGGAAGCCTCTTGAGGAAAGAAGTTTTGGTTCATAGAAGTCATTGAGCTCTTGCAGCTCGGAAAACAATACTGCTTGATCAATTTGACATTTTTTATGCCTTGAACCCATTCCGAGGGTTTCAATGGTAATGTCACATTCTAGCTCTTGAAAATTAAGGGCGTTGGGAGCCTGGAGAAAGCGGAATATTTGAGGGCACCCCCAATATAAATTTTCTCAACTGCCCAGTGTGGACAGACCTTAGCAAGCTGTTGAACGAGAGCGATGAAATCGCGGATTTTACCGAGGCGAAGCATCACGTTGACTTGGCAGAAGCTCCCGAGCATCTCCCAGCATCACGTGACTTCATAACCACCTCCTGCATGAGCAGGAGGTGGTTACGAAGTCACGTGATGCTGGGAGTTGAGTCCTTGAATTTGTGGGTGAAAACACCTAGTCAGAATCTGTCAAAGTATGCTCAATATATTGATGAAAGTGGAGGAAAAAAGTGACTCATTTTCGCCCCGCCGTACTTATTACATCTATGCAAAATGTACGAAATGTTGCAGAAACGAGACTGATTTCAGACTTGTTAACAGATCATATAAGCTTCCTAGCTCCACAAGTTAAGTATACGCTTACTCAACTTAGGGACTTAGGCGGCGTGAAGCTGACCTCTGATTCTCGCACCTAGTTAATTACTTATTCGCACATGCGCTGCGGAGAAAGTGCGATATATGTCATTCGTACCAATGTAAACATACCCACCAAATACGTACACATTTTATGGGAAAACGAGAACTCTGTGAAAAAAGAGGATAAAAAACGAAACGATTTTATTGTACAATCTAATAGTTCCCTGGGCGAAAATTTGCCACTTACACAAAATTCAAGGTTCAGCTTTGAGCCGTCACAACTTCCTTCAAAGGCAATAATGCGAACGGTAGATATTTAAGTGGGATAAACCATATCACTGCTGTGTCGTGTGAGACGAGTTTTCACGTTTTTATGGTTTTTTTCGCTATAAATCGATTAACTATGGATTTTTCATCGAACTTGTGTACATTTTCGGAATTAGCTCGTCAAGCTCTACAAGGTGTGGTTACGAGTTTTTGGTTCTCTTAGACTCGGTACTAGGCCATTTCTGCACTTTGTGAAAAAATTGTGGGAAAATGTCTTTGAGATCTGATGAGCTATGAATTTCTTTTTCAACCCTAGTCTAAGCTCACAAGTGTATATTGCTAAAGTTCTGTCATTTCAGAAGCTCCCGTTCTTTGATGTGGCCCTAAATAGCGCCTCCGTGTATATTCTGCTGTAACCCATCTCTTACGATTAGCTCATTTTCAGACACAGATTGTACAGTGAAAAGTACACCAGCCGATTACCCAGAAAAAATCTATCGAACAGATTTAAAACTACCTGAGGTGCTAAATTCGTTATTCTCGTCGTTTTCGGTCTCCTCATTGCTTTCAGTCGACGTCTCAAGCTCTTGCCGGCCGCGTGCGGTTGGGTGTGTTGCAAGTGTTCCGATTTCTAGAGGTCGGCACCGAACTGGGTCACCGCCCTTCGCGAATTGTCCGAATGGTGGCGTGTCCTGCCGTCTGGGCTCTCCCAGATTTGCCTAAGCCTTTTTAGGGGAGAAGCTTTGGCAGCGTTATTTACCTGTCTTTACCTGATTGCAATCCGCCGTGCAACCTGACCTGACCTCACCAATCGGAACACTTGCACTCCACCCCGTGCGATCGGCATGCACACTTTTGACGGCACCGCACCATTTCCGTATACGACCGAGGGGATGCGCCCGGTGGACTATGTCCCCTAACGTCGGGATTTCGCGGGGCGCCGAGCGGCGTGCGACGTTCACGCAAGAGTTGACTGGCCTCGGTGGGAATCACGTGTAATTGCGTAAGAAGGGCGGCGTCCGTATCCACGCCTATTTTTATTCGTCTTGCCGCTATACTCAGCTTGTTTTCGAATTGCTTTTATTTTACAGAATTACAGAATTTGGTTGGATTTAGTCAAGTTTAAACTTTTCAGTTCACTCTTTATTGACGATAGCGTTTTGCATGCGTTTATTTAATCTCGAGTGCTAAGACTCATCGTTACTTGCATTATGTGCTATATATCATTTACTTGCATATCAACACGAGGATATTAGAAAAGTAGATAAGTTTTTGTCTTAGCCTAGGGAGAAGGAGCTCCGAGGTGAGCGAAACCATCTAATCGTGCACGAACGGACTTTCACATTATGGCGGAAGTGATTCACTCAATGTCAAGCTCCTTACCCCTAGACCGACCTGAGCAAACGCCCGTAGTGCGTCTCAATTCGATACAGAATAAAATAAACTATTTATGCTATAATAAATACTACGTATGAAGCAAAAAAATCAGGGCGAGCAAAAACGATTCATATAAGGAGGCTGCAGGGCGTAGAAAATAGAATGAATGCATCCAGAACGCTATTATCAACCAAAAGTGAATGAGAACATTCAAAATGAACTGATTTTAGCCGAATCCTGCCTATTGAGATAAAAACTTTGAAAACAAGCTCAATATGGAGGCAAAATGACTAAAAATAGGCGTAGATACAGTCGCCGCCCTTCGTAGGCTGCGTTCATACTTAGAGCCGGGAGGCAGGCACAGGCAGCGAAGCAGAGTGGCACGGAGGAGGTGGAGATACAACGCAGGCAACGTGGCAGAGTGGCATAGGCGGAGAGGCAGAGCTACGCAGCCACGCCCTGTCGTCGGCATAGCGGGTACGAACGCGGCTTAACGCAAACACACGCGATACATGCGAACATAGCCATCTCGCGCACAGAACGTCGCAACGCGAAATCCTGACACAAGGGTACACACCCCGCTCGGTGCATACGATGACGCCATTGATCGTGACCGCTTTCTCACGGTCATGCACGCCCATAGCATGCGGCCGACAAGAGGTTGAGATATCAATCGAAAGCAATGGGAAGACCGGGAATGACAAAAATAACGAATTTATTACTCGGAAAATTTTTATATCGGAGAAATTCAACTTGGAAAATTTCTATATCGTTCGATACATTTGTCCTAGTGGATCGACTGGGATACTTCTCACTGGAGAATCTGCGTGTGAAAATGGGTGCAGAGATGGTTTTTCAGCAGAGTATACACGGAGACACTATTTAGGACTACACCAAGGAACAGGAGCTCGCCTGAAATGACAGGAACTTCAAAATTCCTACACATCTGTGAGCTGAGACTAGGATTCTGAGAAATTTCATTGCCAGCTCATCCGATTTCGAAGAAGTTTTCCCTCAAAATTTTCAGAATGCGAAAAACTGGCCTGGGATCGAGTTAGAGAAAACCAAAAACTTGTAGCACCATCTTGTAGATCTCGACGAGCTGATTTCGAAAATATATACAAATTCGGTGAAAGTCAATAATGAACCAGTTCACAGCGAAAAAAACGTGGAAACGCGTTTTCGCGCAATCTTTAACACTCTTACGGCACTAACTGTACCTTCCATCGTAGGCAACTTCACGGGGAACTATAACGAATCCGGAAACACTGAGAAAACCGCTTTATACCAACTTTTATAGCCATGACTCGTGTTCCTTACGAAAGAAGGACTACGCTTAGAATGCCTCCCGTACACATCCTTTGCTCTAATTAGGTGAACATTGAGGCTTTTGTTTCGCGGACCACGATATGAGACACACCATGCACAAGAATCCCATTTAGAACTTTGGTGTTGTGGTTATCTCTTGCGTAAGTATAGAACTTGGCAACAAAACTATCGCAGCGCGTTACACTGCCTAGTGAGTGTAATGCTAGCACAGCTGGGGGTGAAGAGCTTCTCTGCTGCCCAGATTCAGTCTCGGACTCTTGATCATGCGAGATTTTCTATTATTCTTTTGGATTACGCTTCTGCTTGAAACATCTGCTATTGACACATTGCAAATCAACGCTCAGAAAGGTGAACTATTCGTCCACACACTACACTCGGCCTCCTTCTTTTCTGTTACAGGTGAAACTGCTCACACATTCATTTTCTTTCACAGTATACTCAACATATTTCAGCAGCATGATTACACTTGCACGATAAAAAACGAAATAATGTGAGCTTTAGTGGACGTGAAATGGTCGGCCACTTTGAGAAATCGTCCCGCTCTGCCTTCATGGCTCCATCTCGTGCCTTCTCGCCACAAAGCTCTCGCATACCTTGTTGGTAAGACTTGTTCACTAGTAAATTGCTGCGGTTACGCGCTCATTCGATTTACCTGTTTTTCCATGCGGAACAGAGTAGAGTGTTCATCCAGCTACTCGGAAGAAACACCACTCCTTTCAAAAGGCTTGATCCTGCACAGCTTCAGCCTTACATCTAGATACCCCAGTTGTTACTTGGTAATGTCTTTCCATTTTCATGAGAGGGCAGCAGTTCAGAACACAAGCTCGAATTTTGCAAAGCGTAAGCATTGTCCTAATCATCTCAACAGCAGCAGCTTCACAAGTGAAAATAAAAAAGCCAGCAAAACAAGCCTTCGTTCCTCTCTATGATGGGTACTTGGTTTCCAAAATTCTTCAAGAATGCACTCATAGTTCTTTGACAAATGCTATTTTCCGTGTGTTGAAGACTGATGCTTACCCACCTTTTTACTTCGAGAAACCGCTCTAAGTAATACTGGAATGAATACCTACGAAACTGATCCTCACCCAACATCTGAACAATCAAAACAATTTGTTGAAGGTCTCGAGTCAACAAATAGCCTATACACTTTGTCGCGTAGGACTCCTTTACGCAGTTACAATGAGACACCAATGCTTCGACATTTCTCCACAAAATAAACAATTCATTCTGTCGAGTACTCCGAAAATCTTATCTTAGCAAAAAGACTCAAACCATTCGGGACTATGAACAGAGCTCTCAACGATGTTCGAAAATGATTAACGAAAATTTAGGAACGCCAGTCACGGGAGCAAGACAAGTAACTGTACACGTACTTGCCAAGCGACTAGACACCTTCAAGTACGAGCAACGGTATATTATCATCAGCCTCGCAGAAGACGGTAATGCCTGTGACAAACTTGACGTTTTTTAAGTATAACGTTTTGAAATCTTACCATATTTTTACCGAGATTCGTCGCAGCTGAAACGTTCCGTAGCACAGTGCGCGTCAGACAGAACCTCTCCATAGTGCGCAAAAATAAGAGTTTCGCTGTATCGAGTCTTCCATTTTAGAGAAGCTTGTTCCATCCACTCTCTACGGATAACGTTCTCACATGGTGCACTGCATTTCTTCACTCCCTTGTTCTTGCCTCTGTTCTCTCACTGCTTCCTTTCGTTCCTTTTTCTGCTCTCATATGCCTTCGCCCACAATTACTCCAGCCTTCATCCTCCCTGTCGCTCTATGAAATCATTTTTTCACCATCATTCCATCCTGCCAAAAATGTCTCATCACGCTGTACCGTTCCCCTTTCCCAAACAAATTATTATAATTGCCCCCCCCCCTCGCCATTGCCTTCCGCGTAGCCTGACCTAATTGGAGAGTCATGACGCGCACCCCATAATCAAATGTTCATTATCAGAATGTAAAGCGGTCTCCTCTCACAAGCGACCACAAGTAGACCTGCACCTTAGCCTGAAACAGCAATATAACTCCCCAGGTGGGGTCCACTTGCGAACAAGTTTCTGCGGGCCATCGCTCTGTTGAGGCAAATGTCACTGGTTTTGTGCAGCTGAACACGCCGCTATGATCTACAATACTATTTCTGTGATGCGTTGAACGTACACCTGTCAAGCCATCGATAAGACCCGGTAAGCCCAGGTATTTCGGTTTGATAGGTTCATTTGAGGATTTCAAGGATGATAACATACGCCAAAGTTCAGTAAAGAGCGATTGTTACATCAAAATTCATCAGAGTAAAGAAAAAGCCTGTTTTCGTTTTGGCTCCATCCCCTGTGTTTTTCTGTAAAATGAGGTAGTCGCAGCTGCAATGTGTTGTGTTAATACAGCTACATGATAAATCTAGTGATTAAACCTATACTTAAAAACAGTAGTGGCGTTAATGTGAGTAGTGAGAAATCTTAGAGTCATCCCAGTTTGAGCTACGGGTCCAGGAAGACTACGTATGACGAAATTTCCGGTGAAAATGAGCGCCTCCGAGCTTTGTAGGAGCCGTCTTTTCAACAGCAACACCTATTTCAACACTGCCCGCCCTCTTTCCGAATTAACGGTGGGAAAGGGTCCTACTTATCTATTCGACAGTTTCATTCCGTTTTTTTCACTTTCATATTACAAAGCACCTTGCTTTCACAATCAACAATCTTTTCATACTTGGCCCGAACTATGTCATACCACTGCCTTCAACTCTCACTCTCGTCTATCCACCAACAGCTTATCCTCACTTTAATGTATATCTGTAACATAAAGATTTCAGAACGATATAACGGAGCAACCCAGCAAGTGGTCGACATCCACATAGAAAACCTTGAGACCGAATATCTTCTCTCGGATAGGAATGGTCTCACAGGTATAATTGGTGGGCTAACATTCTACTTGACTACTCGAAGCGTGCGGTTTAAGGTAAACTGGTGAAATCTGTGAGGGAAGCGTTCCGAGGAAAAGCCGTGCACCCCTATGTTTACTGCATTCAACCGGCCTTTCAAGTGCCCATAGGAAAGGAGCATCTTTTCGAAGGACAGAAGACAGGGTGATGTGGCGTCAGCGCTTGATTTTGTCATCTATTTATGTTAAACTTCTTAGATGACATAGCGATGGCTTGACTTGAAATTTACTCATCGGAAGTTATGATAATTGCTAAGTCACCCTGACCACCTCATTTACCATTTTGTCATGCGGGCATCGATAAGGGCTTCACTTCTTCCCCTGTGCGTGAATTCCTCAAAAACCCGCGACACGAGTGCTTGACTCGGGGTGTGTACCCATACGTCAGTATTTCGCACCGCGGCGGGTCGCGGTGCGAACATGTTGACCTAAGAGTGACAAGTACGAATAATGACAATATGATATAATATTATGCGAAACGTTAGTTGGGATTAAATACTTATTAAGATCTACAGCGAATGAATACCAACGTAGGCCTTACATCCGAGCAGCCAGCCATGACTGTATGTTGTCCGCAGCTCCCAGCGGAACATTTTCTGCAAGCCTGTGTGGCAAAAGAGTACCACGATTCTTCTAACAATCCATCAATTTCGAAAAAACATGACCTTTGTGAACATGTGCCTTTTTGAATCTTGAACTGTGCAGCACACATTCTTTCTCATTCATGGTTCAGCGAAAAGTGAGTTCGATTTACCCCGAACACTTGCCCGTGAACCCTGTGGTCAGCTTGGGTGTACGTCGTTAGAACAGAAGAATCGCGCGACCGCGTGCGACGTGCGACGATCGCGCACGAGTTGTCCAATCCCGACTGGAGCGGCGCATATGCGCCAGAGCTACAGTGCTCCCTCAGAGGAAAACGCGAATGGAGAAAAGTGAATTGAAACCCCAAAAGCCTAGTATTAGCCGTACTCTGTAGTGAGTGTCAGTAGGTGTAGGCCACTGCACTCCTGTGCATTGGCTTTGATGAGTACGCAGTCGGCCAACAATGACAACTTTGTTCTCGTCCAGACTTCATGAACTCATCAATTCCAGGCCACATTACATTGTTGGTGTGCAAAAACAGTTATTTAGCGATCTTCTGCCCTAAAAGATGTCGTCAGTCGCCTTTAAAGGCACACCACGCGATAATCATATTAGTTGTTTACTTTCTTGGGATGCGCAGGTCCTTGGGTAACTGCTCAGACTGCATCTTTGTTCCGGCTTCACGGTGACCATCAAGGTGTTATGCCTGCTTGAACAAATCCGAGTCACGCCCACCCAAACAAATCACACCTGGCCCTAGACGAGCGATTATCAATGTGGAGGCTGCATTCATCACCGGAATGGCTGTTTCATCAAATTATCTCCTCCTATTTCGAATTTTTCTTCTCGACGTGAGCGCCACAATGGAAGTTTGTTCATCTAAGGCTAGGTGTGATTTGGCTGGATGGGCGTGGCTCGGTTGTGTTTAAGCAGGCACAACACTTTGAGGGTGCACCATGAAGCCGCAACAAAGATGCAGTCTCAGCAGTTACCCAAGGACCTGCGCGCCTCAAGAAAGTAAACAACTAATATGATTATCGCGTGGTGTGCCTCTAACGGAAAGACTTATTATTAAAAATCATTAAAATCACGTGACTTCATTATCCACTTCAACGAGCCACGTCATGATAGAAGTTTTGCATTCAGACACAGTTGAGACTGAACTTCTTGAAACCACAAAATACTCTGGGTGCTGAGGGAACTAGGGGGGTCACTCGACAAAAGTATATGTTGCGCCCAATTTCTGCTTATAGGCACTGTCGAGGCTACTTTATGCCTAATATAGCTAACTAACCAAGAAAACGAACAAATTATACGTTTTTCAGTAAACCAGTTGGGCTGGCGCACACTACTGCGCGTCACACATGGAAGCATGCAAAATGAGCGCGTGTACCGAACTCTCTCACCTCGCCCCACACACTCTCACTCTCGCCACTCTAGCTACTCACCCAAGTCCGTACTGTACCTTAAACTTGGGTAATTAAACCACAGGGTGGACAAACAGACAGACATACCAAACTCCTGGTTTATCTATAAGGTATGATTACGGAAAATTCGCTTCAATAAGGATAAACAACCACTTACACGTATTTGCCTAAGCCAGGAAGGTTACTATTCTCCCCCAGGCTTAGGCTTATGCAGAATAGAAAAAAAAGCTCAAATCCGCTCCATCAAAGTCGTTTCTCTAGAAAATTCGGGCCCGATTTGGTTAGGCTATAACCTCCCTGCGCTCTGAACATAGCGCTAGAGACACAGAGCATAGAGTGCACTGACCCCTCCCCCCCCCAACTGACTTGGCACCATACTCTGTATTTACATACTCAATTTGTACACTCACGTGTATATTTTTACCTGAGCCTAACTTTGGAAAAGTAAGAGCTTTTCCTCAAACTGAGGCTTGAGCTAAAGACCTAGGTAAAAATGGCGCCGGACGCCGAGTTTCGTCCAGTGACTATCCCACACAAGTGCATTAGCACATTAAAATGTTAGGACATGCAAAAACATCAAAAGGTCATGATACGGATAAACGGCTACTTAAACATATAAGCAAAAGGTTACCCCAATCGGAAATGGGCGACTCGTACACGAACGTCGCGTGCGCGACGCCGCATCGCGATTTTTCTGCCCTAACGACATACGCTCGGTCCGCTTCGCGGGCGCCCCTCTTATTGCAAAATGCTCACTTCCACTGACAGCACGTAGGACGATCAGACATTAGCCTCCAAGTAGTACAGTGATGTTTGTCTATAAAACGATAGTGATATCTGTGTTTAAGACATCAAATTATCTCTAGAGACAAGTCTAAAGCGAATTTTGGTAAATAAAACACGTAAGTATATCGAAGCTGATTCCAGATCTTTGGTATCTGTAGGAACACAGCGAGGTTTCCATATAAATGTGCACAAACTGATTCGTCATTTGCAAATGAACCCTACTTTCTGCAACAAGAGGTCTATGGTGGTGCTAAACAAATATTTCTATCCTTCTTTCGAAATCGATTGGTGTCGCACAAGAATAGTAAGTCGCATAAGGGTTTTTTCAAAGTCTTATTTATACTGGAAGTGGCAAAAGTGTTGATTACTTGGCAAAACCTTACCATACGATGTGAAGATGTAATGAATTCCACTGATATATGTGTCAGTGAACCTTTCTAGCAAACAGCTCACAGAATACTCTCACTGCGATCGCTTTGCATTGAACACAAAAAAGAAGACGGTGAGGGAAAGCAACTGCCGTGGGTCGTAGATGATCACCATACAGATCGTCTCGTACTTTGGTCAGAGTAGACTTCAGAGATAGCTTGAATTGTGAGGAGTCGCGCAGGCTATGCCCTCCACGATGTTCAAATGGAAATCCAGCCACTTGATGGTTGGGCAGTGTGGAGGAAGTTGTTGCGAGACGATAAGGCCGAGAACCGAAATTTCGCAGATCCCACAATATTCGAGTCAAAGCCGATCAGCAAAACTGACCCGACGATGTCATCGAGAAATCAAATAGCACCTACCTTCATGCCTAATCCGGGTGACTTCCAGCAGACGCAGCCCCGTCCCACAAAGCATGATCGCAGCTACAGTGGCCTCACAATCACAACAGTCCACGTCTTCACCAGCTCACAACAATGACCACCAAACAGCATGAATCTTAACCCGCTCGATATTCCGTTTGGATTATCTTGCAGAGCCGAACTACACTACTCCTCACAACTTAATCGATTTTGAAGTCTGCTTTGGCGAAGGTTTGGGACGATTTGCTAGTCGCCTGCGGCCAACGGCATACGCTCACCGACGCTATCTTCGCTAATGTGTATGGAACAGAGGCGATCTCAACAAATTCTATGGACATATGAGATGTCTATTGATCATCTACAGTTCGAGCACAATTCGTGCTGACACCTTCCTTCTAGTTGAGATGGTAAGGCTTTGTCGAGCGGTCCACATTTTTGCCGCACCTTGTTTATTTGCTCAGTGAGCATATTTTTAGCGGAATGTGACTCTGCAAACCGAAGTCATCACTGAACCAAAGGCACATGGGAATCACGAGTCTATTATCAGCCATAGACAGGTCTCCCTATTCGAAACAGTCATACATAAGTGTCTGAAACACAGTAACAATAATTTGCAGATTCCAGTGGCTCGGTCTCGGCCCGACTCAGAAGTTGGAGCACCTTCTGAAGGATACACATTCTGGGAAAGCGTACTTGTTTTCCCTCTGATTGCGGTGTTATGCATTGTACTGGTTCTTGTTCTGAGCCTGATATTTTTTGGCAGAAGAGAGGGTCAGCAATGGAGAGACTACAAGACTGCAAAGTGGGATCGGCTACTAGTCCTGTTCGCATTCGAAGCATTTTTCTCTACCGCGGGACAAATAAACTTCCTCCTAGTTCCTTCCAGAGAACAGCTGGACGAGTATGTAAGCGTACGACAAAGTCAACGACATCTAAGAGAACTTTCTGTGCAACGACAATTGCTTCTCATGGCTCGTAATCTCCACCAGTCCTCGCGATGTGGTAGGCCAACAGATCATATTAGGTTGATTCATAATAAATCGGACAAATGCTAGTGATGATTTCTAGAGATCATAACTCAGCAACGAGTTAACGAAAATGGACGCGCGAGGTACCGTTGGACTGAGTATGAAAAGCTCTTCGAATTACCGCAAAATAATCACCCCAAAGGAGTTTCATTCCGCCACCATGCCGCAGGATTTCAAGCCGTCCAGAGAGCACATCCGCAACGTCATACTATTTATATCGCTATCTGGCCAGGAACCCGCGGATATCGGCAGACGTCTGGAAGAAGTTCACAGGGAGCATGCTCCCGCTACAAGTACAGTGTACTTGTGGCATTCGAAGTTTGCGTCAGGCAACTATCCCATCGAAGACGAAAACCGCGGTTGGTGGAGCGTACACGGCGTAGAGTACTGGGAGTTGCTCGATGAAGGTCCAACAGTATCCGCCGACGTCTACATTCGTCAATCACGAGAATTGAAGGCAATTGTCCAAAGTTCGCTACGGCGGCGGTCACATGTCTACTTCCAGCACGACAACGCGAGACCGCACATTGCAAGATCGACCAAGACCGAGCTGCTGTCGTACAGTTGGACCGTGCTTCCACACCCACCGTACTCCCCAGACCTCGCCCCTTCAGATTTCCACCTTTTCTCCCACAGCCAACGCCACCTGGACGGCCAAAACTTCAAAACTCGCGACAACGTCAAGACGGCACTCGGCAAATTCTTCGAGCTCCAGCCTCCGGCCTTCTGGAGCAAGGGCATCCATGATCTGCCTAACCCGTGGCAGAAGGTCATCGATAAAGATGGAGCATATTTCAAGTGAATCCCAGTTGTCGTTAAAAAGTTGTACGACAATGATTAAAACTTGTCAATTTGTCCGATTTATTATGAATCAACCTAACAAATTGTGGACTCACCGTCCATATACGTATATATTTTAGGTGTACATTCATTCCTACAGCCAAAATATAAGAGCGCGCGGAGTGGAAACGATTCGATTGAAGGATTCTGCAAAAGTGGTAGCAGACTCGAAGACAATAATGGTTCGTCTTTTTCTTCACTTATTTTCCTCGGAAATCCCAAACTGCAATCTAAGAAGACAGCCTTTGCGATGTTCACTGCAAAGGGCTTAGGTGTACCCTGAAGTAAACCAGTTGGATAGCATTCTCTTGTGAGGGAGGCATTTCAGTAAAACAACCGTAAACTCAACACTTTCCACCATTTACCCGTAGCACCTCCATAAAGAGGCAACTCCAAGAATCTAATGTACTTATGGATTGCACGTATTAAAAGCGACTCGCCAAACTGTATATCGTTTGCTGGAAAGCATGCATCGCACCTAGAGGGACACCACTCGTTAATCAGATTAGTGGCTTTATTTCTTGGGGCAAGTAGTTCCTTAGATAACTGCTCAGGCTGCACCTCCGTTGCTGCTCCACGGTGCCCCCTCACGGTGTTGTACCTGCATGAACACAACCAAGCCATGCTCACGCAACCAAACCACACCTGGCCTCATTGTCAGACCAACAAATTCTCAACGTGGAAGCTGTCTTCATCATCGAAATGGCTGTTCCATTGAATCAACTTCTCCTGTCGCAATCTACGTAAGCGCCACGTTGGAAATTTGCTCGTCTAAGACAAGGTGTGATTTGGTTTGGTGGGAGTGGCTTGGTTGAGTTCAAGCAGGCACAACACCGTGAGGGTGCACCGTGCAGCTGCAAAAAAGGTGCAGCAAAGAGCAGCGAGCGTGTTTTACGCCCATTTTAATTTTTGCCTCTGTGAGTTTGTTTTGAACCAACTGCCATGGCGCCCATCAGATCACCACTGATTGATGATAACGTTTCACATGCATTTATTCTTTCCTATGCTATGTATTGTTCTTATTTGCATCAATATACAAAGAAAGTAAAAAGAACCAGAAAACGGCAATTTATGATTTTCGATTATTGACTTTCGAAGCCCTTGCATTGAAGTCCTAGGCAAGCCTTTTGCTAGAACTATGGCATATATGTAGAACTACCGCGTCTTTTTTTTTGAGATAGTTTACGGATGTCACAAGTTTTCTAGGCTTTCCTTCCTTTCTTTGTTTAATAAGTCCTATATGAATCACCTTCAACATACTACCACACCGGTACTCAACTCTGACATGACATCGAATCCGTATCTGAAAAGGAAAGAGTAGAAAACTTGTAGCGTTCAAATGCTGCTTCCTTATACATTCATACAAAATGATGCAAGCAAGGATGATAAATAGCGCAGAAAATAGAATGAATGCAGGAAAAATGCTGTCAGCAACCAATGAACTGAAAACATTGTTCTGTGTGATGAAATGAAACGAGGTTGAAAAAACTCATTTTAATGGCGAAATATATGAAGACAGGCGTCGGACCCGGTGCCATTCCCACCGAGTCCAGCCATCCCGCGCACTAACGTCGCGCGCACGCCGCAACTCAAAATCTTGGAATGGGGTTACATACTGGTGCACCGTGCAATGGACCCGCGGGGCTTATTCAACACATGCTTGCTTCACTCTACTTGACCCACTGTCCAGCCTATACCAGATTATACTAAATCTCTCCAGCCATGTCCTCCGGTAATGCCTATCTGCCTGATATATATAAAAACAGAAATCACCTTATTACTATGATATACAACAATGTGGGCAAGTTTCCCCGTCAAAATGTAATACTTAAAAAACTCTAATAGACTTTGCTTCCAGTAAAGTTCAAGAACGTATTTATATCACTTGAGAGGTGTAACCTACCCAGAATTCTGGGCTGCGACTCTGAAACTACTCATCAATGTTGTTGCCGTGCTTCCCGTTGCAGTGTAAGCACCGACGAAAATGTTTCGCAGTTGATATTTCCAATTAAGGAGAAATCACTGATCTGCTGTCAACATCAGAGCCGATACCGGTAGGGAAGCAAACAGTTGCGGAAGCAGCGCAACAATGCGGAAGTTCTCTTCATTTGTATAGAAACCCTTTGGAAGGTGAGACGGAAGAAGAAAATGAGAACGACAGTTTAGATGAGAAGTTGTGACAACAACGGAACAAAGTGTAACATATGTTAGATGTATTGTTGAGAAAGAGTTATAAAGCACGCAGTTTACTCACCGTCTCCCCTAACTTGGTCACCATATTGATAGTTCGGCGCTTACCATTCCAAAAAAATGCAGGGATTTTAATGTACAACACCCCTCCCCCCCCTCCCTTTGCGTTGACAATATTATGTACCTGTTTTGGCCACGGCATTTACATACATGTGTATCCATATTTCTTGGGAGTTATGATTCAAATGCCATATTTCCCTGTTGGTTGAGCCCCACTACGGTGGCTGAAGTTACGGTTTTCGAGAAAGGTGGATCAGTGTCTACTGCTTCGCATTTATTCCCAGGCCTCTATGTTTCCATTAGTTCGTTCACACCATATTTTCTGTATGAAAATGCACTTACTGTTTTAGCTTACGCAGCCATACTCTGAACACTGGGAATGTTCCGTTTTCGAAAAGGAAAATAAGCATTCGTAGGTACTCATCAGAAATGTGGAGTGGAGGAATGCTACTATAGTCGAGAAAATTATTTCAGGGACACTTCGCACCAACTAGAAGGAAACAAAGCGTAGCAATACAAACAGTATCTAAGCGTTAGAAAAATTACAAAGCACGTAATCTGTCAAGTTCCACCAACTTCGTTGACAGCTCAACCTTCAGAACATATCTCCTAGGACTTCAAAATATTGCTTTCGGGGAAAAAATGAGCCCCCGATTCGAAAAGATTTATTTGTTGATCAATTTACAATTAATTACAACTATTGTGTTGTTTCCAAAAGGACCACTGAATCTTGTTAGTTCTACGAATCGCTCTATTCATTGAGCAAAAAATGTAGAAAACGAAGTCAACCAAGCAAGATCACGTCATGTTGGATATAGGGAGGTGTGATGTGTTGAGTGTGAGGGGTCAATCTTGGCCGACAACTCCAGTTCACACCTACACTACTAACGATTAGCCCATTGACGACCGCGGCATTTACACTTGTCTGGCGCGTGGGACCGCGCGGGATTTTCCCACGCTCCGCGTGTGACACGACGTCGTGTCACACGGTCGTCAATGGGTTACGACTACATTTAAAAACGATTCCAAAGGAAGCACATAACATTGAAAACTGCACTAACGCACCAACGAAGCTGCCTAAGGGTTGCTATCACTTGAAGCCTTTCAAAAAACGACCTACGCACCCTACTTCATGCAACATTAATGGTACCGTTGTAGCCACATGCTGTGACATTTCCCAGCTGTCAGCCGGCGGACAGAGCCGACAACGACTGAAATTAGTAAAGTTTTTTTCGAAGAGAGCCAAGCACCAGTGATCGACAAGGCAGCTATTGCAGGAGTAAAGTGTTGTATTGTGTGAGAAGGCAGGCATTCAGAAGTAGAGATCACCCCGATGAAGTGCCACTTTTTTTTACATATATGCAAATGAAGATGCTGTGTGATACGGCAGCAACAAAATAACGCAAAATATAGTAAAAGTTGTCCTCTGTATTACAAATGGCCGAGCTGCGTTTGAGTTCTCCTCAAAGAAATCTAACATGCATAATTAAGTTCCTCTGTAACTCATATATTTATGCTGTATTTGTTTATAAGGGCTGTGCGCAAACCTTCACGCGAAAAAGTTAGAAGCCGGCTGAGATACAGCTCCTCGCAGTGGTAGCCGAGGGGCGGGGCTCCAGACAGGGTCAAGCGTAGCGTCAAGAAAATTTTCTGAAAATACGACTCCCCTCCACCAAAAGGGAACCTCCATACGACCCCCCCCCCCTTCCTCAGGACCGCTATTTCTGTGGTTTCTACCAACCAATGCGAGCCAATGCATCAAGGAAATTAAGAGGCTATGGTAAAAAAAAACACTGAGGCCAAACTTCTAACAAAATAAGAAATAAGAGCCTGACAAAAGCACTTATATTCCGAAACAGCAGCGTCTAAGAGAAAAAATAACCTAACAAAATTGAAAACTTATACGCCGAAACGAAAGTGTTGCCGTCCATAAGTAATGTGCCGATCCTTTAATGACGAAGGAGAGGGCTTAATAGTCATGCAAGCGATGGGGCAGAGATGAAGGATGAAAAAAAAACAAGAACGAATAAAGTTCGAAACCGAAAAGGAACCACGTATGCGCTCCACTGCGCCCCATCCGATGGCAGCGTCGCTGCTGCGATAGCGAAGCGGCGATCAGATCGTGCGCGGTATCTTCTCCATACTAAATTTGGACGTTTTCTGAATTCTTGAAACTCTACTTAGACTCCACCTTTCGGAGTACTGTGAACTGTTTTTTATAACTTCCTTAGCCCAATCTATGTATTGGCGGCTTGGTTTCTCTAATGGCTGCGATGTTTTCCATATGAAAATCCAGCTGAGGAAAATATGGAAAATCTCGAAGTACCTTACTTCAAATGGTCATAACTTCCTTCAAACTTAACCGTATTAGTGCGGTCGAGGTATCCGGGAGCTGCGAGGTAGCAGCTTTTCAAATACTACTCGAACTATACAATAGCTCCGAAAAAAAAGAAGTTATTCCTAGGGAATTTGATCGGAAAATTTCTTTTCGTCGCAGTTGCAAGATCTTCCCATGAATCATTGGAAAATGATCCATTGTGTTTGTGATTCCTCCGGTACACATCTTTTGCTTTCAGCAGACCAACAGGAGGGTGGCTGGCCTCGACTGGCTTCCCTGTGGGGTGCGCCGATGAGGATTCCATTCACTTCTGAGTACATACAAACGCTTTTTCGGGGAAGTACATATCAGCTAATTTTTCGTTTTCATCCCATAGTTCCTGGAGTATTCATCTTTGGTGGTACCCGTGGATAGATGCCGCTTTCCACGGTTGATCGGTGAATTTCGAAGGTGTCTTTGGACGTATTTTCGGTGCCAGCGGACCAATGAAAGGGTTAATGGCATTGGCCGGCATCGTTATGTATCGCGCCATGCATGAGGTTTCCATGATGATTGAGTTGAATTGGTTTCGGGTTCGAACCCAATTAGTCACTTTTGTCATATATCTCCTTTTACCTTTTGGATCCTCAGCCTGAGAAATTCCGTTGATCATTGCCTACTTCAAAGATTATGACCCCTCCCCTCCCAGCGGATCAAATACGACCCCCTGTCGAGAATTCCTTGGAGGCTTGACCCTGGCTCCAGATTACATGCCCGCGCCGTCGTCCGTCGCGGTCTGAAAGCATAGCAGGAACAAAAAGTTACAAAAACAGTTCCACTTTTCGTCTCCGACCGCGGCGGACGACGAGGCGGGCATTTACTCTGAGGCCCCGCCCCATCGGCCACCCTTTTGAGGAGTGGTATCTTAGCCAGTATCTGAGCTGTATCTTCTCCCTTTTCGCGTGAAACTTTGCATACGACCCTTATCAAAGCAATACAACATAAATATATGGGCAACAGAGAAACTCATTTTTGCTCGTGCCATACCTTTAAGCAATAGCAACAAATACCTCATGCGCTGATAGAATTCTAAGTCGACAAGGTGAATGAAGCAGTAGCATATTACAACAAACGCCAGCGATTCATATAGAGACCTGAAATTTCCGCAACACAGCGCGTTTATCCACGAGGCAGACATGACCCAGCCACATAACACGCTTCAAGAAGTTGACGTAGATCAAGAATAGACTAAGAGTTCGACTGCCACCAATGAACATCACAATTCAAGTGTCCACGAAATCCTATAGAGCCATGCAGTGCTATCCTTCTACGGTTCTACGTTGTTAATATGAAAAATTTGATAATGGCCAGCCCGCACGATGTCCTAATGATAAATAGTTGCGCAGCCTGTTTCGCACTGCTTCGTCGAGAAATCAAAGAATAAAGCCCAGCGTGCGAATTCCTACCGTGTGTCAATACAATGATTTTGAAGATTGCGCGATTCATGAATGTGCGGCAAAACTATCCAACTAGGGCATTATGCCACGCGATATGGGTGCCTCGCTGATCGCGTTGTGGGTTGACCGCGTGCTGGAGAAGCGATCGCGGCCTCCTCGCGTGACCTGACCCAACCAGACAGACCTGACGCAATACGATTCATGAGCGGCTGGCATTACATGATTGTTTTCGAAACGCCCACAAATATAGCCGCGATGAACTTTCGGTTTTGAGATGCAAACTGTCAGAACTACTGATATGAACGTCTGCGCAGGCAACCAGACTTGTCAGTCATTTTCAGAACGCTCACTCGGCTAATGTCCACCAGAACTGAACAGATCTTTTTTGGAGTAGCAGGGTATGGGTTGAGATGGTATCTTTTGTAGATCCATTTGTAACATAAATCTGGGTAGCAGAATCTACACTGCATAAATGTGCAAGTGACCATATTCTTCCTGACACATTCTAACCGCTTGAGATGGGCTTATGACCTTGCGTCGACTAACATGCACACCTTTCTCATCTACACACGTATAGTTAGCCAGTCTCGGTGAAAGCTCGGCAGTGACCGAGGTGAGCGGACAAGTGTGCCACACTGACATTACCCTGATAGGTGCCCACATTCACTCTAGTTGCTTAGAAGTCCATGAAGGATGGGATCACTGCCGACCAATTTGTACACTTGCTGCTTACTTTCAAATAAAGTTTAGAGAGTGAAGGCTGTCCACATAAGCCTGCTAGATCGCGCACATCTGCAATCGGGTCGAATTGAGCGTTGTGCAGGAAGAACTGCGAGGCGGGTATCGTCTACAGTGATCACAGTGACTAAGAATAGTTACTCTGTATCAGCTTTATATTCAAATGAGTGCAAGTCAGTTCAGAAGGGCCATCTTCGCCTGACAGATCAATTCGGTTACGAAAAACAGCTCGAACTTAGATGACAGATTCAGAACTACAAGGTGTTTTCCATCAAACTGTCTTGTGAGGTGCCTTATTTAAAGGGTCACAATGATAACGATTAAGTCATGGAGCCTGTTTGCCAACTACATAAATACTCTGGCATCTCTGTTAAAGATACAGTACGAAGGGTTATCTATGTGCAGGATGCGGCAAAAGTATTGACCGCGTCACAAACCTCACAATACTGGGAGAAAGGAGGTATCAACATTAGTTTTATTTGCATATGTGATAAAAACAGTTCCCACTGACATACCATAATATGCTCCCAGACTTCGATAGGATTGCCTTTGTCTGGGCGTGATGACGAAAAGAGTGAGGAAGGGCATGTCGCAGGTGACTGCCGCACAAATCGTCTCGCGCAGTAGTAGCAGTCATGACAACAGCCTCTATACTATGGAAGTTAGCGCATGATTTGCGCTTCAAGAAGCTCGGAACGGAATAGTCGAGCAGCTCAACATTCAGGCAGTCTTGGAGGAAGTTTAGCCGACAGTCCTGGCGGCGGAGCACCAAAGTTCCGCGAATCCGAAGACATTCACGTCAAAACCAATTGGCAAAACTAATTCAACGGTATCAACTCCTCCTTGCTCACTCTGGCTCACAGGCACGGTCAAGCGTGGCGTGGAGGAAATTTTTGAAAAAGTACGACCCCCCCCCTTCTTCTGGACCGCTATTTCTGTGCTTTCTAACAAACCAATGCATCAAGAAAATTAAGAGGCTATGGTAAAAAAAACACTGACGCCAAACTCCTAACAAAACAAGGGAAATAAGAACCTGACAAAACGCAGTACTCATATTCCGAAACAGGGGCGTCTAACAGTAATGACCAAACAATTCAAGGTTTATATTTCGAAACGAAAGCCTTGCCGTTCATAGGCAACGTGCCCGTCCTCTGACGACAAACGGGAAGGCCTAATAGTCATGCAAGCGACGGGGCAGAGATAAAGGATGAAAACAAGGATAAAAAAGTTATAAACCAAACAGGAGCCATGTAATGCGCTCCACTGCGCATTGTATTCATTCAAACTGCATTGCAGGTTCACTCAAACTGCCCCTTTCGAAGTACTGTAAACTGTTTCCTCAATAACTTCCGTAAACCGATCTATTTGCCGCTTGATTTCCCTAGTGGTTGCGTAGTTCTCGAAAGGGTATTCACTCGAGGAAAATTTTAAAAAATTTCGAAGTGTTTCTTCCGAAATGGTCATAAATCCTTTTGAGCTAAGCCATATGAGTGCGCTCTTCTTGTTCGGGGTCTGCGAGGTTACCTACCTGGACAACTCCTATCTCCGAAATGAAAGAAGCTAATTCGAAAGAAGCCAGTCGAGGAGAATGTTTTTTTCGTTGAAGTTGCGACATCTTCCTAAGAATCATTTGACAAAATGATCCATTGTGTTTGTGATTCCTCCAGCACACACCTTTTGCTCTCAGCAGACCAACGGGATAGTGGCTGGCCTCGCTGTGGGATGCGTCATGCATGAGGATTTCATTCACTACTCAGTAAATACAAACGCTTTTTCGGTTCGCATAGTGGCTCGCTAGCACCAGATCAAGTACTTGCGCTCGTAGCAGGATATGAAAGAGGCCCAATTAGCCTATTTGTTCGTTCATCCCAACTTTCTTGAGTATTCGTCCACGTTGTTACCCGTTGATAGATAACGCTCCCCACGGCTAATCGATGAATTTCGGAAGCCCTCTGTGCGTGTTTGCGGTGCCAGGGGACCATGAAAGGGCTACTGGCGTTGCCCATCTCCGTTGTGGATCGCACCATGCATGAGGTTACCATCGACAATCCATCAAGGTAAAGGGTACATTATTACCGTGGTCATCTTGGAATTGTGACCTGTGAACGATGCATCAAGTATAGACCTCGCACCACAGGGCGCGTTTTAGAAGCTTGGAACCTTGTTCACAGTCCGAAATTTCAAGAGGAACAAGAGGACAGGGTGCCCTTTGACTGTGTTCACCTTTTGCGTTGTTCACACTCTCCTCTCTACAGTACCGTCTTGAGCACCTATTTTTAAAAAAATGTGTTTTCCCTTGTTTCCTATTTGTGGGTTTCCTTCTTCTGTATATCCTTCGCGATTTTTTAGTGAGAATTAAAATAAATATTAGCTTTGGATTTTAACCCAGCTAGTCTGCTTTATCACATCTTCTCTTTACACTTGGGACCCCCAACCTCAGAAAGTTCGATGACCACTACCTACCTCCACGATTACCGACCCCCCCCCCTCCTCCCAGCGGACCAAATGCGACCCACGTTGAGGATTCCCCGACGGAGGCTTAACCCTGGCTGTGATGGGAGATGACCTCTCACGCACATAGTGCTCCCTCCTCGCCGTTCGACTAACACTGCGATTGTTGAAGCAGTCTCTTTATTGATACCTCTCAATAATGGCCGGGACCTCAAAGCAGCGTTTAGCTACTTTTCAGCTCACAGCTTTTCGACCATAAATATGTGACAGGGAAGTGCTGCTCAAAAAATGACTTCGATAATAAAGGCGTTACACATTCACTGCGACTCTAGTTATACAGGGTTCTGCAAAAGAAGTGACCGTTTGACAAAACTGCACCAACTATAGAAAGAAGGTATCAACATGAATTTTGTTGGAAGTGTAAATGACCAACAGACATTTCATAATACGTCTCTAGAATTTGATAAGATATCCTCTAGCCAGTACACACTGATGAAGAGGACGAAAGAGAGCGTATGCTGTCGGACGCACGTGAGCGTCGTGCAAATGATCCCAAATTATTGCCACAATAGACTCGAGCGAATCGAATAGGTTTTGAGGAATAGTGCAGGCTTTGCTCTCCAAACACCCTAAAAAAATAACAGTCGTGTGGATTGAGAGTCGGCTAATATTGTGGCCACAGCTGCGAGGGGGTGATGTCGTGAAGGCTGTTCTGGGACCACTACTGCAGTGATCACACTATGTGGGATGGAGCTGCGCCTTGCTGGAAGTCATCCGAATTGGGTAGTTAACTTAATGTGCTAATTGGTTTGACTCGAATATCGTTGATTTTGGGATATTGGAGCACAGCCGCACCATCTCGTAGCAACGCCTCTCCACACTGCCCGAATGATACACTATTCAGCCTAAAGCGTTCTGAAGTGCAAAGCCTGCGCTACTTCTCGCAATTCAATATTAGCTAGTAACCATAACACTACTCCTACAAAAATATGGGACGATTTGCATGACGATCATCTGCGATCCATGGCAGACGCCTTCCTTCATCATCTTAAACACTGTGCCGAAGCCAAAAGGCACTGTATGAGTTCTGAAAAATTTTATGAAATGTTTGTATCACATATACCAATTAAACTCACATTGATACCTCCTTTCTTCTTAGTGTGAAAAGGGTTTGTCAGACGGTCAATACTCCTGTCGCACTCTGTAAGAAAATAAGAGATCAACCAGTGGTGGAGCATTCCGTTGCCCTGTCCTTCAATCCCAACTACGGACCAAACAGCTGCTATGTATCCCATGTTGTTCACTCTTAATGACGAGTCAAATCATCGCGGCACCTTTCAGTCTAAGCAGTGGAACATTCCGTTGACGTGCTTGCTTCGTTTCAGCCACGACGGTGGAGCAGTCCATTGCTGCGCCTTCCCTGCCAAGTTGTCGGCGACTAAGCGAGCACAAAAATATTGTAATTTCAATCTCGATCTTCATGTCGCGTTGTTCTACCATGCATACAGTCTCTAGAGCAAGGTCTCTGTGTTTCATCGGAACGGTCACCGCTCTTCGGACAGCCTCTTTGTAGATTATAATCGCCTTCTCATGCCACAGTGAAATACTTAAGGAACGGAAGAATTCACGGTATTCTGTGGCATAAATAGAACAAACAGCTTGATGGTTTGAGCTTTGATCTCGCCCTCTTACTAGCAGAAATAAACAGGACATAATAGCGAACGTAAAACAATACCTAGTGTACTGCTATTTCCACTGGTTAGTGAACTGTTCCCGAACCCCCACCTTGCGTGAACGCCTACATTCACTGAACTTTCATGCAGCCAAAAAAAATGTGGCTGAGATTTTTTGCTGCACCGGAAAAATTCCGGTCCTTCAAACGCTTCGATACACCAGGATGGTCAAGTTACGAGCAATACTATGCAGCGTTATAAGATGCAAAAGCAGTGTGATTGAAGGACTGATGGGCAGATGCTGATGGCAACAGCTGAAGTATGCCCTCGTGTTGAAAGTAGCATTGGCGCACAGAGGCACTTTTCAAGGTACTGACTCGAATTTACGGAAAGAGTACTGGAAACACGACAGCATGTTGTTGTAGGTGTTCTCAAGTCGGCGGTTCTGTTGGATGAGTCTGGACAAATTCATATATTACATAGCGGGCGGGTCTCCGATCAATCCGATACGTTGACTCCCGGCATCAACGATCTAAGTTCGGGGTTTTCCAATTAGCTCAATGAAATCATGTGCGCAAGACTTCTGAAACAACATGATATTTCATCCCACATTATTCGTCGCACCGCGTTCTTTCATTCCGTATAAACCACTGGATATCAGAACAACCACATACTACAAAGCACTCAAGAGCTACTTTGCCTTCGCAACTTCAAGACTGGTAGTCTTCCTGAGCAACAACAAATTGCCCATTAGGTATGTTTTATTCTCGAGACTGCACCCAATGTCACGTTTCTCAAGTATTAAAAAAAGGATTCGTCGAGGTTTCTAGAATATGAAAACACAAACGTTCAATCAGCCGAAATCGAAAACAGCAATGGTGGCTTCGTCTGCCAGAGCACAGCTCAGAACAAAAACTTAGAGCTCCGTTGAGCCGCTGCATAGGCATCAAATAACTAGCTGACTGTGGTAACTACATTGCACGGAATTAAATAAGACACGAAAGCAGTGAATCGGGAAAGTACTTCTCAATACGGCAAAAGAGCAAAGTAATACGACATGGTGGAATTTGATTTCATGAGGGCGCTCAATTCATATAAGTACATATATAATAACATTTCAAAAATTAAAGACACCACTTTTCAAATTTTGCGCCAACAATAGAAAGTTCTCAATCCTGCTTAATTAATAGCTGAACAAAACATGACCGTAAGAATCACTCACGCGAAATTGATACTCGAAAATTTCTCCAGTGCTTTTAATTGATGAGAACACCACTAATCGACTCTATCTGGTGAATTGTACAGCGTTATTGCGCTTCAGTACGCATCGACCGTCTTCACTGAGCGTCACTTTGGCGGCCACTGAAAATAGTTGCACGTCATAACGTCGCACAACGTCTACTATTAGGCTGTCCTGAGTATTATGTAGCGTAAAACTGCGCACACTGAAGCAAGATCATTGACTCTCCGACAAGTCTTCCATATGTCTTTCTTTAGCACTCGATTAGCTGCCAGCAACAATTTACTAGTCACGAGTAGCAGACGCTGTTCATTTGAAGACTGCAGGATATCTCATTTAGAATGGGCACGGTTATAAGCTTGCTGCCCGAGTTTTCTAGAATCATACAGGGGGTGCCAAAAAAAAAAGTAATTTTGCCCACGGCTCACATCTGCCAATTTTACAAAACGTAGGGAAACGAAAGAGATAAAGGTATTGGGGCAAAACATTCCCGAAATGTTCCTCTAAAACCAGGAACAAGCTGTGGCTCCTCACGTTCATGTATATAAAAATATGGAGGTTTCATTCGGCGCAGTCGGGCTTCGGAGTACCTACATTTAAAAATTCGCTAAAAACAGTGGAGCCAAGCTCCGTGGTAGGTCTTTTGTGGGAAGCTTCCTGAGGGTTGGCCCTTCGGTTCGTGGAAGTCACAGAGCCCCTGCTGCCTGGACAAGGCTGCTATGATCCAAAGTATCATTTTCATGCCTAAAATCCGCCTCCGGAGGGGTTTCAGTGGTAGGGGAACGTTTTGGCTCTTGGAAACGAAGGGCGCTGGGAACCCGGGAAAAACGCAGTGTTAAAGGACACCATCCGGTATGAATCCCCTTAGGTACCTAGATTGAACGGACGTCAGCAAGGTTGTGAAAGAGGGCGAAGAAATTTCGGATTTTGCCCAGTTGAGGTGATACATCTTGTTCAGTCTTTCCTTGCTCCCGTTCCTGCTCGTGCAGGAGGCTGCCACGGAGTATAGTGATAGAGTGAGGTCTGCTCTTGATTCTGGGGATGAAAATACCTCAATAGAATTTACTGTAGTTTGGCTAAATGAGGTCGAAAGTGGAGGAGACAAAATTACTTTTTTTTTTTGGCACCCCCTGTATATCATAACCATGTGTTAGAGAAGTCCTTAAAAGTTTAAATGAAGCATTAGAAAACATTTTCGCAGCGGTCGTGATCAACAGCTACGAAAAGCATCGAAGGAAACATCAGGGTCCCAACCAAAGACTGCAGACATCGTAAAAAAAATAAAAGAAAATGGATGCATAAAAATACCTTGCGTCTGAATAAGCGGCTGAAAAACCCGGCGCTGCTTGAACCATTTTTCTTGTCGAGTTGCAACTGGCCCTCTGGTCGTAAGCTTGGCACAAGACTACCATCTTCGTCGAAAAAAACATTCAGCTCTCGAAAGCATTCTGTCTCGATCATCTAAAGGGTAACAGTGAATCTCTGTCAACTTGACACAAAAAGACTGTTTCAGATGGGATACTCTCAGAAAATTTCTCAGCTGGAGCAGAATAACGTTGCTAAGCAAAAAGTATACAAATGCTCTTGTGATTTAAAATTGAAAAGGCTAACGTTCCTTTATTTTGCTAGAAAGTTAACGAATTAGTGACAGAGTTTCGTGACACAGTAGAGCACCAGCAGTTTCTGAAGGTCTGAGAACTACAGGATGCGGGAATTACGGTAACCATCCTTTCAGTTGCGATTTATTGAACTCAGGTGCTTTTTTCTTCTATGACAACAAACATTAACATTTTCAAGAATGACCAAGTTACAGCCTCAGCACAAATCTCCCACGGGATTGCAGGTTCCCAAGCGACCATATCGCATAGATGGTTGGTATTCGAAACTGTCAAGTTTCACAACGCCAGGGTGCCTTCCAAATGAAACGATAGCAATACCATCCTTCTTCCTACCAGAGTCAAAGGTTCTATTTTTGCCACTGTGGCACGATCGATTTCACAGGCACTTGAGAACAAAAATCTTCTCATTGGATTATACACAATTCGGTAACACGAGGTATACAGACCACAGGCTAGCGTTTCTGCGCACAAATACAGAATTATTTCGATGTGGGCACACATTAGAGGTAACAAGCTTCCACTTTTCATCATTTGATGAATGTTCTCCCATGCAGCGGACCTTCTCTAGCTTGATGTCTTGCTGTGGAAGGTCTAGACAAGTGCAAAAGAACATCCTTATCTCCCCTTCCGAAAAATCGCTACAAAGACTCGGTTAATTTGACGCCATTTGCTCTTCGCCATGGTGTACGCGATTCTCTACAGACTTCGAGGCATGTCAAACAGCAGCGATCCTTTTCAAGCGATATATTTGTATTTGTCCATTTTCGTCGGAAACGAACCGATAGGAGCTGCATTTTCGATAGAGCACAGATCTGTGTTTATATAGCATTAATTTGGTTACCGTGTTTTCGCCGCACCCTGTACTATGAATATGCCGCTCGTCGAATTTCAACTCCAAAAAAAATGTGCTGGAAGTTGGTGACAGGCGTGTTAGCTTATGGGCTCCGTCTGAAGGCACCATCTATAGGTCAAGTGGAGCAACCCGTAGTGGTCAACAAGCACGAGGTCGCACCGTTTTCGCGGCCAGAGCGTAAGGCCGCGGTCATACCTTACGCAGCTACGTTAGCTGACGCCGGCGTCAACTAACGCAGCTGCGTAAAGCATAACGGCGGCCTAATACGAGTGCATCCAGATGACCTTTGTGAAGTGGGGAAACCAAAGCATCACATTTATATAAACACAAATGAAGTATATAAAACACAACAAAAATAATGAAAATCTCGGCATTTAAAAGCAATCACAAAAACCGCGACCATGACGCCATATATGTGACATGTTCGCAATCACAGAAAATTGCATGCAGAAGATGCCATAATTCGGAGGTCCTCGATATGAAGTTTAGAAGATTCTCGGTGTAGCGCAATGAAATGTCCTGAGGACCAATCATTTAGAACATTGCAGGTTCATAAACTACTAAAGAGGATTTCTAGCGCTCTCCTTTCGGGTGGTCTGTAGTGCTCATTGATTTGCTGGCATCGTGCCGAAAACCTCATTCTCTTCCTTTTTCTTTCTTTTTCTCTTTCTTTTTCCTCACGCCGGCACGACGCCGGCGTCAACTAACGCAGCTGCGTAAAGTATGACCGCGGCCTAAGCGGGTAGGGCGCGTGTGCGGCAGAGTCGTCCGGTTGGCGCGCCACGGACAATCCAGCGCCAAATTTTGGACGGTAGGTCTGAGTATTTATGGATAGCGTTACAGGGGGGGGGGTTGTCCAGTTGCGGAATGAATGTTAGAGAAGCTATGTAGTGCAACAGTAGGGGAAGAGCAAAATGGAACAGTCAAAACGGAGAATATGACAACCTTCCTACCACTGATCCTTATCGAGGATACGGTTCAGCGCCCCCTACATCACTGCATGAGATGATGCAGACGACTACGCCATCTGATACACCGCTGCCACCATTGGCCCACCTACCGGCTACTCCACTGTCGGCATTCATGGCATCGAAAAGCACCCAAAAGTCAATAAAGATTTTGGGACGCGCTTTTCAAGGTGTGGCGCAGCCACAGATCCTCTTCTGGAGAAAGCCATTTTGTTAACACGGAATCCAAATCTTGATATCCCTCGTGGCACTTTATGGCATTCACAAATTTGTGCCGCAACAGCGGATTCCCTTCTGTCGAGGATATAATAGCGTAACCGTCAAATATCATTGTATTAGCTAACAATCACTGGCGCGGGAAGATGCCGCCGAAGCATAAAACTGCTGTTTCCACTACGGAAATGCACCGCTCATCGTTCGATAGCCATCACTTCGTAAGGTACGCGATCATTTGACGATAGACAACGAAAGTATGGGTGAACTATCAGAACAAAAATAATTCTCCAGGGTCGGGTGGGTGACTGAGGAAGAGGGACTCTAGTCAGAATTGACTATTCACACCTCACACCTTCCGTGATTACTTCCACCTCCCCGAATCCGCAGGGAGAGGGAATTCTCGTCAGCACCTTTACCTCGCACCTCCCTCGCACTTACCTCGAGCGTAGGCATGCGGGTGACCTCACCTAATTGGCTGCTCTGTCTGTTAGTCTCTTAACTGTTGCGACAATAACTGTTGCAAGACATATGATTGAAGCGATTTCATGATGATAGGGGATCAAGAAACAACCAAAAGCCTACTGGTAGCATTCAATAGATTAATTTGGCTGTATTCGTGCAAAAAAGGCCTTCTATACGTTATACAGCGAATTTTTGATGCACCCAATGTTTCACTCCCTAACCGTGATTACGGCAGTAGAAACTAAGGTCTCATGATAATGAAACGATTTCGTTTATTTTTCTTTTTTGCATATTTACTCAATTGAGAGCCCTTTGACACATTTCAAGTAACTTATTAATTTCCTCGTTGACCAGCACTATTTGCAGACCAGGTTGTGTTACCCATCCTCATTCCAGTGTTATATCAATTAACAACTGATTCTGAGAACTGCTATACTTATTCGATCAAACATGTATTTGGGTGTGTACAGATATGACAGCGAATCTCTTCGCGGCGTTTCACTCGCGGCGCCACCAGTACGACTTGCGAATCGATTGCTCTCGGTAACCCGGCAGAGCGTGGCTGCGTCACTTCTGCGCTTCCACCCATGCCACATTGCCTAGCTTGAAGGCTGCAATGCCCTGCCACTGGCACTCGTACCCGCCACGCCGCTCGCCGCGGGCGGCCACCCGATTCGCTGTCATATCAGCACACACCCCATGTATTTTCTTACTGATTCCTTCTTATCTGTTCTATAGAGAGCAGGTTTGAGCTGAACGCTCGATTGAGCGAGGTCAGCCAGTATGCTGAGAGCGAGAAAGGTACGAAAGAGGTGTGAAGTTGGTGCGAGACAAAAGTACTAAAGAGCATTTTGTACAAAAGTAGCATACCCAAATTTGCCTATGGTTTGATCCTCCTGATTGCTTTCGGTTTCGTCAGGAATTACAGCGCGAAGAAATAGTTGAAATTGAATTAGAAAGCGTGGGATTAAGTTGGGACAAGGTGAGGAGACGGTGAAAATAAGGAAACGAAAAGAAAGACTGGAATCAAAGGGGGAGAAAGAGAGAAGACAGAAATAATGGAGTAAAATTCACAAAACCAAGGGAATTATAGTAAAATTGGGAAATCAAACAATGAGTCTGAAATGAAATGAAGAAGTGATTGAGTTTAGTTTCTGTTCAAAGTAGATAAATAAAACGAGATGGAAACATATCGTTCCTCATGGAGATTTTTTAGGCTGTCAGGCTTTGAGGTGAAACGATTTAGTATTCATGAGGAGTAATTTCTGAGAGCCTAAAAATGACCATGTAAGACAACATATTTTCATTCTACATTTGACTCACACCCGTCCGCTAAGTATGCCCCATGTTGCACAAATAATCCTGAAGAAGTTGATGAGCGGGGCTACAGAACTGCGGAATCCACCATACTCATTTGACCAGGCCCCACCAATTAGCATTTCCTCAAGCGTACGTACAGCTTTCCCCGGGAGAAACGCACAAAGACCCAACACGATGCTGAAGCGATCTTCAACGAATTCATCAACGATAGAGGATAGTCTTACAAGCTCGCATCATCCTAGGCACGCGCGAATGAAAACGACTACCCCGATCTAATGTTCTGATTACAGGCTGGCAACGTCATAGGTATATATGCTGCCGGGAACAACCATCGAGGTTACCGTTCTGGTGGCGCTCCTCGTCCGTCCGACCTCCCTCACCGACTGCAGGCCGCCGTTCACCGGTTAAACGGAAAAAACACCGGCGCGAGCATGCGGCGCGCGCTGGGTAACGTCACAGCCACGGCGCGGCGCGACAGTGAGTGATGGCCTGCGCTCCTACCATTGCACTTCAATGCGGATAACCTTGATGATACTTTGCTAATGGGTGAGCACATAATGCTCCGGCAAACTCTGCTGCTTTGACAGACGTACGACAGCTGGGAGTTCTGACCTTTTTTGGTGTGGCTGGCATGTCCAGCCGCATAGATTCGCCTCAGCCCAATGATGTAAAGGTTCCAGGAGGCTGCGTGTGCTCCGTCCGATGTATAACCATGTGGGCAGACATAAAGTAGAAAAGTGTAGTCCATCATATGACTTTGATGAAGTGACAGCAAGATTATCCTCATTGAAACGCAATGTTTGTAGCGCAGGCCATCGCACATCGTCGCCTTGCTCGGCGGCTGTGACGTCATCCTGCACGCGCCGCATGCGCGCGCCGGTGAGTTTTTCCCTCCTCCCCCGTCCACCCGACACGCCAACGAACGGCCGGCCCTAGGTCGGTTGCCCGGCCGCCGGCAGATTCCGCTATGCGAGATTGCTGTATTTTATTCGCTATAATAAACGATTTATTAGTAGAAGGGTAGTGAAGTGCCAAAGAGAGGGCTTAGGGTCCCCGGTGATAACACGGAATCGCACGCTGTCGATCCATCGCGAACTGCTCTTTCCCACATGTAATTTAATTTATTACATGTACAATGTGTACATGAAAGTTCCTGAGCCCCACCGGTTTTTTTTACATGAGCCTCATATGTTCATAGATCGACGTTTATTTTTGTGCTCGAACTCTTCGCTATTCAAAATAAAAGTATTCACAAAAGTTGTGTAATAGCAATCAATTTCACTTGATAGACCTTCACTCGGTTGATGGATCAACATGGGCTAATAATGACCCGTTAGATCCACAGCCAACTAACTTCGCTTCGCAGATCAAGTGCGAAGCAACCTCAATTAGGTGCGAAAAAGTGTCGATCCTACAATAGTTCCCGTCCCTTTAGGGTCAAGCGTTCGGTCGAGGGAAATTTCGCAAGATACGACCTCTTCCCCTCCAAAACTGGCGTTCTTAAAATACGAAAATGGTTTCTACAAAAGGTCGTCAATCGATAATCATAGTATAGTACTTCTACCCAGTGAAAACGTGACCATCGTTATTATCGATCTAAGACCTGTAACAAAGGCCATATCAATGGTTCAAAAATCACAAAAAGAAGAGCGTTGGTCGAGGGCTCCTCAAGCGATTTTCGGAAAAAAAGTACGTTCCCCTCCAAAACCCCAAAACACGGCCCCGCCCGAGGTTTGCTCGACCTACACTCGAAATGTTCTCACCTCATTCTGCCATGGAATGCTTACACATCCAGTACTAAATTTCCCATAAAATACGGTGTCGTTGGCATCTAATCGAACTCCTTTCACTGTACTGAATTGCTCAATATCCAGCACATCTTTCGCATAGACCGCTCGTGGATCTGGACAAAATGGAGGTGTTACCTATAATGAGAGATATCCACACATCAGAAATCCCAGGTTATCGTGATGTAGGGAACATATTTCTAGACATTTCACACAAATAGGCGTCTCGACTGAAACCAATGAGTCATTCTACAAACATTTCCTGTTTTTGTTTCCGAGTGAAACTTTAACTTAAAGGCACCATTAGGGGTAAGGGAAAACTGAGATCTGGGAGTACATGTTCTCTGAAAACGAACCTTCTATTTCAGTGGTGGTCATATGTGGCGAAAATCGCGTTGAAAAAACGCGGCTTGAGGTCTTATTACGACCCTGTAGCTCTGCATGCCGTTATGCCGTTATGCGCCCGGGGGAGTCGCCGTGGAGAGGCGGGACAACAATCGCGGCCGGCTGGCTCAGACTCTGGCCTGTCTTCAGTTCACTCCGGCTAGGGACGCAGAGGACGAGGGAGAGAAGGGGGATTTTTGGGTTCCTATTTCTCGGTTTTTTCGCCGTTTTATGTCGCTCTTTCTCTACTGTTATATTGCTGAGCACCTCTACTATCGTAATCCCCCAGTTTGCCAAACTTACCCCTAATGGTGTCATTAATGGAACCGGAAGGGGTCCGAGACAAGAGGAAAATGCAAAGAAATGAGCATTTTGTAACGAACGCAGAAGGTTAGAAGCGATAATAGGTGAAAAAACCCGGACTCAAAAGCGCGACGCTGCGGGGTGTATTCCCATCCAACTCGCATCCAACATTCTGACTTTCCGAGTTGTCCGCTGTAGGAGACGGGCCGCGGAACAACGTTAGTTGTAGCACCTGACTCCCAGCGCAGTGGAGTGGCCATTGCCACTACATAGCATTCATGTAAGTACATTTAGAAACAATATAAGAAATAACAAAGAAAAAGTAGAAGGAAAAAACAAATTTATACTAGAAACATCTCCATTTGGCACCATGCCAAGGCGTCAAATTGGCGAGTTTGTGCAATGGCGGCCACTTAAACTCGTCCACACTACGTCTGTTCTATCGTAAGCCAAAATTACCCGGTGTCTTCAAAGGTAAAAGTTGCGGAACGTCGTCGATTTCCAAATCGCATAGTGCCAGGTCCAACCAATAAAATTAACCAAGGGCAACAGATAAAACGCTATATTCCACTGAAAAAGGCGATCAATTAAGTATCTAGCACTTAGCCTTAGCCTCTTCTAAATATTCCCCTACTTGGTTGTGAATAAGCCGAGTCACTGGCCTCCTAAACTGGCTCTTATACACGTATTCGATTTGAATTCAAATCTATCTCCTCTGAAAGGTTTGTCGTACGTGATTTCATGAACTCGGAAGGATTTTCTCTGCTCATTGAAGACCTGTTTCGCTTTAATTTTTATTGCGAATCAGGTTGAATTTCAGGGCAATATGGTAGAGTCGATTCTAAGAAATTGTCAGAAATCATCGAATACTGGCAGAAACCAAAGTCGAAGAATGAGCATGCGACTTAAGGCAACTTATCTTATCGTACTTATCGGGCAGTAAATAATTTCCGATTCAGGTGGTTTTTGTTGGCTGGATCTAGCAGTTCGAGGGCTAGACAATCGACAATATTCTTACGTGTACAGGAATTAAGCAAATCACTTGTAGAGCAGCCAGACTTCATGAATGATAAACATGATATGACAGAAAACTAGACTTAGAGGTATCCGAAAGGATCACCTCTGACTGTAATCGCTATTTCGTATTGTTGACCATCATTAATGGAGAGTTAGACTAATTACAATTGCTGCCATTTACTAGACATGGGGGTACTGATGGTAAACATTTGGAGACCAATCATTCATCTGTTCCAAAGGAAGGGTCGTGAAGCCTACGAAATCTGATGTCTTCTGAGAAAGGGGAGCTAACTCTGTCTACAACGGCCGAGTTAAGACGGGAACGCTTATGCACACTTCCAACCGTCCTGACTGATTGTCATTTGTTCCACCCCTCAAAGGCTTCCCTGGTGACAAATCGAATGTGAACCCTCATGAGAAAATTGCCCCAATTTTTTTGAAAGATTTACAGCTGTCGCCTTTGTGGCAGGGGGGGGGGATCGATGGTCCAGTCGGTGAGAGGAAAACAAAAACAAAATTCCGTAGCATGATAAGTTATCATGTGATAACAAAGAAAATTTCACATATAAAAATATATCTGAAGGATTACATCGACCATGCGCCACTCTAGTGGAAAGGGCAAAGCCTGGGATCCTGTGATGGATCACACCACCAAATGCCTGCGAACCTTGAAATCCAGCAACATCATGCGCCTGCGAATGATATTGACTGAGGTTGTCAGATTTTGCGCGCAGAGCGAAATGGAGTAGGGAACCGCAAGCGAAATTGGTCAAACTAATACTTCCAGTCAAAAAGGGCAAAGTCAGTAAATTCATAGATATCGTCGCTAAATCACATCGTTGAGTAACTGCAGTACAAGTTATCTTTTGCACAGTTCGCTCCTCATCAGTGCCTACTGCGCCGCAAAAAATGGATCACTCGAAAAATATGGATGTATTCGAAAGTGTGAGGGAACTCACGGATTATAAACGAGGAGTGCGTTATGAACTGAATAAGAACTCACCTTTCCAGCTTCCATCTTCTTCCAAGGCACTGGTTCACGGTTTGTACTTGTATCAGCAGTATTAAAGAAAGAATGCGCACGAATTTCTTCTGCTCCCTCCTCTGGTTTGCTAACGCGACGACATCCAAGTCGAAAAGAAGGCTCCTTGTGAAGTAAAGCTCTAAAAACCACAATATATATTACTGACGAAGGATCGTTCGTATATAAAAAGTGATAGAAAGGCTATTCACCAAATCACCACTGCGGTATAGAAAAGGAAGTGCGTGCACGATGAAAATCTTAACGCAAACCATGACTACAACCATTGATTGTTTGCTACTATATATGTTTAACAGTATTAAAAACGTTGCCACAACACGCCAGGAATCGTGCAGTAGCCAAAAAAAAAGCAGAAGAAAAAAGCGCCTCTTACGAGATTTCTGCAATATTATTTGCGGAACTATAGACATTGTTGAGAGGAGTGAGGGATCAGAACTGAATGCTGCACTTTAGAATTTGAAAAGACAAAAACTACGGCTTCCCGTTCTCGAGTGATTTGAGGGAAAGATCAACACAGTGTTGAAATATGCCTTTTGTCTAATCATAACACAATATCGGATGAGGTCACTGGTTTCATTTGCAGTGTAAAAACTTGCTACCAGTCCCATAACTCAGCCTAGCTACTGGTTAGTTTGAGAGGAAAACTACATCATCTCACATACTGCCGTTCACTCAGAGATAAACTGATGAAATTACCGGCAGAGAGTCCGCGCAGCCTCACTGAACTTGTCAGAATATTTTTCTTGATCTTCCCGAACGCGTCTTTCCACCTCCTCTCGTTTCACTTTCTCTTTCCGTTGACGAAACGGAGCCTTAAACAAGAGCATTACATAGAAGCACTTTCGAAAAAGCAAGCGCACACTATTGAAACGATGTGGAACATTGAGTCATTCTGAAAACGGGTATGGCGAGCGAGTAATTTCCACATCAACTCACCATACTGTTTAACGTGCAGTACCATGTTCACATCACGGGTCAACATTTACTGGCCAAAGTTACGTGAAATTTTGCGAATAACTCATGAAAGGGATGGGATTATAATGAGCTGGGAGGTGGGGTGAAGGGAAAGGAGAGGATACGATTACGGAAAATTGCATTGAATGGACTCATCACGATAGGCGTAACAGAAAAAGACTAGGTTTTCCATTCGAATGCGGCACTATAAGGTCTGCACAGATCACTTCCAACAATGATCATTAATGACATATAAACAATCTGTTTCAAAAGGCAAGAAATTAGTTGAAAGTGTACCTTTCCTTCGATCATTTCGTATATGAGGCATCCAAGACCCCACCAATCCACTCCATACGAATATCGCTCATTCTTCACGATTTCAGGAGCTTAAAATGTACATGCTGACATGAGAACTAGAAGGGAAAGCAGCATCAATCACAAAGTCTTCTCACCCATATAACCTACGGTCCCCACCCTTCCTTTGATCGGTTCGTTATCCTTCAACTCAACAGCTAACCCGAGATCAGAAATTCGTACGTGTCCTGTAATGAAAAAAGCTTTACTGACAACTTTTCCACATGACATAATCTATTGAACTTGCATATCTATGTATATCACATTTGCTGACATTGTTTAGCTCGTGAGTAAAAAGATAATCCGATGCAATTACGTGGACTCGCATGGAGAGCTATTTCAAAGCAATTGGGATTGGAGAATGTCGCAACTATTTCACAGATTCCTTCACACAAAAGATTGTTACACTCTGTAATGATTCACCAGTTCTTTTCGTGAGCTCGAGCCCTCTGGGCTCGTTAGGCCGCGTTAATAACCATCGCTATCGGCACATAGACGCAATGGCGCGAAAGTGCTACGGCGTCTACGCAGTCGCCGAAACCGTGCGCGCCGCGACGCACTTTACGGTATTGTGATCGATATGTATCTTGTGCTCATTCGCCTCGCGCCACCGTACCGATGCGCCAATAACGCTTGCTATCAACGCAGCCTCAGAAGCAAGGCTATATTAAAGGAATCGCCCACGGAAATTCGATTGTCATGCATTTATGCTGGGTGTGGGCCGATTCTATCGTGACCCGGATCGCGATGCCGCGCCAGTGGGCGGGGCACGTAGCGTTGCACTTTTGCGGCCAAGATGGCAGGAAACAGGCTTTGAATCCTAAAGGAGGACTTCTACTACCATTAAAAAACGCATTTTTTACAGTGAACAATTATGTTCAATAAGTGATAATGAATTCCCAGGACATTGTATTTAGTCAAGTATTGTCTTATTATTTAAGACAGTGATAGGGGTAATGTGAGTGATAAGGAGTCCCAAAAAGAGTCATTTACTGAGAATATACGGGTCTGAAAGGCCTAGTTATGGCGAATCCCCCGCGGAACGAGCCCCCTAGAACGGTGGCGGAAGCGGCCTCATCAGGGCAAGCCGCCTTTTTCAGAAAAGCCCGCCTCTTCGGGTCGACTTCGCCGAAGAGTGACTGAGGTGTGGAGTAATGAGGATGATAGTAGAATAATACTTATCGTATCGTATTAAAGCAACATCGATCGAAATGACGTGATGCTTGCCGTGTCAGCTTTCGTGGTGGAAACGTCCACCGGTCATTATCAAAGACTGGAATGAATGTTACTAAGTTATGGGCAAAAGCTTCGGTGGCGGACGGGACTCGAACCCGCACTTCATCCTTTCCGGGGATATGTGCTAATCCATTACACTACCGACACCACCTTCACCCTAACTCAGCTTTCTGAATGGTATATTTACCATAGCTTATCAGCACTCACACGTATAACGTGTTGAGCCGGTTGGCCAATATCGGCATCGAACCGTGAAGCTGAAAGCTTTAGTAATGATTTTGATACTTTTTAATTTTTGATAACTGCTGTTTATCGCCGCAGCTCGCGATGCGAAAGTTACTAGTAACTTTCGCATCGCGAGCTGCGGCGATAAACAGCAGTTATCAAAAATTAAAAAGTACTGGAATGAATGATGCAACCGAATTACCCCTAACACTGCCTTTAATGACACTGTAAGGGAGTAATTTTGGCTTACGGTAGAACAGACGTAGTGTGGACGAGTTCAAGTGGCCGCCATTGCACAAACTCGCCAATTTGACGCCTTGGCATGGTGCCAAGAGAAGATGTTTCCATTATAAAGTTGTTCATTCCTTTTACCTTCTCCTTTGTTCTTTCTTATATTGTTTCTAAATGTACTTACATGAATGTTAATGTAGTTGGGAATAGCCGCTCCACTGCGCTGGGAGTCAGGTGCTACAACAAAAGTTGGCCCGCGGCCGTCTCCTACGGCGGACAACTCGGAACGCCAGTGCGATGATGCGAATGAGGCGCGAATACACACCGCAGCGATGCACTTTTGAGTTTGGGTTTTTTCACCGATTATCGCTTCTAACCTTCTGCGTTCGTTACGAAATGCTCATTTCTTTGTATGTTTCTCTTGTTTCGGACCCCCTTCCAGTTCCTTTAAGGTGGATAGGCTCTCCTATTGAAAGTGTGCCTAAACGACTGTTAACGATCTGTGGTCTTTCATAGTTTTACCCACTTCTGTCTTGTTCATATTTTCTGTACAGGTTATGAAATGGCGAAAGTACTACAAAGGAAACTGACATCAACCCTAGTGAACTGACTTTCATGAGAAAAAAAAAGCAACTGTGGGCCAAGTATTTGGCTTAGAAAACTGTCGTTTTACTCGTTGCGGTTATACTGAATGGTGTAGAGAAACGTTCTCGTCTTCAAACGACATTCAAAACAATAAACTCTCAATACTTAATCTCTCCATCGCCATCTGCCGCGCAAGTGGCGGCGCTCGGTGAGCGCGACGCCACGCAATGGGTGTGACGATAGAGCGGCCGTTCCCCATTTATCCTGTACCTTACTACGAGCCGCATGCAAAGTTTCACGCGAAAAACAAACAAGTATCGGTTAGATGCAGCTCCTCGGAGTACGTCCGTGAGGTGCAGAGCTACGAGCAAGGCACTCCCAGGTGTCGAAAATAGCTCCTTCATTACAATCCCTCTGAGGCGACCAAGTACGACCCCACCCTTTCTTAACCTCTACAATACTGATAGCTGTTGCCGGATTGCATAGTTGCAATGTGTTTCATTGCTATATATCCTTTCCTGAGACAAAAAAGGTATTTATTTTACGTTTTATACACGTATTTGCGGTTAAGTATACTTTGTTTCTTATTTGCTTATTGAAAATTTGGATTTTAGTGCTTATCGCTGTCCCTGAAGGTATGACTCCCACCCTATTATCCGGTCAAATAACGTCCCCCTGTCGAGTAATCCTCGACTCTCGGTGCACCCTGGCTGGCTACGAGTACTCTGGCAGCAAAATAGAATAATGGTTTTGAAAGCATAATCATGGAATTTCCATACACGATCTCTTCACCATGACAGCTGCCGTATGCACTGCAAATGACTCCTTGCAATTGCCCTGTCGGAGATAGCGCTCTGTAGTGACGCAAAAAGGGATGCTTGCCGGAGCTTTACTGTCGGATATCGTGCCTCTCGATGGCAATCCCTGCTTAGAGGCACCAATAGGGGTAAGAGAAAACTGAGATCTGGGAGTACCTGTTCTCCGAAACGAACCTTCTACTTCAGACGAGGTCACATGTGGTGAAAATCGCATTAGAAACGCGGCTTGAGGTCTTATGGCGACCCCGCAGCTCGGCATGCCGTCATGCGATCATGCGCCCGGGCGAGTTGCCGGGGAGGGGCGGGACAACGATCGCGGCCGGCTGGTTCAGACTCTGGCCTGCCTTCAGTCGGGTGTGTGGCGTTTGGCTCGTCCGAGTGGCACGCGACAATTTGCGCGGCAAACTGCGCGGCCTCGCAGCAACATTGCCTTTGAATGGAGCGCGAATACGCAAAGGTGAGGGTTATATGAAGGTGCCTATGGGGTTTTGTCGAGGCATATACATTATTCTTTCAAAACGCAGTTATATAATATTCTTCTTGTTTGCATTCCTCCAGTTCGCTTGCACTCCTGTGCTTCCACTTCGATTAAGTACTGAACGTGTTGAAAAGGTAATTTTGAGAAGTTTGAAGACAGTTCTGCTCTTGCCATTTTTGCGTTTAACAAAAAGCGCACCGCTTTGCATAACATATGCAAGGACAAAACAGGTGCTACAAGCAAGGTAAAAAACTTAGTGGACTGTGGACATCCTGTAAATAATGGGAAAGGTAGACCTGACTTCATAATACTTACATCACGAAAAGTTGATTCTTATTTCGAAATTTCCATAGAGAAGTGGAAGAAACAAACCTGCATAATACAATTATATGGCTTGCGAACAATTTACCAATTTACAATGGTGCCCTTTCAATGCAAGAAGCAGATTTCTTTATACTCATCATGTGCTATCAAACTTTCAGAAAGTACGCTTCTCAAAGAAAACCATACGATCTTTTAGTGGTAATGAAGAAAACCAAATAATTAGGAAATTACACATAAAAAAGATGAGGGAGCTCCTCCTTTGATAAATAGCTCTTATGCACGTTTGGTTAGTTCTCCAAATTGTAAATGCGCACCCAGCCAAGTACGCTGAAGTCGGCCGCGTCGCCGCGCAATTTGCCGCGCAACAGTCGCGTGCCATACCGGACGAGCCAAAGGCCCGTCTCCCGCCTTCAGTCCACTCCGGCTAGTGACGCAGAGGACGAGAGAGAGAGAAAGGGGGGGGGGGGGGGTTCGGGTTCCTATTCCTCGGTTTTTTCGCAGTTTCATGTCGTTCTTTCTTTACTATTATATTGCTGAGCACTTCTACTTTTGTAATTCCCCCAATTTGCCAAATTTACCCCTCCCGGTGTCTCTAATGTTTTTTCGAATACAGCCTTAAGGTTTCTCAATCTACGCTTCAACTTGGCCTGAACTGTATGACAGACAAAGAGGAACCTTACCTCCTTAATAATGAAATTAACTCGTTGACCTCAATGCGAGCAATTCCGGCGCTATAATGCAGTAGCAGGATTTGTCCATTTCTTGACTACTAGTGTGAATGTCTGTGACCCATCCCTCAGATCTGATGGCAGCACTCCGCAACACAGCGTCTGATGTCACGTTAACATTCACAAGAGGCACACGAAGCGAGAACAGCCTAAGGACCGCAAACACCGGGTCACAAACCTAGCTCAGCGCACTCAGAAGGACTAGATAACCGAATTTGGATCTCGAGAAGAATGCACATCAGCTCATGACTCATTGAAGAACCTTGTTATACATTACGTATAACTGCAAACAAAGAACGTACCAAAATCGTCTAGTAAGATATTTTCAGGCTTGAGATCGCGATACAATATTCTTTCTCTGTGCAAGTGTTGAAGTCCCAAAGTGATCTCAGCTGCGTAGAACTGAACGCGCTTTTCATCGAATCCCCCAGGCATCAAGTTGTACAGATGAAATTTAAGATCACCTACAATATGAATATAAGAATTGTCTAACCAAAGACCGCAACAAGAACGGAAACAAGCAACGAAGAGATGCTAGCTTCATATTACCTCCATTCATCAGCGTCAGCACAAGACAAAGAGCATCCTTCGTTTCGTAGGCATATGCAAGACTCACCTAGAACAACACATAAATGCACAACTCCATATGATCGATGACTTGTAGACCCGAACGTCGCATTTTATTCGTATGGAGATTAAAACACTCGCTTCGCGAGGATACATGCACATTGGTATGACTACTTCGCACTTGCTTCGCCCCCCCCCCCCCCCCCCCCCATGTGCGAATACATGGCACCTCATGCACGAAGTAGTAGTTAACTAAGTGCGAGAGCAGATGCAAGCTATACGTCGCTTAGCTCCATAAGCCGAGTGTAATGTTCACAAAGGAGAGGGGATGGAATTTAAGGCAGTTTTATTACACGGGGCGGACCAACATTTTTCATGTCTCAAACCCGCATCAGGAGGGGTTTTAACGGTAACTGCATGTTCTGGTTCTTGGAAACCAAAGGTCGGGAATCTAGAGGAAATGCGATACTCAGAGGCCTCACCCAGTAGGAATCTTTAAACTACCTAGTGTAGACAGACCTTAGCGATGTTGTAAACGAGGGCGATGAAAAAGGGCATTTGTAGAGTTCAAGCGACGCATCACGTTAATTTGGCAGAGATTTCAGATTGTCAAGCAGGAGACCGTTGCTGCGTTTAGCAATACTGTGAGGTTGTTTGAGTTTGTGGGTGAAAACACCTCGTCAAAACTGTTAAAGTTAACTAATGTGGTGTTGAAAACGGGGGAGGAAAGTTACTACTTTTGGCCCCCCTGTACTCATGACATCTAACAATAAGTGATATGCATAAAATGTTGCAGAAAACAAAACTGATTTCAAACTCGGTGATAGATCATATACGCTTATTAGTTCCACAAGTTGAGTATAGGCTTACGTAACCGTTGGAGTTAAGCGGTTCATAGATGACCTCTGATTCCCGCACCTGGGTGTGTACACATTGGTACGGATGACCACCTTCGCACCCCATGTGCGAACGCTTAATTACTTCCCCGCACTTTTTTTTCAAACGAAAATTTTTCTTGTAAAATTACAAGTTTTTTGCAGCATGTCATATATCATTCGGAGAAAACTTTTCTGCTCTACAAAATGACATGTTCTGTCTCTGTGTGCGTCATAATAGGGTCGATTTTCAAGCTGGCGAAGTGGTTGATAATGGTTTAGTCGACAAAAATTGACCGAACCGGCAATTATTTAAAACAATGGATATTACTTTGGGAAAATCAACCAATCATGTGTCCCGTACTTAGTCCCGATCCCCTGTGCAAGTTCCACCAACTGGTTGCTTGAAATGTCATGCCGCTCTTTTTCCACATTAAGTTTTTCCGCCACGACTTAATGATCTTTGACAATTTCTTCGAAGCAGCAAAAAATTTTCTCAACCAAACAGCTGAAAGAGTGGTGAAGCCTCAAGTACAGGTAATGAGTAGGGACGGGAAACATTACCGACCGGATTTCTTGGGTTTTTGTTGAAAAAAAAAAAGAATTGCGCAATAATGTCAACTGGGACGCTATCACACAGTTTCAAAATTCGATACGAATCACGGCCAAGACAAAAACGAAACATCTTTCATATAAAGCAGAAAAAAACCTTCCGAATGGTTCATAAAGCAATGCTGAGCAAGGAATTTGCGAGGAAGAATTTCTTTCTGAATAAACGCGAGTCTTCCGGAAAAAGGAATTTAGGAATAGAACAACGCAGCTTCTCTATCAATCAGATACTGGAAATTGCATAAGAGGTTGGGGCTAAGTACGAGACGCATTATCGGTTGATTTTTCTGAAGTGAAATATAGTGTTTTAATCAGTTGCCGGTTTGGCAAATTTTTGTTAACTGGACCTCTCTCTTCGCCAGCCTGAATGTCGGCCCAATTCTAACATACTCTTCCAGATGCAGAGAAATCTCTTCCAAATGATATATGACATGCTACAAAAACTTGTATTAGCAGAGGTCAGCTATAGACCGCTCAACTTCATTAACTGAGTTTAATGTCCACAGAGGAAAAACGGTATGGGTGAAATTTTGATAAACGGATTTTTTCGAAAAAAAAGTTCGGTTTAATGGTGCTTTGGTAACCAGTCAATAATGGTGAATGAGAATGATTTTGACTCTTTCAAAAATTATAATGCTGCAAATGAGGAAAAAAAGTTGGAACAATGAATAAAACATAAGTGAGTAAAATAAATAAATGGAATAAAACTTGGCTGAATTATTAAAGCGCAAATCTTAACCAGCCTCACCATATAATGGCATATCATTACCAATTTCCATGAAATGTTATAGAATGCCCAGGGAGTCATAAAGGAGAATAGTGGTGTCATCCAGGAGAATAGTTGTATCCACACACTTTTAATATGAGTTGCTATGGCCACAAGCTAAATTTGGGAGTTCGTTGATAGGTTAAATGCAGGGATTTGAACAAGTGTTTGAGCAATCCACGTGCAAGCGTTTGTTTCCAACAAACTTTGTTGAGCCAATGTTTCTTGATACTACAAATACGTTACTAGTAAGCTTATGTGACTTATTAGTAAGTCTGAAATCCGTTCCGTTTTCTGCAACCTATTGTACAATCCACAAATGTAATAAGGGCTTTGGTTGGTACTATAATAAAACTGCCTCAAATTTTTCTTTACGATATTACACTCAACCAATGAAGTTCAGCGGTCTATAGGTGACCTCTGCCACTTAACTACTTTTTCGCACATGAGGTGCGAGGAAGTAATTGAGCATTCGCACACCAATTCCCGCACCTAGTTTATTACTTCTTCGCGCATGATGTGCGAAGTCTTCGCACATGGGGTAATGGGGCACGAAGCAGGTGCGAAGTAGGTCATCCGCACCAACGTGAATTCTCCCGCTTTGCGATATACCTTCCTACCTTTCTTTCGCAGTGCACTGTGAAAAATCTGCTTAAGTATATTAGGCTATTATGAATTTGACATTCAGAAGGAGGAAATAACCAAGAATACAGGGAGAGCACACTTCAGTGGCCGGCACCACTGTCATTCGATGTCAAGTAAGACGTATTTGATCTCTTCATATTGATGTTAAACATGTGAAAAACTGTGAAAGACAGAACGAGCAGAGAGTGAAAAAAGATATTCATTAGAAAAATATCCAATGATCTCACACTCGACGTCTTGGGAAGGCGACGCATGTGCAATTACCGAACTGCAACCGTTAGCCGTACGCCAAAATTGGCCCCTCCCGTTGTCTCTAACACGCGCGAGAGGGCGCTGGAGCACAACCTCTACCATACACAGATTACGATTACAACTATCACCACGACTCAAACAAAGCGGCCGTTGCAAGTGTTCAGTGTGGGGTCAGGTCACCAATGAAGGGGTTCACCACACGAGACGATTGGTTTACTACCCATTCCGAGTTCTTGGCTACGTAGCTGGTCTACTTATGTCAAAAATGAGGGTCGAAGAATAAGGCATTTGTGATAAATATATAGCAAAGTTGGATATTTGTTACTTTAATGATTGAGTTCCATCCATTGAATACAATCTCTAACTGTAAGCAGATATGCTCTACGATGAAGGTGGAAGCTAGTTACAGTAACAGACCTTAATACAATGTTTTAGTCTCACAAGAATGTTAATTTTGTCGTTTCTATAGTGAACTACACTCCACACAACACTGGTGACCTGACCTCCTGGTACACAGGTCGGAACACTTGCACGCCACCTCCAGTAGACCGACTTCCCGTTTATGGAGAACCTCCGACTTCTGCAATTCGGACCTTGCGCTAGAGCCCTCAGGTCGACCCTGGTAGTAAAGCCTCATGGGAGCCAGCCGCTTATGATAAGCCTCAATCCCAGAAGGCAAAAATGGCGACCACTTATATAAGGGGGTCTATGCTGGGTAGAACTTCCATATGGCACCTGAAGACAGCGCTGCAGCTTGAAGATGGCACCTCAATCTTCACAAGCTTTCCTGATCAAAAAGTGTCTTACAAGGGAAGGTATTTTACTTCCCATGGAACTTTGGAATGAGACCCGGGGAATCGATAGAGCTTCTAACGCTGATTATAACTGTGAAAACCAAAATTGCTATCAGGCATTCTGAAGCGAGTTACGATGGGTCAAGGTTTGCCTGTGACTTGCCTGTGACATCTCATTGGCGAGGCACTTTGCCATCAGCACGGCCGCTGGATAGCCAAAATTGACCACAGTGGCTTACTGGTAGTGTACCAGATCTGCGGGGTTGGGTTCGTTGATGATTGGGCTTAGCAACGGCCTTGCTGATGGCAAAGTGCCTCGCCAATGAGATGTCACAGGCAAGTCACAGGCAAACTTTGACCCATCGTAACTCGTTTCAGAATGCCAGGTAGCAATTTCAAGTTTCACAGTTATAATCAGCGTTCGCAGCTCTATCGATCCCCCCGGGTCTCATTTCAAAGTTCCATGGGAAGTAAAATACCTTCCCTTGTTAGTAATTCAATTTACGCTGATGGTACGGTGCACGTTAACCTGCACAATCGTATGTTGATGAATACGATTTTATTTTAAGAAGGAGATTTTAAGATGAAACATACCACAAATGGAGAGTTGATTCGCTGCAGTATTTGCTTCTCATTTAAACTCAATGTTTCAGCATGCCGCTTCTTCACTCTCTTCTTTTCTAATTTCTTCAGCGCATACATTTTGCCTGACGCTCTTACCTATAAAATAAGAAAAAAAATGTTGCATGCCTCACACTCCGTGCATATCAGTAGGAGGAAATTCAAAATTTTTGTAAGACAAAATAAGAAGGGTCCCATGCCCAGGGACACAAGCATGCTTACACGTCATGATCTCAGATTTCTGTCCGTAAAACTCGTCTTCACCTGAAGTTCTGCTGTATATGGGTTATGGTCATTCAAGCTGTGCACTCCCTGTGAGTAAAATCTCGGATTGAGATAGGGGCCGTGTGCAAGTTGTAGTTGCCTAACTACAGGTCGTGAAGCGCACATGCACCACCAGTATCCCCAGATGTATCCTCTGGTACTTGGAATCGGTGCATGGGACCATGAACTTCGGCCACACTCCCACTGACGGTCGATCCGTCCTCGGATCGCGCTGATTCGTTCGTCTAGAGTTTTGCCGAGCTCACAGTAGATGAGCAGATCGGTCTCTCTCGGAATCGAGAGAAGAGTTTCCCAATGCCGTCGTGAACGGCTTGGTGAGGAACTCCACGTGACAGGGGGCTCCCCCTGTCTCACGAGGTGTCGTCAATGCGCCTCATTCCTTTCACTCGGTGAGGAGTGGAGCCTTCCCCTACGGAGATAAGTGCAGCAGTTCGCAGGATGTGACTACAGATGTACATGACCTAGGCGTAGTCTACGCAGTGGTCATCCCTTTGGCTTCAGGAGGAAGTGGATGTAAAGAACATTCTCAGTTGAGATTGGTTCACTGCTCCATGATCGCAGGTGATTCGGTAGCTAACACCCTGAATACCTAATTCCCGGCTTGACTGAGTCTAGAATTTATTGATGTAGAACCTAGCACTTCAATGTTTTATTTGGCATATTGCCATACAACATTGTTGTAAACATACGATTGATGCCCGGGCGAATTCACCGTACCCTACGTCCAACCCTCACCCTCTTATTATTCAGTTCCCTACTTACTGTTGCACACAAATCTTATTAATATTAGGTTGTCCCAAAAGTCTCGTCGTATTTTTTTCGATCATCACCTTTTATTTTTTTTTCGTCCAACAAATAACAATTAGGCAACAACGTAGTGACCATTGTTATCGGCAACCCTCTGCTACTTTATAGGGAAATCGTTGATTCCCTCCTCCCAGAACCCTGGCTTCTGAGAGTCGAAGAAGTCAGCGATCGCCTTCGCAAGCAAGTAATAATCAAGGAATTTTCTCTTGGCCAGGAAGGATTCGAGAGGATGGGTAAGGTGTTGGTCAGAAAGGGCAATGTCTGGAGTATATGGCGAGTGGGGCAGGATATCCCAGCCGAGCTCCTATAACTTGGCCTGGGTACTTTTCGCGAGATGGGAGCGAAATGGGAGCGGGCGTCGTCGTGAAGAAGGGTGACCGCGGACCATTTCCGGCACTTTTCTCGAACAGCGACGGCGAGCTGCTGGAGTTGTGGGTGCACACGGCAGCGGTGACTGTCTCGCCTTGTACCAGCAAATCGCGGAAAAGCATTCCTTCCGCGTCCCAAACCAGCACAGTCCCAAGCGTGGTTTGTCTTTCATGTCAATCTCGCCGTTGCTGAAGCTGATGAACCAGCGGCGCACGGTCACGTAGCTCACACATCCCTTGCCCAATGCAGCGCTGATGGAGTGGCAAGCTTCCGTCGTTTTGGTGCCGCAAGACCGCTCATAATAGATGACAACGCGAGTTGGGTGGGTATCGACAACGGGCATTGTAGCTCTCTCCAGGGATCTGGTGGGTCAATATGAATTTTCCTAGAAAGCTTAGGAAACGTTCATATTCCTGAACCGCCTGGACCTGCCTCGAAGTGAACAAGAGTTACTGATTTTTTTGGAAAAATACGACAAGACTTTTGGGACAACCTAAAACTATACCTGTCTCACTATTCTGGAAGTCAAGCTCTCTTTCTAAAAGAAACCGAAAGCGGAGTTGAATTACTACTAGACTACCTAATCTCCGCGGAAATGAGAAGATTACAGTTCTCGAAAACAGAAATCCTTTTCAAATGTGCTGGCTGGAGTTTTAGAACATACTACGCTTTCCAGTAGAGTTTGTTCCACATAACACCGAAGAAAATAAGCTGACGTATTCATTACTAATGACGTATACAGAAGAACAAATCTTAATTGTGCCCGTGACCATCTTTTAATTACATACCTAATTTTATTGGAGCAAATATTGTAGAACTTCGAAAATATTCGAAATAAATAAGCGCCGCGTTGAGGATGAAGAATTCGGCCTCGGACATCACTCAAACGCTTTGCGGACAACGTGCCTAACCTTTATACAATCAAGACTACACGCGCCTTTCCTGAGCTTCTCATTGATGGATAGCTGCATGTTCTCATAGGTATGTAACCAAACGGGATGACGCCTCGCGTCACGTAGCCGGTATCGGTAGCGAAGCGTCCAGCTAACGCCCTTACTGACACCAATTTTGATTCTTCCGTTTTGCAAAGTGCTTTTCCACAGGTTCGCTATGAATTTTTCCACACTAATTAGCTTTATCACATAAGCATCGCACTTGCATAAAGAAGCCGCAATAACAGAACAAAAAAAGCGATGTCTGTAGTCACCGTCTATACACCATTTTATTTCTGTTGTCGCTCTCGCAATGTCCTTGTGACAGATATCTTTTGAATAACACTTGCCCCCGAAAGCACCTCTCCATCCGCCAAGTCGCACCAGAACTTATCTGAGAAGAAGTCTACGAAATAAGATATGCCCATGGGTCCTTCAACTAATTCAGTTCACAAAAGGATTGCATAAAGTTGCCGAATCCTTGGTGCTGTATGTAATTACGCGGTCTGCGCATTTGGTTAATGCACACACACGGTAAGCGGAGGTGCCTCGAGTTTTGAAAAAAAAAAAAGAGAAAACGCATGATTTTTTTAGGAGAAACTGAACTTACTTGACAAGCACATACTTCACCGAATCCTCCTTTGCCGAGTACTCTGTACAGCCTGAACGTGTGCTTGTCCACTGGTCGTTTCTCCAACCACTTCCACTGCAGATAACGATAGAACAGCATCGAATCAAGAAACTGCTTGAACGGCTCGTCTGCTAGATAGGCGCGCACCAACCTTAAAATGGGTATTATTACATTTCTACTATATTTTTTTACTATCATGTACATCAGTGTCTGCGTCATCGCTAACAAGTAAATGACCTGGTACGAAGTACAAATAATCCGTTTTCAGAATTGCAGTACTGCTTTTGATACTTGGACATATGCCTACCATTACAAAGCCCTACGCCTGTCTGTCTGTTGGCTGCCTGTATATAAGGGAGCCTGTGTGTCAGACATTCGGCATTACCTGAAGAATCACATAAGAGTCCGGGTCAATATTGGATTGGGTGGGAATGGGCACAGAAGCATACATGAACTGGGGTCGCTGGTTATTGGTACCTTCCCACTGAGGGGGCGAAAAAGGCGGGGTCGAACCAATAACCACCTTCCCACTGAGCACGGTCTCACTAAATCAGGTGGAGTACGAGCTGAAATGAGCCGTGTTCATAAACTGGATGAAATTCTTGCTATTATATATGTGACTACACGTAGTAGTCTCTGACAGCAGGAGGGTAACTATAGAAGTTTGAGCTCAAGACACCACAGAATTTCGAATAATGTGAATCATGCCTGATGACAAATCTATCAGGCGTAGGATATTGGAATATGGCGTCGTTGCGAAGACTCGTGTCCGAATGTTCAACAGCAATGTGAAACTTCAGAAGTCGTTATCCTGTATTAATTTTTGGTCACTGCAGTTGAACATTCAAGAGAAAGGTACCAATAACCGTTGGTGAAACGCAACAATAATCCACAATTCTGCCAATGCCACTATTTCTACCACTATGAACACTGCCCAATGGATTGCTAGGGCAGGTGCGAAAATGCCCTCATTTTTCGCAATGCTCACTCGTCGGCACTATTTAACTACTATCACTACCCAACACACCGCAGGTCGGTCGGAAAATTATTATCACAGGAACTTTGCCTAAAGAGGTTATTTGGAGTGCTTATCACAAGTATGACATTCATTTTTGCGGCAACTCTGTGTCAGCAATTTCGTTTGAGATTGGCATGTAGGGGTATTCAGAATGGTGGTCACGGAAACGAAATTTATTTTTAACGCGAATGCCGTTTAGCTCAAGATGAAGCAAGTCTTGTTCATGTGCTGTTGTAGAGCTAATGTAGCTGGGATGAGCCCTTTTCCCGCTATCGTCTTTCACCTGATTTTATCCTACAATCTGTCTGCACACCCAGGCGTATATTTTCGCCTAAGCCTCAGTGGAGAAGTGAGGAACTTCTCCCTTTCTAAACCTTAAAACTAGCGGGCACAACGGGCACAACCTAGTGCCCCTACTACATTAACACCGCTGTAGTGGCACTAAACGACGTCTTCGCCCACAACGAATGCCATATGCATAATAAGCGCCTTGTATAACCTCTGTACTTAAAGGAACCGGAAGGGGTCCGAAACAAGAGAAAAAAACAAAGAAATGAGCATTTTGTAACGAACACAGAAGGTTAGAAGCGATAATCGGTGAAAAAACCCGAATTCAAAAGTGCATCGCTGCGGTGTGTATTCGCGCCTCATTCGCACCATCGCACTGACTTTCCGAGTTGTCCGCTGCAGGAGACGGGCCGCGGTCCAACGTTAGTTGTAGCACCTGACTCGCAGCGCAGAGGAGTGGCCATTCCCAACTACATTAGCATTCATGTAAGTACATCTAGAAACAATATAAGAAAGAACAAAGTAAGAAGTAAAAGGAAAAGACAAATTTATAATAGAAACATCTCCTTTTGGCACCATGCCAAGGCGTCCGATTGGCGAGTTTGTGCAATGGCGGCTACTTAAGCTCGTCCACACTACGTCTGTTCTACCGCAAGCCAAAATTATCCCTTTCTGGTGTCTTTAAGGTTGAGCGATTTTGGCGAAGAGAAGATGTTTGCAGCTGCAGCTGCACCAAACTGGCGCCAATGCCAAAATTGGATGTCACATTTGTGATCTAACAAACCCCATAACCTCTATGAACGAAGTTGCAGCGAAACTATCCTTTGACCAACTAATTATGTGTGAGGTAATGATGGTTGAAAGTGCCCTCTTGTCTAGTACTATGCTACCAACACTCTGCACAGTCAAGCGCGTTCTTGCCCAAGCCTCAAAGGAGAGCGAGAGGAGTTCCCTTCCGTTCCTGGAGCTTGGACGAAATAAATTCGACACAAGCATAATGAAATAGCCCCCTCCTTCCTAACCACATTAACACATAAACAAGCAAAGAATGTGAGCAAAAACGAATACGATAAAAAAATTGCCCCTCAAAACCATGCCAGTCACATATGGGTGACAGCGCGCGGCCAACCGCGACCGTAAGGTCGCATTCATACCCAGCGCCGGCAGAGCATGGCTATTCACAGGCAGCGAGGCAGAGTGGCACGGTAGAGGTGCACATACCACGAAGACAAAGAGGCACGGTGGCACAGGCGGAGATGCAGAGACACGCAGCCACACACTGCTGCCGGCACCGCCCGCAGAATATAGACGCGGCCTAACAGTGCGAACGCACCATTTCTCAAAAACATGCGCGGTCGCGAATGGGTTGAGTGAGGATCCGTAACAAGACTTGAGACAGCATCGTAACTACCGTACCTGCTCTCCATTTATTATCCGCTGTGGCCCATTAAACTTGACGCGCAGTTGCTGACATCTACCGTTTAACTTAGAGACATCGACCGGAAGGGGAAAATTTGGCAAATTGTGGAAAATGAAAGTAGGTGTGCTCAGCAGTGTAACAGTACAAAGCAGGGTATCAAACAAGTAGGAATATTACACAGGAAAAGCTCTTCTTATAACCACTAATGATAGGAATGACAAGCCTGTGCCCAATAAAACTTCCATAGCCTTTCTCCGTTCCATTGCGTAATCGCGCCCCAATCAAAGGTGGCGAGGTCGGCCGCGCCGCGCGCAACTTGCCGCGTGCCAGCCCGGATGAGCCAAAGGTCACACACCCGCGGTTGCATCAGACGGCCGCGAACGATCTCTCGCCTTCGCCGACTGATGAATTACAGGGCGACACGCGGCGCTGAGGGATCGTGATAAGACCCCAGGCCGCGCTTTTTCAATGCGAGTTTCGCTACACATCATCTCTTCCGAAGTGGAAAGTTTGTTTTCAGACAACATGTAATTCCAGTTCTCACTTTCTCCTTAACCCTACCGGTGCCTCTGGAAAAACACGCTGAAAGTGGTAATTTTGCTCGATTGAGGAATATGAAATCGAGGCGCTGGGTAATGCAGCAGCAGAAAATAACTGAATAAAACGGCCACAAACGCAAGTGACAGGACACTCACTCCTTCCCATTCTCCCTCAGCCTCACTAGCCGCTGAGGGGTAGACGCGGATGGCGAGGGACTACACCAGCCAGTCATCGCAGCAAGTCGGCTAGTGAAGCGTAGCAGCTCAAAATGAAGGCGCGATGAGATGGCGATAAAGACCCCAGAACCGTGCTTTTCGACGCAAGTTTCGCCTCATCGCCACACGAGCAAAAACGTTCTCAGTTCGTCTTCCCTTTCTGCCTTTAAGCCTCTAGAGGAATCGTCCACGGAAAAATAAGTCTCTTTGTTACCTATACATTTATGCTTTATTTGCCTAATAAGGGCCGCATGCAAAATTTCACGCAAAAAAGTAAGAATCTGGCTAAGATACAGCTCCCCAAATTCTCGGCCGGGTGGGCGTGGCCTCTGAGTGGCCTCGTCCCGTCGTTCACCGCGGTTGATAACGGAAAATGGACTGTTTACGTAACTTTCTGTCCCTGCAATGCGTCTCGAACCGCCGCGGACAACGGGGTGGGCACTTGCTCGGAGGCCCCACCCACCCCGCCAAAGCTTTGTGTTGCTCTTTCTTTTCCGGATTCACATTTTCCGCTCGAAAATTTGCATGCGGTCCACATCAGGCAAATAAAACATGAATACATGTGTAGCAGAAAGACTCATTTTTCCGTGAACGATTCCTTTAAATCGGTAACGGTGGACATCACTATTCGCACTGGTGCGTGCAGGTCAAAACAGTGTGAACAACGGCAAGCCGCGTAGCAGGACAACACACAGTCGTAAGGGAGAGTTCATTCGACAACACTGAGTACAGCCATCAATATCGACGAGACGTTCAAAGGTAGTGGCTCATGGAAAATAGAGAAGATTGAAACTCGATCTGGCCACTAAATGTAGCATGGAGCTGACTTGAAAAAGCATGGAGTTTGACTTGAAAAACTCGACAGGAAAAAAAGTTACAACACGCGCGATTTCCATGGGGTATCCTTGAAGAAAAATGATATGATACAGTTGAGAATTTCGTTCATGTCATCTGAACCATGACTGAAGGCATAGGGAGGTGGCTGCATGGGGAGAAAGCGTAGTTTGGAACACTATCATCGTACGATCATTCGAGCTCAAAGAAAATGTGTAGCGAAAATCACGTTGAAGAGCGCACCTTTGGAGTGCTACAACGCTTCCAGCGCGTTTCACTCGAAGTGCACGCTTCAGATGTGCTCACGGCGCTGTCATTTGATGTCACGTATGGCGAATTCAATCTCATCATGATGATGTTAACAAGTGGAACAGCACACAGCGACAAACAAGTAAGGCAATGAAAGATAGAATAAGCGAAAGAGTGAGAAGAAAAGGTGTTACAATGAAAACTTGATGAATTCACACTGTACGTCTTGGCAAGGCGTCGTGTGTGCAAATGAACTGCAAGCCAGCGGAAGCTCATCCCGTAAGCCTGAATTGTCCCTCCCGGCGTCTTTAAACAGACGTTGGGTCATATAAAAACGCCATACTTAGGTTCTCAAGATTATCCGGACACCTCGAAGCTCCTTGAAAAGACGCACAGTAGATGCATAAATCAGCAACCATTCTATGCCGAGGGAGGAGTTTTTGAGTACTTTTTCACGCTCGAAGAAAAGATGTGCATCGCTAGAACAGAGTAGAACGTCGCGCGAACGCAGGCCGTAGACCGAGCGCCACCCTGTCCGTACCGTATTGCGACGGGCTAACGAAGCCAAAACTCATGCCGCGCGCAACACATGTGTCGCATTTACTAATATTCAATAGGAAACCGCTTTGCGAGCTTCCAGAACATAACTTCTCTACGATGGATTCTTTTGAATTTCCACCTTTTCTTCATGGGGTGAAATCCACATGCCCTTTTCTACGCCTTCCCGAACGAGCACTCACCCAACGAACAAAAACGCCCTGACCGAAAGTGGCGAGCCTTATAGACTGACGGAACGGCATGACCACTAGTATCTGTTTAAACAGAGCATCGTAAGATAACCTAGATAATGGTGCGCACATCCCGCTCCTGACCTGACAGCATACACCGTGCAGCAGCCAGTGGAAAGACATGCCATAGAACACAGCAGAGAGCACACAAATGCGCTTTCATTTGGAGCAGTGCTTTTAAAGGCAGCATTAAGGGGAAGTCGGACAAAAAGTAAAAGAGATAGTGCATATGAAAGTCGAGATGCCTAGTAACAGGATAGTGGAGAAAAAACGGATGGAAATGGCCAAAATCCCGAGAAATAGGACCCCTTTCCCACCATTGATTCTTGACCAGGACGACCCTCTCGTGAAGAGGCGGATAGTCTGATCTAGTTTCCCACTGGCATGTCGCCAAGTAAACACAAAGGAATGTTTGGAAATACGACAGGATCTACTTTTTAGAGTGAGCTTCAAGATAAAACTGCGAAAGCGCGCCGCAAAACCTTCGATTCCGCCGCATCTTCTTGGCCGCTCCCACCCCAGTCAATCGGGCATTACGTCATCGGGAGGCGGGACCGCTGTGTCCAAGAGGCGGAACCGCTGCATGGTTGCGGCGTTTTGCAGAGTTTCTACAGCTTGGAGGGGCGCTTTTTCGCCGGGATTTCGCCACAGGTAGCCTTCGTAGGCCCAGAACTACCATGTGAGTGACTTCTTGTAAGGGTTTCTCCATTACCGCATTACCCCTAATGCTGTCTTTAATCAGACGTCACGGGATGAAGAACAGGATCAGCCACAAAAATGTGATGTATAAGCATGTTGACCATGCGCAGATTTTCTAATGTGCACACATCCACCGAGGACGAGCAGTACGCTCTGCTCATACCACCCCCATATTTCCCTTGCCACCGCGAGCGCAAGACCCATGGGAGCTAAGCATCTATTTATCACTACGTTTCGACCATCAAATCTGCGTCCAAAATCGCTGTAATAAAGCTGCAATAAAGAGGATTACTTGGGAGGAGTGGCCCACTTGTATGCTTCAGCGAAAATATCTGTTCGAGGTTCCTCATCTTGAGCAGCGGAATCAGCGGCAGCAAGAATAGACGACACCGTACTTTCAGGTAAAAACGAACACCATTGGTTATAATCACATTGCGATGACTGAAAAAAACATGGTCCAGGCATGTAATTCTCTAACGAAAACAAGAAAAAGTGAACCCACCGAGGGCGTATCACCACTAGGCGCAAGAAGACAGACAATTGATCGAGCCAATTCTCGTCGACATTGGACGTCATCATCAGAAGTCTCGTACTCTTCAACCTAAGATACGCTGTACTGTTCCGAATAATGCGAACAACTTCAAGCTGACGAAAGAATCTCACAAGTGAAAACCTTGTTTAAAAAGACGCAGGCCTGAAAGAACTGTGGGCTAGTTGATTCGCAGAACTCGCGGAATAACAGCTTTCCAATCGGCTGACGTTCAACAATATATGAATAGCTATAACGAGAGATTTGAAATGAGAAAGAAAATGGAGTATATACATATATATGTAATATTATTATATATTTCACAAAAATTGGTACTGCCTGGATTTTGCAGACCCTCAATGAACTCCACTTTCAGTCTTTGTTAGGAAATACCTAGATTGATGAGCTGACTTTCTCCGAGCGCTGGTGACAGTTCTATGCGCCTAATATGTAACAAGGGAACCATTTCTGACACACCCACCACATCAATAACCATCGTGCCTTATGGAACACCCGTGAAATAAGTGCACTCGTGCACCGATTTTATATTAGGTGGGAAGGTATCATAAGAGAATGATTCATAAGATTCGCCTTCCACTAATCACGGCGGCATTGTTTGTGAAAGTGAGACTGGCTACAAAAAAGATTTTCATGCTCCATTCACCTAATCAGACCGAAAATGAGCGTCGAAAAGCGGGAGCATTTTGAGAAGAACTGGATCTGCTGCTCTAACTACAGGGTACTGGAGTGTAAAGAACTGCACGAGCGAAAGAGTTTAGACGGCACTTCTTTCGCGTTCGCTTCGTAGGAATCCCACCACGCACCATTGTAATTTTCCCATTACCCACTCCCAAAACTAATCCATATGGTAGCTGTGGCCGTTGTCAGCTTTGGCTGCTTTGCGGCCTCGCACATTCGCATGCGACACTACAACTTTGAGATTCTGCGATGCCGCAACGTCGTGTGCGGAGTCGCGACACCGCAAAAACGCGAAACCACGGTCTTACGGCGGCCTATGGTGGTAGTTCTTAGGCGATATACGTACAGCGATTTACGGTAACAGGCAAAAAGCCCCAGTTGAACATCAATAACGGTTTGTACCGAGACCGGAAAACGGACTATGTGATGAGAGTGGAATAACCAAGAAAGAAAAAAGGGTCAAAGTGCGCTCTACGCAGTCGCCTACTGTGATCAGCGAGCTGAGAAAACTCTGGATTTCATAAACAATAGAATAGAATAGTGATGGTAAAATCATGAGAGGTGGGCATACCACGGTAACTTCGACCATCTCATGCAAAATTTCATTAGCTCAGGCTTACTGTAACTTCTTCAATAGCGAACGCAGGTATAGCAAAAAGAATTCCAGTAGCTGCACTTCGGTGGGCGGAAATGGTCGTACGAATGGGTAGAATCAGGAGTAATAGCGTGAGATTGAGGTCCGTGTCTACAGACAGACGAGGAATCTGGGGTGTGCACACATTGGTACAAATGACCTTTTACGCACGTATTTAGTTAATGGCTGCACCAAAGTGCGAAACAACATCAATTAGATATGAGAACTTCTGAGTCAAATTGTTCGTCCCCTACTCCATAATTTAAGCACAAAGCTTCGTATAAAAAAGATCCTGGGTAAGAAAAACAGCTAATATTCACAGGCCTTCGATAATCATTAAACAGGTGAGTGATTGATTGTAAATGTAAGATTTTCGGAAGTTCGACATTTAAATTTAAAAGGCTGCAAATTAGGAAATAGAATGCGGTGTGAAAGAAGTATTCAATCATTGTCAATGCGAACATGTTAGTCAATATGATTACATATGTAATGAAATTTGATTATTGATATAGTATGTACGCATGTAGTTGCTGCTCGCCAAAATGCTTTATGGGAATGGGCTATGAATAGTGATTTTTCATATCTCTAAGATGAGTTCCTAGGGCTTCAGGGTTAACTCAGCACTTCAGTGAGAAGTAAATTGAAGACATCCAAGCACGTTTATGAAGGATCTAAATATAACTGATTGTTTTCAGCAAACTTTGTCGAACACTCACAATGTCTTACTAGAGTGAACCACTTGCATCCCTTTTAGGTGTCTTTTCTAAAAAACCAGTTGAGCTATCGTACAGTACTGCGCAAAAAGATGGCGGAATGATGTGATGTGGAAATGGCCGATACTGACCAACCGATGTCAAGGAAGTCCATGTCGCATAATTCTATACTGTGATAAACGCAGTACTAAGTGCTAGCTCAACTGGTATCTCCACTACATGCATCTCTATGCGATATCTAACTCAGATTAAAGGTCGAGACATTGCAACTGATATCGGAGAACGAAGCGTGTACACTCGCTGAGCATTTAGTGCTTGAGCCTTACAGTTGAATGATAGATCAGTCGTTCACTCCATATCACGTCTGCCACCTTTCAGAAGTCCAGATGGTTTAGCGGTCGCTATCTTTTGTCCAACCGATATGGGATCAGGAACGAATTTTGTTCACCCCTGACTACATATTCAACCCTGGGCTGTAGTGGCACTATGTAGGAGGTTGCACAGATCAGCGTTCGATGGTTTCGGATTCGATCGCATTGGCTGGTGACAGTTAGTTTGCTCAGAGCATCTGATTCCTATATATTGGTAAGAAGTGGGTTAGATATCGATGCTGATCATTTGCACACACCTCTACTTGGACAGATGGCCTAGTAGTCGATGCTCCTAGTTGCTCCCGGTACCGCACTAGTAAATCGTTCACTTCCTTTGCCATTACAAATCTAGATAGCATCTAGATCGTTAATGTAGATCACAGTATCAAATAATAGTCACCATCAAAGCAATGCTCGTCACGTGACACTAAGCATCATACCCTTCAACAGTAGCGTAGCACTGTAATAGTTCTCAGTGTATGGGATTTCCTATCCAGTCGTGAATGACTCTTATCAACCCTCGTCGGTAGATTGGATTCGCCACCATTGAGGTTTCCGACCACTCCCAACAGCAACTATAAGTGTGAACACTCCACTGCCAGATGGGAGCGCAATGGATTTGGCGACGTTTGACTTCTCGTCGAGTGTCAACGTTCTAGTGTCACCGCGGGATCTAAACGGATTTTCGAAAGAAAAGGATGAAAGAATAATATCAGTAAGGGTCCTTCTAAAATCAAAGCTATGAACGAACATGACAGGATGGGAATAAATGGCGACGTGCAACAAGAGCACTGAACCCGCGATGGTGCGCGACCAATGCCACGAAGAGGGACAGGAAGATTCACAATCGCAGCTCGAAAAAACGTTACAGAAACCACATCTACGTTGAGTTGCTTTTCATCAATACACAATAATGTGGCCACCATTTTCTCAATTTACAGAACAGCAGGACTGCTCGCAGAGCCGACATTTTCACTGCCACTTGTGCCGCTTGCTGCGTGGTTTCACTGCCATGTGTGCCACTTGCTGCTTGGTGCACTGATTATTTTCCACCCAAATAAGTAAAGCAATTCATCGTTATCTGACGCTCCCCTCTGAGTGCATTTATGACTCCAATACTGTAACAAACATGGAACGAAGACATCGCACAGGCTAAAAGCAACCGTCACACTGAAAACTTCTTGAAGACAGTGATGGGGGTAATGTGGGTGATAAGGATCCCTGAAAGGGGTCATTAAGGAGTTATTCACTCCAAAGCTGTGGGTCTAGGAGGCCTATCTGCGCCGGAATACCCCGCGACAGGCGCGACAATGAGCTGTGGCGGAGGCGGCCTCTCTTGCAAGGGAAGGATGGTGAGTCGAAGTGGCCGTTTGGAGTGCGGATTATACCCGTGATAGGACTTGGGATGCCATTCACCAATCTGCATTCCATATCTGCTGTGCTCTAGGACAAAGTTACAAATGTCCAAAGAGAAGCAACTCAGCACATATGCGAGGCAAGCGCAACAGATGGGTGCTTCGATAACAGGGGTTATGTTCAAGGGCTCAGGTTATGTCAAAGGCTCAAGTTCGAGGGGTCACAAGTCCGATTGCTTTCTTACATTTTTCCTTGAATTACCTCCAGAACTTCTAATTACTTGCCGAACGTTACAAACTAGGATTTACATTCTTGAGAGCTTGATCTTACTACGAAAGATCATTTCTGAGGTAATGAATTCATTCATGCACATTTTCACTTTTTGCTTTATTGCCTTCACAAACATGCTTTTCACAGCCAGTGTATGAATTAACCTAGAAGTGGACATGGTTAATACGGACACGAGTCAAATTTGTGCATTTACCAAAAGATTACAAGGTTTAATCAAAACCCAGACGAACGTTTGTACAAAAGCAGAGTATTCTTCAACACAACGTGCCTTACATTCATGTCGCAATCTTGGCGGTTTTGACAATCTTGTTTGTAACGTTCGGAAAGTAATTTTGGAAAAATGCAAAAAAGCACCTTTACGAAGGAATCGAACTCGTGACCTCTCAAACTTTGCCCTTGCACATGATCACTTGGCTATCGGAGCACACATCTGTTATGCTTACCTATCGCATGTGTTCTGAGGTGTTTCTTCTTCAACGGTGGTAACTTTGCTCCAAGAGAACACAGCAGCTGGAATGCAGATTGGTAAATGGCATACCGAGCCCTATCACTGGTATAAATTCCATTTCAACGGCCACATCGACTTCCCTCCCTTCTCCACTACAAGTTCAGATGTGTGTATTGGGTAAGACAAAAAGTTCCCGCCGTTTTTCACATCGACTATTCCGCCCTGATTTCTCAGCAACAAATTTCGCGACTTCTTCTTCATTTATCCTGCTCTTTCATGAACATACAAAGCCTAAAGACGATTACCAGAGGGAACGCTACTCCAACCATTTTTTCAAGTCAAACAAAAGTACGATTTTTGGGTGGTGGCACAAGGTGCCTTGGCTCTAGGAAATACAATTCTTTTGCGATTGAGCGGAATTATGATCTGTTGAAGTTAGGCAATGCAAAACGACGGATACTTTTTGCGCCTAATAGAATCCTACCTCGACTCCGTGCGGAAGTGGAAGATGGCGCATGTTGAACAAAATAAGGTTTTGTTATTAGCTTGCTCAGTTATGAGCAAAAGCTTTGGTCTCAAACGCGACCCGAACCCGCACTCCCTGCTTTCCGGGCACATGTGATAATTCATGACACTATCGAGACCCTTACATCTTAACGCTTTTGAATGGTATATTTTCCATAGCTTATCAGCAGTCACACGTATAACGAGTTAAGCCGCTTGCCAACATCGGTAACGAACTGTGAAGCTGAAAGCTTCAGTAGATATTGACTAGAAAGTAGTAAATGAGAGTTTCTCCTCCAAGCAAAACAATCTATGCAGAACGAACAAAATTCGGAATAATGCTTAGGCAAAATTAAAAGACCAGAGATTTAGGTTCATTATTTCAGGATAAATACTCTGATAACCGACAAGAGCCATGCAGAGAACCATTCCATGTGTTCGCTTAAGGATTTATATAGACATAAGAAGAGAGTCTGTGAAAAAGAAAGAAGCACAGACACACAATGTAAGAAGAAAATAGTCGTTTCCGTTGACCCCTCAGTGGAATGATTGAGTAAACATAGTCATACTAAACATAGCCAGGGAAGAAACCCAGGTTTTGCAAAGTCACAGGCAAAAAAGAAGGGAAACGGTAGTGTTAACAAGCGTAGGTCCATTGAAGCATAGGGCTAGAAAAGCCTGAAGTCCAAGCAGATTCACAGTTCGTAATAGCACACACAAAAACACGAAGGGCTCGCACTCAGTAAAACTTGAATTGTTAATTTACTAGCTAATATAAAGAACACAAACAATCATACAAAAAAAATAGTTCTCGTAATTCCAAAGCCCCCGCAGAATTACCATAAAGTATGCGTACTTGCACCCGTAAGCGTTTTTTATCTGTTAGAAATCCGTCCTCTGGAGACTAAGCTAATGGAGAATTTCACTGCAGCGTTTTCTCACGAAATTACTATCACAAGGACAAACTATAGAAGTTTTCCATGAAGGAGCCAGCATGTAGGCAAAAGTGGGAAAGTAATAGTGTAACGCACAGCTTTAACCTTGGCTGCAAAAACAGTTTTATTTCATATGTCGCTCATGGGCTTTCAAGTTATTTTGAAATTCCATAAGGTCTTCCACAAAATCCAAGGAAAGCCATCTTATCCAATCGGCTGCGCAGCCTGCACTATTGGTTGTAGCGTTTGACAAATCAAATGACGGAAATACAAAGAGTTGAAAAGTACAATCTAGTTCTCCTTCTCAAATATTTTTAAATTCAGTTCAAAGTGTCTGCAAAAGGCATGCGAGAGTCAAAAAGACAAGTTACACAAAAATAAATAAAATGAAAGCAATCTCTATACTCTACATTACCGGTAAAGAGCTAACCAGATTGAGAGTTCCTTTTCTTTCACCTATGACGATAAAGTTGGAGCGCTGGCGTGACATAGAGCAGAACTCGAATCCGGTAAGCTTTTCCTACGCGTTTCTGTTTTAGGAAAGATATAGGTTTCATTTACAATCAGCTTCAAACCTATGACACCAGGACTCTTCAACTGAGGAACTTAGACTGATACGCCATCAAAAGATTCAATCGTCAATCTAGCACAGGCACGGACTTCACATACTTCTCTGTATCACAGCATGTTGCTGGTTCCTTGCTAACCAAATCTTGGGAGCGTTTGGAAGTGCAGTCCTATAGCGAGTGGGCCATCGATGATGTCAATCTTAAGCAGACTCTTCCCCTTCAATAAAGGAAGTTACGTTTCCAACTACCAATTGAGAATTCTGTAGCCAAGTGTGAAATGAAAGATATTATAATCAACAGCTCATAAATACAAAAGTAGACTGTTTTACTAATACGTGAAGTAGTGATCGGACATATATTTTCTGTCTATTTGGTATTATTCGCTGTAGATCAATCATGATAAATATTATACTCCAACTAACATTTCGCAGATTATATTTTCCCAGTTACATTCCTCATAACTCACGCCTGAGTTTGCAAACCGAAAAGAAAGGGTCATAGAAGTCATGTCGATGTTAGCATTACGAAGACGGTGGCTAAATCATTGTTTTTCAATCAGCATGACACAGTGTCTCAAGTGCAAGCTGCTCCACTTAAACCGCGTACCCAAATCCTGAAAGGATCATGCTTCCCAAGCTCAATCCTGGAACACCCGTTATCACATATGAACAATGGGATCTGGATGAGGTGACATGTAGCTCGGTTTTTCTGCCTCAACACCACGTAGATCTCATAACCAAATCAAGAAACCACACAAGCAACTCGGGCAGTCGTGCACAAGCATAGTCTTAATAATTTGTGCTGGTTATGAAGGAATCAATTTCAAAACTTCACTATGGGTTCTAACGGGATCGATTATCGCAAATACAACTCAAGCCTATAGGTTAGCGTAAGCGCGTTTCTGGCTGGAACCATCTTTTGAAGAAGTTGACGGTTCAAATTCCATAAGATGGTTTGCAACCACGTTGAAAAAATATATGAATAAACAAGAACTTATACGGAAGAACTGTATTACAAAACAGGAAACAGAATGACAAAAAAATGATTAGCAGTAAACCAATAATAAGTAATAATACTAATCACTAGTGGATAAAACATGCTCAACCAATAGTAATTGCAAAACTTTCTTGCATACCTGACGTCGATTTCAGACCGCAAAGGCAGGCACTCTGTGTAATGAGGAAATTGAAGATAATTCTTCCACTTCTTGCTCTTCCCCTTCTTTTGACCGCCACCTGTCAAAAAGATACATTAGCATGTGAATGGTTAGATACGGCACCTTATAGTGAACAAAAGCATACTACATGGACTCATTGTACTTTAGTCCATATAAGAGAAACACAACTCACTTTCCCTAGCCTTTATGTAGACGGTATTCGCAACAATGTTTTCAATCTCCATGCCACTTCCAAGTAGAAGATATGACTAGCAATTCAAAACGGTGTGAAATAGTGTGGGGATGATCGAGAAAGAGAGAAAGATGGAACGAATCGAGGTCATAAATGCCGACGGTGTGCTCGCAAAGCCTAACACACCATCATTTTTCATGAGAGTCCCTCTGTCTGACTCGGTCTCAGCCGCGTCGTCCACCCGATCGATATTATCCTAGGCAGCGCACACTGAGTACGAGGATGAGGACGGAGTGCGTAACAAGCAGAACGCCCGAAAGCTTCTTTCCCCCTCGGCTCTTGTTTGAGAAATTATTAGAGGTAATTGGGGTCAAATCAAGTCGAGGGGGAGACGCAACTTTGCGTCAAGGTCGAAGCTCTTTTCCCTCTCTAGGCTTAGGCTAAAAATTGATATCCCTCCTTCCACATGAAAAAGCATCTGTCAAAGCATAGGTTTCATCTGCTTTAGCCTAAGCCTAGGGAGGGAAAGAAGCTTTGACGTCGGTGAAAATTTGACGCAAAGTTGCGTCTCCCCCCCCACCCCCCGACTTGATTTGACCCGGTTATTGACTTGTCGAATTTCAGCACATAAGCTTCTCTCCCACATTAGCACACTTTGTTCATCCTGTATCTATAAAACTCGCTCCGTTTCCCTAAGGCATAATTTCTTTGTTTCTTCTAACGCACTTCAGCAACATAACCAACATCTATCGACACAGGAAGCTTTTACCCAGTTTTTAGTAAAAAATGCAAACTTGATCCCAAAAACTCCACCAAACGCAAGTATTTGTGCGCAACAAATCAGGGCCCACTTTAAAATGTTCGCCGCGCTTATTAACAGAGTACCTTGATTTGTGAGTAATCTAATTTATTGCTTTTCATGATTTACCTACAAAGCAATCCTAATTCCCCCCCCCCCTTCCATTACACAACGCTGCAAAAAGTCTAAGGTGGCGATTGATGACGAAGATGACGATTATTCAGTCCTAAAAGACTTATAATATTTCTCTTTGCAAAATAATATTTGCTTACATCCGCAGGTGCGGCTTCTACATTCCTCACTCAAAAGACAATTCGTTAAAAGCAGATCCATTGCGCTCTACCGCTCATGTCGCCCTTAGTGCGAGTTCTTCGTTGTAAAACTGCTTTGCGCATAGCCATTTTACCTATTGCGTCGTTGTTTACGTGATGAACAACGGTGCAATAGGTAGACACCTGCCTGCTAACAACAACTTTGTCATGCTTCATTATACTATGTTTCGTACCCATTTCTCCCCTCATGAGGTGGCGAATGTCGTTTGGGGCAACGTTCACAGTCACTGGGGTGTACGGCCTGCCACATCTTCGTGTATATTACTAACATTTCCTCACGGGTTACGGCACTGCTTGTACTCATCCTCTGCCACTGAAGGCTGAAGCACATGTGAACAAAGAGCAACTGACTTATTATTAGCGAACCTGTGAACCACGGGGATGACCGCTCCAAGCGATGAACAGGAACAGGTCAGATATCGCGCAGATGAAGGCAGACCATGAGACGCGGTTTGCGCGCCAATTTCAAACGAGGTCCGCACTGGTGTAAGAGTTGAAGCATGCACATATTCACCCAACTAGCCGTCCATGTGCAGCTGGAGGACCGGCGCTGTTACGGCGTCATATGCCATATCATGTAAGTACGGTCAGTCTCCCATTATCTTCATTCCATAGAGTGGCTGAGTTCGAAAACCTGAAGTGTTCCGTCGAAGCGCAACTAGACCCTTAACGTCACCATGGACTTTGCCAACGTTATCCCACCTCTTTTGCCTTATAGTTGATGGTAGGTCTCGAGAATGATGGATAAAAATGGAAGACTGGATAGTTAGAACGAAGAAACCCTTGATCCGGTTGGTTTTCCCTCCACGAAACGACGTAGCAATCCTTCCTAGATTTCATGCACTGCTGTTTCCAATGAGCTGTTCGCGAGAGTTATGGGGTGCGTTCATTCATACGACTGATCACAGAGCACCGCCGGTTTTCTTTGACTTAACCAGTCTTCATCCTGCATTTCCCACATGCTTTTGACATAATTACAGCTGTCTGGATGTGAGCCGTTAGGACAGAAAATTCGCATCGCAGCTACGCGATGTGGGCGAACTATGGCGCCGAATCGTTGGGTCCTATAGTGACGACAATGTCCTGCTTCTTATTTTGAGCGTAATCGCTCTAAGCCCAACTAAAACGACGCCCCAGGTCACACCTATCGCGTCGCGCCGCACGCGAATTTTCTGCGGCCCGCACTCTTGCTAATCGATTTCGAACTTTCTCACTTTTCCGCCCACTTGTTTAATGCAGCCAACACGTAGTCTTCATAGGATATTTTTAACTTGATCTTGCGTCTGTGTACGTCCAACAAGGATTTATATAAACCACATAATGCGATGCATACACACGTCAGAGGATATAATCATGGATGAGCCCAACGCGAGTAGATGCATTTATTTTATTGCATCAGTAATCGAATGAGGTTGGTGCAAACAACTATACAAACAATGGTATAAAAATATCACAAATTTCATGAATCGCTTGGTCTCATAAAAGTTATTACTTATATTATTAAATATGGTAATATGATAATTAATCTTTCACCACCCGCTAGAATGCTCAGGATATACAAGTATAAATAACAACCGCGAAACTAGCATGACTGATTCCCACATGATGTCACTGCTAGCTTGTTGTTGTTGACTGTATCCATATGTAAGAAAGTGAAAGCGATGATTATAGATACAAAATATCACACACAATATCCACACGATCGAAAGAGAATTTGAAAAAAAAAACTTCGAATTGAACGCTCCTGAAAGCACCTACTGGGAGTCTACCGGTTTCGAGCTATCACTTGATGTTAAGAAGAAAGTTGAATTGCGTTGTTGTGATGAGAAAACCATCGAGATGATTGAAAGATTCACGAAAGACCATGATAGTACAAGATTAACATAGAACAAGTAACAAAAACACATTGAAAAGACACTAGAAAAGACCTCAGGATAAGCTGTGGCAGGCTTATTTTATATTGCCGTTCAGAACCTGCCTCAGAAATCTCAAAAGGAAAAAAAAACGAAAAACAATAACAATGGCATGGCGAAAAGAGGTGCACAACCAAACAGGGTAAAGTTCTAGTGTGATTTTCAGTGAAAGCAAGGATTAAAAAGTCCAGGATGATGACTATAATGTTAATGACCGATGATGATGCACATAATAAGAATTAACATGCCGTTTGTCGATTGTGGCAGGTGTTGTTTTCACAACAACACACTCTAACTATTCGGCATCCGCAACCGGATGAAAGGCACTGAGAAACCTTGATGTCCTTAAAAAGGGGGAAATATTGAGGTGTTGCCGTGTAGTTTAGCTACTAAGCTCTTATAAATAACTTACTTCAATTGTCTGGCACCCAGCATCCATCTTCACCGGAGGAGAAGAGGTGGACACATTAAGCTGAGTAGGAATGCTCTCACGTGCAACACCGATCGGCGGAAGAGGCACCTAAACGCACGTTGGATAAAATTAGGAAATACACTTCAGATTTACGTTTTTCCGTTAGACTTCACAAATTTCGAACGTTTCAGTTACCTTTTCTCGACGTACTGTGGTCAGGACCTTCATTCTCCTTATAAAAACTGAGCTATACACGGCTGAATCATTTTAAGGATAACCTATGATTCGCCACTCGATTCTCTGTCTCATTAAAGCCGCGTTCATACTTTTCGCCTCCCCGTGCCGATCTGCTTCGCTGCGGGTGGGGTTGACTGATCAAATTCTCGCGTAGCCGCCCGCGGCGAGCGGTGCGGCGTTTGCAGCATTATCTGTTGAAGCGGCAACAGCAACAACACAGGCACTTCCGAAGCTTCTAAAATGCAAGCTTTGAAGATCTTTACGGTACCAGCCCATTACGTCTATAGCGGAGTTCCAAACGACTCGTACTGACGCGCCGCGAAAGCGGCTTCGCGAAGCGAAAATCCGACCAATCGATCCCCACGCCTTCGCCGCCGGTGAACGCAGCCACGCCCTGCCATCGCAAAGTACCAACGCAGCCTAATGCGGGCAACATATGTATGCGCGATAAGGAGGGCGGTCGCTTCCGTTGAATATTTCTTTGAGCTGTAGTTATGCTTCTCAAACAGAGTCATGCGATGTGAAAAGTACATTGAGGATCGCCATTTCCTTCATTTCCTTATTTGAAAGAAGTCCATAATTTACGGATTCACCAGGGAGTGTGTTAGGGTGTGTGGCACCTATCCGGTAGGCTCCATGACAACTTTGTACTTCATAGGGGCACGTGCATGGAGCAGATAATTAGGGTCTTTTTTGTAAAGGGCTAAGGGAGAGCTAAGAAAAGGAGCGGATAGAACCCCTTCCCGCGGTGACAACAAGCCGTCGCGACTCTCATCACCCTAATGGTTGTAGCAGTTGTGGCCTCTTTGGGAAGAACTTTTCGTCCTGAAAAAAGCGCTGAATGCCTTCAACGACCTCCCTGGTAATGAAGAAGATGGCAGCAACATTGTGGCATTGATGGTGAGCAACATGCGTTCTGCATTCATTGTCGTCAAGAATCGCTACGAAAATATCAAACAGGGCACTGAGGACTAAGATTGAAGTTGGTTGAACGTAACTGATTTCACACGCTCACACTTCATCCCCAATTTAGAGAAAATCCTAGAAGAAGAATCCTACGAAGAATAACCCCGGAGAATCACTCCAGGTACTTCGAAAGACCGCATTCATACTTTGTGCACCGGCGCCAGCATGGGCGGCGGCACTCAGGCGACGCGTTGTTAGTAAAACGTTCGAACCTATCTTTACTACAGCATGATGTTCGCGGCGAGAACTGACGAATTCCAAATCGAAATTCGAGTACTTTGGCACTATACCAGCATTGGCAAAATCACCGACAGCGGATCGGTGCAGATGTCACACACCGCCGTAGCCGCCGGCCGACTGGACATCTACAGATTTGAGACAGCGTCAATTTTGGCCAGCAGTCGTAGGAGAAAGCCGCTTTCACCGCGCTTCCAAATCAGATGCTTTGCACAAGCTTACTGATTACTGTACCCTAGAGAATGCACCAAAAATTTCTACTTACGTGTTTCTTTCATGCAAAGGAATGGCTATTTCTAATGGCTGGCAAACACTAGGTTACATTGCACAGAATGGAATTTTCCAGTGTTAGCCCATTTTATCAAGACTTACGCCTCAGGATCAAATCGTGGTCAGCTTTTCCGTTCTCCATATGACTAAATGGGTTTTCACCCAATGATGAGAATACGATACAAATCGGGACGGCATGAACACTACACATAGTATCGAGTCAGGTTCCGCGCAAAGTTTCAACAATTTTGCCATTACCTTTCTATTCAGTACAGAATGTCACATACATGAGGTACATTATGATCACCGGTTGACTCATCCATTATGATAAGATCAGATTGCAACATAAGATCGGTGGGAAAAGATGCATAGCTCATCATAACCCTTTTATCGAACACCTTAAAGGAATCGTCCACGGAAAATGAGTTTTTGTGTTACCCATATATTTATGTTGTATTTGCCTAATGTTGGCCTCATGCAAAATTTCACGCGAAAAAAATGTGAATCTGGCTGAAATACAGCACCACAAAGTGCGGTCCAGGTGGGCGGGGCCTCGTGTAAAAGCCTCGTCCCGTCGTCCGCCGTGGTTGGAGACGCATTGTAGGAACAGAAGGTTACCTAAACAGTCCCACTCCCCGTTCCCAACGGCGGCGGACGACGGGACGAGCTTTTACACGGAGGCCCCGCCCACCTGGACCGCACTTTGTGGTGCTGTATCTCAGCCAGATTCACATTTTTTCACGTGAAATTTTGCATGACAACATTAGGCAAATACAACATAAATATATGGGTAACACAAAAACTCATTTTCCGTGGACGATTCCTTTAAGTCATTCGAGCCTGAGCCGCGTAAATAGGAACAGTGGATGTGTGGTTGCGCGAACCCTTTATGCTACGTCCCCTTCGAATCCCAGAATACAAGAGAGGAAAAGATGATTTTGCCGATCTTGATATTCCATTTTTCAATACTGTTTTGTAATAAAAATGAACACTTCTACCATTATTTCCAACGGTGGTACCAACTTGTCCAAAATGACTTTCATCACTTTTTTGAAGCGTCGAACGAAACACGCATAAAGAGTTAGTACGCCCTCCTCAATTCAATGCAAATCGAGAAGAAAAGCAGCGAGTACAGAGGGCAATATAAACTGTGTGTTCAGCCTCGGATGGACTGATTAACGGGCTGCGACTATTTTTTCAAAAGAATTTTTAAAGCAGGGACGAGCTCCCAGATGATAATCTGGAAGGTCCACCATCAGATATTTATCACGATGAAATGTAGTGAATAGTAAAAATAAATCTGCGTGATACAACTCGAAAACCCGCTTTCAAACTGAGTTTTTTTTTCTAAATTCAACTCGCCTAGTGGATGCGAGCGCATATTCGCTGGGCGAGTGGCTGCGAGGGCGGGGCAGCGTTCGCGGCTAACTAACATAGCTCCCCGCCCGTCCGCCTCTACTACCCACCAGTCATGCAAGGGGAGGGAGGAAAGATAAGGTATGATAAACAAGGTTCCGGGTTCCTACTGTTCAGGTTTTTACCATTTTATTCTGTTCATTCTCTGCTGTCACTGTCACTCGACTTTCTCACTACGGAACTATGTCACATCTGCCAAAGTTGCATCTAACGGCGTCCTTAAATGAGATAGCCATCACAGCAGCAAACGAAGGTAAGACAATCGCGCGGCTCAAGGGTGAGCGATAAGTACGCTTAGGACATTGATAATGCGTTGTTTCTCAAAAACTGCGTTGCTCGCCGCCTACCATTCAATGGCTTCGTATGGGCGCCGCTGTCTCTCATCACTCTCACTTCCGGTGTCCTCCTCAACACAACACCAACATTCTTCGTCATGAATGCGCAATGACAAAAATCAAAGGCAATAGGGGGGACAGATTCCAACATTTAGACTCTTCACCCAACCCTCTCTTACCCATCATTTATCCACTTTTTTGAGCGCGATCGCTCATATTTGCACTGTTGTGGAATGCCTATCCCTGCTATTCTACAGTTAAGTTATTTCGAGAGAGCTTTAGCTCTACAGATTTTTTGAAGATGCTTGTTCTATGTAGTCGATGAACCCGAATAATTGTATTGTGATTCAGTTACCTCTCGTTTCGGTTGAGCGACAGTGATGGGTTTCGATAACGCAGCGATTGTTGACAGAACATCCATGCTGCCAGGACTCAATATGTTAGCCCAAAGGAAAGACATGGGATCTTGTTCGACACCGCTCAGCCAAGGAGTCGTCCTAGAAGGGACATAAATAGCGCTACGAACTGAAAAGGTGCATTTGTTGATGTGACACTAACATTCCATTGAGAAGGTTAGCTTGAAGAAGTGAATTCGGATGCTCATTCAAGGGCTTATGCTGAGGTGGCACAGTCGCGGTCTGATGGAATGGAGACTCTGGCTTGACCATCGACAATCCATTGTTGAAAAGTGGCAGGCCGACATCACACGGCTGCAACGGGGTATTTGTTCGTTGGTCATCATGTGCCTGGCACGCATTACGAGTTCCGAATATCGCTCACTGTGTCAGATCTCTCTGTCTTTTGCACCTTCATGAGACTTGCCATGATATTGTCGTTCATCACCTGCATGGGATAGTCGTCATCCTCCTCAGTCTTCAATATTTCCTGAAAAGCGATTATCACTTTTTATATGGAAGAGCAAACGGCCCGAAAAACTTACATCTATCCCATCAAACATCATCAGCTTCCTCTTTTGGGGATTCATTGGGCGTGTCCTTGGTTTTCGAGGTTTGCCGACACGAGAGCGGGCAAGTTGTATGCTTTTGCGCAAACTTTCCTTGTTTTCGAATTCTGCAGTGGACAAAAGAACATACAATTTAATAAATTGGCATGATCACTGTGTAGGTGCAACATGCTCACCAACTCCATGACTCAGATAATCGCAAGCTTGATTGACAAGATCGCCTGCATCCAAATCAGGATTTTCCAGTGCAGCCATGAACAGTTGCGACTGAAGAGATTTTTGTATTTCCAACGGACTTCGTATCGTCGTTAAAAAAGAATAAACACGGAAGGGTTTCAAGTTCCCATGGAACCTTTAGTCGAGATCTAGACGAATCGATAGAGATCCGAATATTGATTGTCACTGCAGAAGCCAAATTGCAAAATGCCATTCTGAAGCAAGTTACGAGGGGTCAGAGTTTGCAGGTGATGCCTCAGTGGCGAAGTACTTCATCAAGGCTCGCAGGCCGAGCCTACAGTGGCCATCATGGCTCACTGGTAGTGTCCCGGATCTGTAAGCGAACAATATGGGGTCTCCCCGCAAGTGTAGGTTTTTTTGCATTTCGTTTCATCGTCAGTAAATGCTTCTCCTTACTTCTGAAAGTTCCCTTGTACTGGTACCTACCCACCCGTCACTGCCACTTTATTTATAGCTACTGACATTACTCAATGCTTCACGACTTTATTAGCGAATTCAATTCATACTCAACATTAAAAAATCAAATAAAACCGACATTAAGCCATATCATTATCAGCATCAATTAACAGTGACGAAACAGTACAAAAAAGTGTGTGAAGCAAAAATTTTGCTCACAGAACGCGCAGTTTAAACGATGAGCGCGAATAGGTGCCACTACAAGGAAACGTTCAGGAGTGAAAGAGAGGCAATTACCGACGATGAAAGAAAATGCAAATAATCGCATCGACAGGGGAGTAAACCCACGATCTTTCGCCTACAGAGCCACTGCGCCACCTTGCTCGGTGGTGTCTCAGCAACGGCCTTGCTTATGACGACGTGTTTCGCCAGTGAGGCATCAGATACAAACTTTGACCCCTTTCAACTCGCTACAGAATGGCATCTTGCAATGTTGGTGTGCACAGTTATAATCAGTAATCGAATCTCTATCGTTCCATCTAGGTCTCAATTCAAGGTTCCATGGGAAGTTGAAACCCTTCAGTGGTAAGTGGAAAATCATTCATTTATGTAGATACAGCGCCCAACTGAAACGCAGATTATCTACTTGCCATCTCTGGTAACGGTTTTCCAGGAGAAGGGGTTTGCCTTAGGACTTCCAACTAGGTCACCGCGTCAGGCGACTGTGTCGCCGCACGCGCCAAATGCCGTGCTAGCGCATTTGTGAATTGGAGATGCGGCTGCCGCTTCGTTGCATGACCTGACCTAGTTCAACAGTACTTACGCATACCTGACCATAGTAGAACGTCTTATGATGTAGAGGTGCATACAGAATACAAATTCCGAAGTTGGTTCATCCCATAAAGTTTAACAAAAAAAAAAAGACTGCAGTAGATGTGCAGCCAATGTATAGATGTAAGTTTCCGTTGGTTTGCACCCTGACTATCAACACTAGCTGTACTAGTTTTCCACAAAACCTTCAGAGCGAGGAAGAAACGTCAGTCATCGGGTCATCGCATTATCGGAAGGCAAACCATGACAGGCACATGTGGAAAAGATCAGCAAGTCAACCAGCACTAAGTATAACATCAAATACAATCCGGGCAAGTGCTCAATCAGTGTCTCTAAAGGTAGACCAAAGATATTGGAGTTAGCTACTGTGTACCTGGTAGGCAATCTAAATGGTATTGCCTTCTGCGCTTACGCTCAGTATTCCTTTGTTAGGACATTTGTAGGGACTTCGACATCCTTCCCTCTGCGATTGATCCTTTGAGCTTCTCCTTGGTCAGGGCGCAATATGCTCGTGTATATAGCTTCTCCCAACCCGTGCAAGATAACCTATAGATTACACTTAGAAGGATCGTCCAAGGAAAATGAGTTTCTTTGTTACTCATACATTTATGTTGTATTTGCGTGATAAGGGCCGCATGCAAAGTTTCACGCGAAAAAGTGCGAAATCGGCTAAGATACAGCTCCCCAAATTCTCGGCTGAGTAGGCAGGGCCTCCGAATAAGAGCCCGGTTCCGTTGTCTGCGGTTAGAAACGGAGAGTGGGACTGTTTACGTAACTTTCTGTTCCTACAATGCGTTTCCGACCGCGGCGGACGACGGGGTGGGATTCTGATCGTATGCCCAGCCCACTCGGTCCAGACTTCGTGGTGCTGTATCTCAGTAGGATCATTTTCTCGCTTGATTATCCAAATACAGCATAAATATATGGGTGATAGAAAAACTCATATTCCAATGAAGATTCCTTTGGGGACACCGGGAGAGGGCAATTTTTGTTAACGGTATGGGATCACGGTGGCTTGCAGTTGCCTCAATGCACATACGACACTTTGCCAATACGTCGGTAGTGAATTCACTCGGTTTTGATTGTAATTACACTTTTTTCTTACGCTTTCGCTTATTCTTTAAATAATTGTTTAACTCGTTTGTTGCTCTGTGTTGTTCCACTTATATCACATCATACGAATGAATGAAATACACTCTACGATACAACAAATGACATCTCTACAGCGGACAACTCGGAAAGTCAGTGTGTGCAGTTCGAAGTGATGCGGATGTGATGCGAATACACACCACCGCGTCGCGCATTTGAATCCGGGTTTTTCCACTGATTATCGCTTCTACTTTTGAATGTTCGTTACGAAATGATCTTTCTTCCGGTTCCTTCAAAGGAAGGAAAGAGTGGAGCGTGTAAGAGAACTTGGACGTAATCACAACCCACTCGCAGATCACACAATCCAAGAAACTTCACTACAGAACTCCCGATTTATCAAATACGCTGGCACTTTTTCTGCTGGGCACGATTTTTTACAAACTGTCTACTCCGGAGACTCACGCGGCTGCAATCAAAAAGATTTCTCTGCTTCACGGTGGCCGATAGTAAGAAGGACCTCTATCATAGCATAGTGTACGTCAGTTAGTCACACTATAATACTGTTTTGCTTTTATTTGCTCGCCTTCGCAAATGGAAGCGGAATGTGGTTGTAGACGTTTTGAGATAAACAATAAAATAGCCTTCAGCAAAAAGGAGGCTTCCTTAGCCTGGCACAATTAGGGAAGGAGTTACTGACTGTTCGCAGTGCCGGTACTTATCTCATGATAAGCATTCCCGATTAAAGAAGGGGTGAGACTTGATTCTGATATTTTTCAGAGTCTTCAACGCCATAGTCAATGAGCACGCAGTTCAAACGGGAAGATGTACTGGATCTAGCCACTTGGAACACAGATATTGCTGGCACTATGCAGAATCCTAATGTGACAAATACCCTTCTGCCATGAAACTTCGTCCAAACACATTTCTCAAGTGCCAAGCAGCAAATACTAACAAGAAGCGTTTTACTGATAAACACGCTGTCCGCCCACGGGCGCACACAACTATAAGGAGGAGCCATATGATAACTACACCGAAGATATATCCCACACCATTAAGCACTACCGCCCTACAGGCTCATTTCGTAATAAGCAGAATTGCAGAAGAGCTAGCGAACAGTTGTTTAAGAGTCGCGGGAAAGCAAACTTGTGTTATTGTGGCGAAAAACGGTCTAACAAATACGGTTGCTCTGGTAGGCAAATCCCTAAGTGTGGTGCCTTGACTGTACAGGTACACCGTATGTTCCTGCGATATCTCTGGACTAGACTAGAAAAATGATTGCTCGCGAAACTTTCTCTTTCGCTTTTTAAGAAATATTCAGAAATGGCAAGATTTCTATACTTCATCATTGACAGACGCGTGTCAGGCCTGCCCAACTGGATCGGATCGCGCGAGGAGACGGCGGCCAAGCTCCCTGACGCGCGGCCAATTCACAACAGGACCAACATGACATGGCACTTGACGCTGCGCTGGTCGCCTAGTTGGACTGCACACATATGAAGAAATACAAGATGGAGCAAGACCATAAATGATGGATGTTTAAAAGTGTGCACTGAGCTCCGCCCAATGAAGACTATTAGTGAAAAAAAACGGTGTAGTAATATCTTTTATGTTACTATTGACATGGCAACTACAAGGAAATTATGAGTTAGCACCAATGGCTCACATCACGCTGCGGTGCCCTGCTACCCTCATCGCTGTTGCCTAGGATGTGGAAAGTTTCACATGAAATTCGTGCTAAATTTGCGACAAGCACTATTTGGCTAGCGCTAAGGAAAACAGTGCTCACTGAGCTTGTAAAAATTCGGACGTCGTGGGAAAAAATGGCCGACTCCAATGCGGGTCAATCGGGTGTGTATCGTTAGGACAGAATCTCGCCGCGACGTGCGGAGTGGTGTGTGCCAAGGGCAGCATGTGTGGTTCGCTCTGAAGCGATTCGACACGTGCTTGCTAAGGGTCCGCAAGGTCAGTGAGTCCGTTGGTTGTTGGCATGCTAAAATTTGGTCTCTCTAAAAAAAAACTAAAAAAAGTCCCCAATCGATAATCGTCGTAACATCGTAATATTGCTACCTAGTGCAAATTACGTGCTATCATTTCACAACTTTTTTAGAGCTCACGTCATCAGCCCACGGCTCAAAAGCCACTCAAAAATAAGATCCGAATTTCTTCCCAAGATGCGACCCGTTGAGAAAAAACGACCCCCGCTTGACTTTCGCGTCACCCCAACTACGCGCAGCGCGATGTGCCAGGCGTCGAACCGAACGAGGCTCGTAACAATCTCGAAGGCTGGCGTGAGGACAGTGAAGACTGCCATAATAGGGCCTGAGAAGGACATAGCCGTGACGAGAGAAATGAGGAGTCGATCGTGGTGGTGTGGGGTATATTCGTTGCAAGAATATTTCAAAACGCGATGTAGTAATGCCTCGAGCGTGCTTCGTGGCTGATCAGTGTTGGGCAGTCGAGACAGTCGTCCAGTCGCCGCGTCAACGGGCGTGGTCGTGACTTCCCACCTTGTATGTAGGAGTTCCCACTTTTATGCTTCAAATATGAATACAAAAGCGGCGGCGGGAACGACAGGAGTGTATCATGCTCTGACGGAAATTAACAGTTCAAGCGCGGCGAGTATTCTCCTGACAACAACCATCGGCAGCGGCACGGCTGCTGTAGGCAGCGTTTTGCTCACTTGTCGTCTTGTCAGATCCTGCCCAGTGACAAACAAATTAGATCAAGCATCGATCTATGCACTATCCCTTTAGAAAACAATTCTAAACCTGAAGTGTCGGTCTCGCGAACGTTTAGAACCACCTTTTCATACAAAATCGAAGTCTACCTATAGTAATACAGAAGCTCATTAGGATCAGTAAGAGCATGTGGAAAACAAATAATGAATAATCAGTAAATGATAAACATCTCTCACGAACTTCTCCACTTCAGAATGACATCATTTAACAACTGCTGGGTGAAAGTTTTACGAGTTAGGCATTTTAACACTCCCCCCCCCCCTAGATCGTGCAATATTGACAGAAGTTACATTAGCTGATGTGTGCGATGAGCCAGACATACCGCATGCGCTGGCATGCGACCAGAATGTGTCACCTGACGATGTTGGTGAACTAGTAATCAGTGCACTGGGACACTAGCGGGCAATTTTTGATAAAAACGGAGAGTCGTCTAAAAGTCTCTGAAACGGAAGTATCGAATAAGTTAAGAATCTGACCTTGATGAATTCTAACTCAGCGAGTAGATGCTTTGGTGGATGATTGTGTTCACCTTTGGTAACGGCCTTCTGGTCGTCCATGGTGGTTTCTGCCCGGCACTTACACCATGAGCCATTATCAGGGATCTTTTTGGCGCAAACACAACGCCATGACTTAAAATTCCGTTCCGGCATCACCTAAAATTTTATGCTTACCTTTAACTCCAACGAGCTGCGAAAAGTGCCTGACCTGGTAAATATTATATCTATATCCTTGGAACATGAGTTTTTGATAACCCTTGAAGGAAGTGACGATCTGAGGTATATCTGGATTATACCGAACGAATGGAACCTTAAATACTTTATAAGAAATTGTTTGATTTCGCATTAGATTCGTTTCAATGGTTCAAATGATATATCAGTATTCATGGACACATTCGAATAAGCTTTTTTCTAATACCCAGGAAATTTTTCAGCATGACAAAAAGTGATGCAATCAGACTGAAATCAACGTTCCGCTGGGTGGGTCGATGGTGCGTACCCTTAGGACAGAAAATCTGCGTGGCTGCGTTTGCCACGCAACGCAATCGGTGCGAGGAAGGAGCGCCGTATTGGTTAGGTCCCGTAGCGATACCGCCCGAAATGAGGCGTAGGGCATCGTCATCGCTTCAGGATCAACAAATACGGCGCCCACAGATCCCACCCATTGCGCCAGACGCCCAACGCCGCAATGCAAATTTTCTGCCTTAATGGCACACATCCGGATTCAGCAACGCTAACCAATTTGAAACGGCCATGTTAAGGTATACGATATTATAACGATGCGATACCGATGCTCCTTCAGCAACGCACCATATGAACATATAGCTGCTACTTGCGGTCTTGTAAGCATCTATAGCTGAGTTCCGTCACCGTAGGTCAATCAAAGTGGGAGGGGACGCGAAATTTTCACCGACGTCGAAGCTGCTTTCCCTTCCTAGGCTTGGGTAAAAGCAGATGAGACAGATGCTTTTGCATGTAGAGGAGGGGATATGAAATTTAGCCTGAGCCTAGGTGGGGAAGGAGCTTGGACGCCGGTAAAAAGACGAGTCTCCCCCCTCCCACTTTAGCTGATCCCCGCCCGTGATACTCATCCATCATGTGGTCATGATTTTGTGGCCTGCGGGTGTAATGCTTGCTTCTTCACTTGGACTTGTGAGAGAACTTTATTGGAACCATTACTGGATAGCTTATGCTATTATTCCTGCAAACTCCAAACTGTCCAAGGAAACAAACATCAAGCGCTGCTTCCCCACAAGAAGGAACTCAGTAATTTCCAGACCTAGTCGCCAGCAATACTGTTAACCTTTTCCCATAGCGACTCCATTTGATACCCCTTTCCATCTCATGTTATATCCCGTGATCCACAGGAATTTCGCCTGCAAAACTCACTTTCTTCTTGTCTTTATCTGGAGATGACGGAACGCTGATCATACTGAGTGGAGAGATTGCTGACGTTTCCGTGGAGGAAGAGGAAAGGTCTGAAGACCCAGCCTTCTCCATTCCTAACATCTTGAACACAACTTTGAGAAGCAAATGCGAACATTTGGATATACAATCAAAACGTGGAACAACATAACGCTTATGTATAGTCTTTGCTAGAATGAGCATGAATGTTTGCATACGGAAGTTCAGAGGAAACAGCGGAAAAAACGAATAGATCATGTCGCGATGTGCAGGTTCATGAACAACAGAAGTGTGCGGGGATCACAAGGTTACAGTCGGACTTGAAGGTGAGGGAGAGCGAGAGGAGATATCATGATGCGAGTGTTGGAATTGGCACCATCGCTCGACTGACATCCAAAGTGCACTATTGAACTTCAAACCGAAACTCAAATCGTTTACCGCAATATCGCATGCTGCTTGATCGTCATCCGGCCACCGATTTCATAAACGCACGACGGAAACTGAGGACTCTTTTACATGTTCATAAGATATGACGAGTGATCACAACAAATGGTAACAGTGCGCATGCAAAAAGGTGAAATGAGTAAGCGCCTGAAAAGGGATAGTAACGGAGGAACACAGTATATAGGCTTATGACAATGTGAAGAGGGCTAATGGACAATAGGCCTCAATGGCCGAGCGTACAGCCAACAACCAGTTTCGCATGGCATAGATTCGTCTGAAAAACATGCTCACAAAAAGATATCGCGGACGCGACGAATTACATGCGATCGCAACGCCGCCAGAGGCGAAAGCGCGACTCGAGATCGAGAAAGTGAGTGAAGGCGCGACGAAATTGGGTTGCGGCCAAAAACTGGACAAACGCCGTACGCATCTGCACTCACGCACGAAGCTATGACTTACCATTCGTTTTCTAACACGCCCAAAAACTTCCGGCTACACTTGTATTAGACATTGCAATGTGGCATGACACCCTTGCCAGTGTGAAGAATCGTCAGTATACTAGTACATTACAAGTCACCGTAGGACCGCTATCGACAACCCCTCCCTCCAAATCCAGCAGATGAAAGGAGGAAGAACTGAAGTTCGTGACAGAAACAAGATTTGTGAAAAACGAGAACGCTTCGTTGCGGCAGTTTTCCCCAAGTCAGATGACACTACTGGATCAAGGAGAAAGGTTTGTTATCATAGAAAGGCGCATCGAGGTGCATTCCGCAGCTCAGAATATTTTACGAAACAGCATAGGAACTGCAATGAGAGTAAGGAATGCTATTAGATAGGTATGGAGAGGTAGCCGTGTTACATGGGACCGAGTCGAGACTTAGAGTTGAACTAGGCGATGGATCTAGGCCATCGCCGTCCGAGCGACGGCCGAATTGCAGCCACCCAGCGGCGGCAGGCGAACGGCCTTCCACGCAGCACCAAAATGGGTCTATGTCGCAAATGGCATTGATTGTAGAGTTGGAAGGGCATATTTACATACTCAAACGCAATGTTAAAAGAGCAACAACTATGCCACGGGGAATTCGCGTGTTTCTGCCTTCCTTAATAATGTACTTGATCGGACGACATTTCTAAATGAACAGTTCGCCAATTTAGTTCAGCAGCCATAATGAGATAATGTACTTTTTATAGCACGAATTTCTCAGAATCGCCTTTATCAATGCAAATGTGTCAGCAACAGAATGTCAGGAATAGTAGTCAAAAATTGCCTGCTGGAGGAACAAACTGAGACGTAAATCATCTCAACAACTCCCCTATAAATTATTCACAAGTTGTTTGGTAGCCCTAATGCAGAAGCAGATTTGCTCAGTCTCCTCTATTTCTGATAAAGGCCATTCCGCAAACTTGACCTTGTGACGACGTGTCACCACCGCCTGGTCCACTTTCAGTGCTCACCTATCCGCTAGAAAGATTAGGTTTGACTAGGCTTGCTTACACTTACGTAATTAATGTGGCTGTGGGAGGCACTCCCTGGCAATGGCCATGGGTGATTTCAGATCAAAGAGCCAGTCATAGGGATTGTTATATCGATTTCGACACTTGAAAATTATTTTTCAGTTCATTTCACACATGATCGGCTGAAAACGTCTTTCTCTGGACTCTCAGGAGATAATCAAAGAAGTTCAACTCGATGTCAACAGCCTCAATGTCCACACAAGTTACGCAGCAAGGGGGCCGTGGTGCATGATCGCGGTCGCCTAGGTCGATCGGCACACAACAATATTCGAGGAATGTGGTACCTTTCGGGTAGATAGATTACAGACGACAATACACACTGGAAGTAAACTGCAACATGGAGAAGCTCCTGTTAACAATGAACAACAGAAGAGGAGGACGGAGGGACAATACAACAGGTACATTTCAAGACTTCTAAAAAGCCCATGAGCGACTGATCGGTGATTCTCTCCACCCGAGGCAAAGAATTGACGTACAAAAATGAAACATGTCCACCGTTTGATGTTGTGAGGAGCGAACCTTCACGAAGGGTTGCTGTCCCACTCAACCGCAGCGAAGCATCGAAAGCGGGTCAACCGGGCGTGCCAGCTCAAAACGAGGCCGCGCGATCGGTGGCCGGCAAAACATCCGTGATTCGCGCGCCCGCACCAACCATTAAAGGCAGTCCCCGATAACCAAGTCACACTTGGGGACTTACTCGCACATTTCATTCTACACTATTCGAAATTCAGCCAGATGCCGTCAGAATAGAACAGAAGTGATGACCGAGTAAAAGCACGCAACCGTGACTGAAAGAGCAGTTTGTGGAACACCTTGCTGAACATTGATAAGGCTGCAGGTTGACTGATTAAGACTGAAGCTCTGATTCTTTCAGCGTTTTCGTAGGAAACGAGACAGTGTAAACAGGGCGAGTGATGGTCATTAGTCTGAACCCGAACCACCAGGCACCGCATTGCAGCGATGAAAACTGAACTTCTATTGTTGGCGCAGTCAGTGCACTTGAACAAATTTCGAAAGCTAGCGAAAGCAACTGCTTCAAATCATCCGAGAAGTGTTTGAACAATAATTTGATCGAACAAGGAAGCGGAACAGAAGAAGTGCAATGCGAAAGAACGAGTAAGAGAACCCAAAAGTGTGAGGGCAAGTTACTGGGAACGAATGTGATGAGGATCTGATGGCTCGCGTGTGGTTGAATGGGTCCGCTGTAATGCAGTGCCTGAGAGGAGCGACGAGGCGAATTGCGTCACGAAGCATAAATGCCTCAATATGTACATAGACAGTCGGGTGCGTGCAGCTCGCCGGTCAAAGGCACACACCAAACAGTCAAAGAATCGTGCTCTCCCTTTGCCTCGCTCCCTCGTACCCCCGCTTGCCCTTCGTCCTCGTCCATCCACGAAACGGCGACTGGACGGCAAGCGGTGAGTGCGCTGAGGCGGAGAGAGGGGGCACGGTTGTGAGCGTCCAGACGCCTCGAAAGTGGCCTCCGTCAGTGCGAAGAGTGACGTTTCTGTCCACATAACTACCGATCGCCAAGCTTCCGCGTTCATCGGGCAATCTACCCTCGGTCAGCACTTTATAACAGAGACCCAGCGATAATTCCATCCACCCTGCCCTACCTTTCGGTTGAGAGTTCCAAGTCTTTGCGTAGGTGCTGCACAGAAAAGCCATGTTCCTGTAAAGGACACGGTTTACCATGTGCATTACCTGCCAATCATACTCTGTGTATGATCCGATGAAGAAGGTATACAGCACCGAATTTTGGAGCGGAACTCACATGAAGCCTCCTCGGTCACTGTAGCCATTCGATAGGAGATGAATACTCCATTATTATGCAAAACTCGATTCGCTGAGCAATATGAAAAGCGAAGTTGGAGAGGCCTGGTCATACCACTCAAGCGCATACCACAGACCTTATGAAATCCGTACGATGATCTGCCAGTAGTAGACCGTAAAGGCTCACTTCGCCACACGAAGGCATCTAGGATTCACTGATACATGCGCTTTTGTTTTTTCTCGAATCCTCTGAATGCACGCAAATTTTACACTACGCTACAGCCACTCACGTTCCTCAGTGGCCTGTAATAAACACTGAAGCGCCTTTTTGACTCCACCTTGCTATACCCTTTGGAGACACGAACTTGTTTGACTTGATCGCGACATCTAGTAGTACCTTCAGTAGATAGTGCACATCAGGATTATGTGTGGGAGCACTTCGATTGCTCATCAAGAACTCACCTGCGATATAATTATTACAAGTATCACTAACCTTGACCCATCTCTCTTGCTGCACATGAATGCTTTCCCAGAATCTGTGGATGTATCTCAAAGAATTCAGCATGTTTTGGTCCGACGTCGTTTCGGATCTCTCCCGCGCAAATATTTTTTCGAGAGGATCGAAAACGATGGGACTCGACAGTCGGGGGTGAAAAGGCACAGTTCATTCTAGCTCCTGCAAATGCAGTCGAGAAGTGGAAATAGTGTGGTCTCACGTGCTCCAAAGAAGAGGGCCTTCTCTCTCTCTTTCCCGGATGGCCAGTGTGGGTTCCAAAGTGTCTTGTATAAACATGACCCATGACTCCACTCATAACTCCCAGCGAAACTGATTATGATAATTTTTTTTTGATTTTTGATAGCCGCTGATTTTTGCCGCGGCCCGCGATGCGAAAGCTGTTACAAGCATGCTGAGTTTCGGGCAAAAGCTTCGGTCTCGAATGGGACTCGAATCCGCACTTTCCGGGCGTGTGTCGTAATCCATTACAATACCGAGACCCTTTTCACCTAAGCTCTAAATGGTACATTTACCATAGCTTATCAGCAATCACACGCATAACGTGATGACCATTCAGAAGCTGAGATAAGGTGAAAGGGGTCTCGGTATTGTAGTGTAATGGATTAGCACATACATATGCCTAGACAGCATGGAGTGCGGATTCGAGTCCACTCCGAGACCGAAGCTTTCGCCCATACATAACTCAGCATATCTGTTTTATATTAACGAAACCTCCTCTACGAAATCCGCTACTTTCTTGACAACTCGTTATAAGAAGAGTCAGCAGCATCAGTGAAAACTTCGACTTAACTAGAAACATGCCATAGGGGGATTTCCAGGCCATAAGACGGTGTCCTCATGCATAGGGCGTGCAGTATACGACATCAGGTGGTTAAAATACCTTTGGAAGTTATAAGCGGAATCGTGAACCACCCTGTTTGGGTACCGACAATCCTGGCACAGGGACCAGCGGGTTTTCCGCCAAATGCATGTAGTGGGCGCTTCATATCCATGAAATTCGGAAGTGGTGTTATGGCTGCGGGTATATGTTGCTAAAGTGTATTCATTATTTCACTTTGTATTAGTATGCCACTGCGCTTACATAGGTTTTCACACTTCCGATAAAAGTAATATCGTTCGCAATCCAATGTGATCAGAAAGGTCACAATGGATAGGCAAAGGCAACCTGAGTGGTCATTACGCACCATTGAGGGTCATGATATGCAGCGAAATGTAAAAGTGTTTTACGAGCGTTCAGAAGACATTAAGAGAGAACAAAAGAAGCGTTGCATGAAGGAATCGAGCATGCTTGTCGCGAATGTGAGCTCAATCTTCTACTGAGAACCCTTTGGCCACAGCATTTTGAAACCTGTTATATATGAATAGTAATTTAATTCCCAAAATATTAGGTTGTCCCAAAAGTCTTGTAGGATTTTTTTCGACCATCATTTTTTATTATTTTTTCTTCCAACAAACAACAATTAGGCAACAACGTATTCACCATTGTTATCGGCAACCCTCTGCTACTTAATAGGAAAATCGTTGATTCCCTCCTCCCGGAACCCTGGGTTCTGGGAGTCGCTGAAGTCGGCGATCGCCTTTGCAAGCATGCCATAATCAACGAATTTTCTCTTGGCCAGGAAGGATTCAAGAGGATGGGTAAGGTGATAATCGGAAGGGGCAATGTCTGGAGAGTATGGCCTGTAGGGCAGGACATCCCAGCCGAGCTCGCGTAGCTTGACCTGGGCACTTTTCGTGAAATGGGAGGGGCGTCGTCATGGGAGGGTACCGCAGACCTTTTTTGAAGCTTTTCTCGAACAGCGACGGCGAGCTGCGGGAGCTGGTGGGTGCATACGGCAGCGGTGACTGTCTCGCCTTGTACCAGCACCTCGCGGAAAAGCATTCCTTCCGCGTCCCAGAACCAGCACAGTCCCAAGCGTGGTTTGTCTTCCATGTCAATCTCGCCGTTGCTGAAGCTGATGAACCAGCGGCGCAAGGTTTCGTAGCTCACACATCCCTTGCCCAATGCAGCGCTGATGGAGTGGCAAGCTTCCGTCGTTTTGGTGCCTCATAGTAGATGACACCGCGATTTGGATGGGTATCGACAACGGGCATTGTAGCTTTCTACGGGATCTGGTGGATCAATATATATTTTCCTAGAAAGGTTAGAAAACGTTCTACCATATTCCTGAATCGCCTAGACCTGCTTCGAAGTAAACAAGAGTTACTGATTTTTTTGGAAACATCCTACAAGACTTTTGGGACAACCTAATAGCTCAGCAGCTTTGGAGAATAAAATAAATTCGTTCGAAGGTCCATAAAAATACCTTCATACATATACATGCAATCTCATATGGTAGCGGAGACCTGATAGCCTTTCCTTGCTGATGAAATAATATTTCCAGATAAGGTTACCAATGTTTCACACGTTTGTCTGTTAGTTTGATGGAAATAGTCCTTCAGCTGTGCTGCAGCATTGTTCATGATGCGGGATTTGTTCCCCGCACCATGAGAAATGGGAGTGCGCGCCATCTGTCGCTACACCACCTCCGCCCAACGAGGTTAGGTGCCGGAATAACTGAACACTATTACACCGTCTCATAGCTCTAGTTATAGCCAACGTTACGCAGAATCACATATCCGTTCCAGGAATAAAGGTGATGATAGAGATTCCGGTCTTATTTTTGTTGGTTCGGCATCACTGCGACACAGTATAACAAATGTCTATCGCAGCCCACCCACTCGCCAGGTGTGCAAGATATCGGCCGCTCGTGTATTATCAGAAATAATTGTAAATAGGCCTCAACCCATCATCGCTTTTGACTGACACTACGAGATACCAAACCTAATTATAACCATTGTCCATTTAAGATGGTCCCCTTTTGAGGCAGCAGCAGGTATTGTTGAGCCGAGAATGAAAAAAGGGCGAAGTGTATAGTGATACAAAAGTGAAGGAACGGTCAAAGGCATGGGAATAGGACCCTGTTTCCATCGATGACCCCAGGGTCGGCCACGATAAGAAAGGGGCGAGACACGTTGAAACGGGTAGCAGCTTCTGAAGAAGCGTCTTCTCCAAAGCTCAGAGGTGCTCCTTTTACCGCAAACTTGCCCACAATTAACCACAATCATTTTTGATATCTACTGTCATCTGGCGACTAACTTTGAAAACTTCATTACCCCCGTATCCCTCACCGTTACCTTGGAAATTTTATTACCCTCAACACCTCTATCACCGTCTTCAACTGTCCCAATAACTCCATGCTCACCTTAGCCTATCTACCCGTCGTCACCTTCCATAACTCCTTCGAACCCAATAGCTTAGCAGGGAGCGATAACAAATGGCTATGAGTGCCCGAGCCAACGCTTCTGCCCTCACGATCACTTTTCCTAACTCCCCATCGCTCTCTACGATCTCTTCCTATGGAACGGAAAAACTGCTACTGTATCTCCTCTTATCTCTTGGGTCTACGGCCGCTCAACCACGCAATGTTATTTTGAAGGAATCGTCTACGGAAAAATAATACCCATATTTTTACGTTATACCAAATGTGGGCCGCATGCAAAATTTCACGCGAAGAAATGCGAATCCGGCTGAGATACAGCACCAGAGTGTTTTGGCCGGGTGGGCGACACCTCAAAACAAGTGCCCACCCTCTCGTCCACCGCGGTCGGAGAGGCATCTCAAGAACAAAAAGTTACGTAACCAGTTCTTTTTCTCGTTCCCGACCGCGGCAGACGACGAGACGGGGCTTTACTCGCAGGCCTCATCCACCTAGCCGAGAATTTGGGGAGCTGTATCTTAGCCGAATTGTCACTGTTTCACGTGGAATTTTTCATGCGGCCCTTATTAGGCGAATACCAATATATTAAGCTGTCCAAAAAGTCTTGTAGGATTTTTTCAAAAACAATAACTCTTGTTTACTTCGAGGCAGGTCTAGGCGGTTCAGGAATATGGTAGGAGGTTCTCTAAGCTTTCTAACACAATTTATGTTGACCCACCAGATTCCATGGAGAGAGCTACAATGTCCGCAGCCGATACCCACCCAAATCGCGGTGTCATCTACTATGAGGCACCAAAACGACGGAAGCTTGCCACTCCATCAGCGCTGCATTGGGCAAGGGATGTGTGAGCTACGAAACCTTGCGCCGCTGGTTCATCAGCTTCAGCAACGGCGAGATTGACCAGGAAGACAAACCACGCTTAGGACTGTGCTACTTCTGGAACGCGGAAGGAATGCTTTCCCACGAGGTGCTGATACAAGGCGAGACCGTCACCGCTGCCGCATGCACCCACCAGCTCCAGCACTCGCCGTCGCTGCTCGAGAAAAGCGCCGGAGAAGGTCCGCGGTCACCCTCCTTCGTGACGACGCCCGCTGCCATTTCGCGGAAAGTTGCGAAAAGTACCCAGACCAAGCTACAGGAGTTCGGCTGGGATATCCTGCCCCACCCGCCATATTCTGCAGACATTGCCCCTTCTGACTATCACCTTACCGATCCTCTTGAATCCTTCCTGGCCAAGAGAAAATTCGGTGATTATGACTTGCTTCCAAAGGCGATAGCTAACTTTTTCGACTCCCAGAGCCCTGAGTTCTGGGAGAAGGGAATCAACGATTCACCTATAAAGTGGCAGACTGTTGTCGATAACAATGGTGAGTACATTGTTGCCTAATTGTTGTTTGTTGGAAGAAAAAATAATAAAAAGTGATAATCGAAAAGAATCCTACAAGACTCTTGGGACAACCTGATAAATATTGGGTAACAAAAAAACTTATTTTCCCGTGAACGATTCCTTTAAACACCGTCCATTGAGGACTCTCTCTGCACACTGACGGCTCTCTTTTAATCCCTTCACAATCTCATGGCTGATCGCAAACCATTCTTCTCAACAATTTGGAACTGAGCACCTCTTCGATCTGAGTGCCTATTATTTCATAGTCCACGGCAGGTTCTATGTTTCCTACGAGTAGGGCATATGTTAGATTGGCGGTGCTTGACACAAAATTGGCCCAAGCCCTAGACACTGGGCTGCATCCATCCCGAACGACGCATTTTTGCACTAAATACTGCCCATTCAGGATACGCTCCACTCACTGACCCGACCCTTGCAATTTGTCCTTCAGTTGTTCCATATTTCGTGACAGACAGACGGTTATACAGAAAGACAGATCAAGCCAATTATAGGCCCACATCTAAACTTCTTCCCGCGTCTGTGCCTTTTGGGCTTTATTCAGGTGGGCTCTTTGCTTTTTCACCCATGCATTACCTATCCCGCAACTGACCCCACCTATACAAGTTATCTTGCAGATAGTTCGTGTTTCGTGACAGACAGACAGACAGACTAACCTATTGGCCCTGTCCGAGTGGCCGGACGGCTGCACAGACTCATAAGGAGGAAAAGAGTTATCCACAGCTTGCCGTGGTAGCGTAATATCCAAAAGTTGTTTAAGATAATTAGAAATGAGTTACTCGCCGTAGTTACCGATTTTAAAGTCTTCTGTTCATTTGATAGCCTGTCTCCTACTTTTGGTGATATACCCTTTCATCTGACTCTGCATGCCTTTAGTTTCAATTCCTTGGCGCGGAATTGGCAATTACGATCAGTATCGATCGGTATCAGTACGCTACAAAATCTTTACTTCTGCAACTTTACCCACTTATGGATTCGGTTCAGTAACCGTTACCTGCGCAAAACCGATAACTTCACTTTTACCCAGCAGACCATTCTGAAGACGAATTGCTAATTTTGTGGTAGGCACACCCAGTCTAACATATGCCCTACTCGCATGGGGAGATCTCCCCTAACTGCTCTAGTGAATTGTGGTCGACCTTAGCTTTTCTTTTCCCGACGCGTGGGCTATTTTTTGGAATCTAAACGGGAACTTAAACTTTAGCATCCGGCATTTCAGTGCAAGTCACGCCCAGTAGACGGACCTAGGCTTAGTTCTTTTGTGCTCTGCACATTCCAGTAAATCCCTACCCATTCCTAACTTGCCCTAGCTCTCCCATGTGTCCGCTATGAAGCGCTTCTTAAAGCTAACCTGGCGTCATTCAAGTTTCTGGGAGCGTCACAAGCTTCCTTGGCAATCGTACGGCGTATAGAGAGCGTTCGACTATCGCGTAGACTTACAACGGTATGTACGTCGGGCTGTCCAATTAGGTCAGGTCACTTGACGATGCGGCGACCGCGCCCCCTGGCGCGAGGCCAATTCACAATGGGACCAGCAAGGAACTTCGCGCGGCGCCAATGTGGTTGGACTGTCTTGGCACACAACCAAATTTTTGCCTTCTTTGAAGTTTGGAGGTCTTGTGTAGATCGAAGAAAGAAAATGATCTTGACATCATTCGATGAATCTGTTAATAACGTTGTACGAATAAAATTAGACGAGGAGGAAGTTCTGCGTCGCACCGAAGGACAGTTTCACGATGTTCTTAGGCGAAGCAAAACTACAGGATGATCCACAAGGAATGCAACACGGTTTTACGGTGTAACTCCCCCCTAACAAGGGAAGGGTTTCGACTTCCCATATTTTGCAATGAAACCTGTATGGATAGATACAACTTCGAATACTGATAACTATGAGAACCAAAATGTCTAAATGCCATTCTGAAGCGAGTTAGGAGGGGTCAAAGTTTGCCTGTGACATCTCATTGGCGAGGCGCTTTGCCATCAGCACGGCCGTTGCTGAGTCAGCATCGGCCACTGTGGCTTCCTGGTTTGTACTGATACCTATCGCACCCATCATTTACTTTGCCACTTCATCTATAACAACTAATATAACTTAGACTTTCACGATTCTATTAACGATTTTAATTGTTATACTCAACCCTAAAAAATCAAACAAAACCGACTTCAAGCCACAATCAAGGCTGACGAAAAAGAGTAAAAAAGCGTGTGAAGCAAAAGAGCTGAGTATATTAGCAGTTATAAATAAAGTGGCAAAGTAAATGATGGGTATGATCGATACCAGTACAAGGAAACGTGCAGGTAAGAAAGAAAAGCACTTACATGCAAAAATCTGCACCGGCGGGGAGCAAACGCACGACCTTTGTCCTGTAATCATGAACATAACAGGTTGGCCCCGCTGACCGATGCTGGCTCAGCAACGGCCGTGCTGATGGAAAAGCGCCTCGCCAATGAGATGGCACAGGCAAACTTTGACCACTTAACTCGCTTCAGAATGGCATTTTGCAATTATGGTTTTCACGATTATAATCAGTATTTAGAGCTCTATCGATCCATCCGGGTCTCATTTCAAAATTCCATGGGAACTTGGATCCCTTCCCTTGTAAGTGGAGGTAGCTTCAAGCGTTTTTGTGCAACTTCACTTGAATCTTCACTCGACACAGTTAGCGGCATACATTTAATTTTCACTCATTTCCTAGAGATTGCTAATCCCATAACCTTTGAGTGCGTTTTGGCTGGGGTGGGGGCGTGGTATCCTGTGATATAATTCTTCACTTTGTTGTGTCTCCGAAACCTCCAGGTATCGTTCATTATTTCCGTCTTCATTGCAGAGTACGATGGGAGCTGTTCAATCCCTGATGACTAGCGATGTTTGCCGGAGGAACCCCGGACTTGCTCGGCCGGTGGTTAGCAATTTTGTTCGGTCCTGCACTGATAGAGGAACACGAGCCTGGGTTAACGGTCCACAGGATGTGGAGAGAGCAGATCTTGCATGGCAAATCCATGAAAGGGTCACGACAGGTGAGATGTAGCGACAAGTGTTTCTGTAGCAAAGGATATCATGGCATGCACCGAGTTTTGCATCCACGTTACATCCACTATTATGGAAAATTAGTCACTCGTCAATAAGGGTTTGCCGTGGGCGTTTCGTGAACAGACATGCCGCGAGGACTTTCGGGGCAAGCAGACCAACCAGTTAAAACTGGGTTGCAGGTTTTAAGGCAGTCCATAACTACCGCAAACGTGAGCAGCAGCTTGCTGTGCATTGAAGTGTTCCGAAGACAGTGAAGCTGTTTCAGTGATGTAACAGTGCCTCTTGAGCACTTCCTAGTCATCAGGTGAGCTCTTTTCCCAGCATGCCGTAAGAATATAGTCGGCGAACCTTGCTGTTGATGAAATAATAGAATTCGTGGACCTCTTTAGTGAAAGTTCCAGAACGAAAACGCATCGTTATAGCTTGGCGGTCTTCAGCTGGTGATTCTTCTAGTGCTCCCGACATTTCGAATTATCCCCACCAATTACCAGAAAATGCTCGACCACCATCTGTGAGTGCTGCTGAGATAGATGTTCATCCTTGTCATGTTTTCATGCACAACAATGCTGCCGTAGACATTTGCAAGTGTGGTTCGAGATCCATCACCCCAATTTAGATGAATGATGCGCCTGTTTCCCGGCTGTAATACCTATGGAAAATTTTGGGAAAAAGTTTGTGCCTCCCAATCGCGCGTGGCAAGTCTGTCTACGAACAGCTATAAAGAGGCACATTTGAATAAGCACAAATACAAAATGAAGTCCTAGAAAAGTTGAATAAAAGATGTTAGTCCTACCTTCACTGATAGCACTTCATTGTGAGCTCATGTAGTATTGACTTTGCCCATGCCACTACTTCGTTTACAGGCCTGTTGGCCTTGATCCAGATTCTGACAAAAATTGAGCGATGTCCTTTGCAACTAAAACAAGAAATGGGAGAGATGTATACCGTTTGGTGTATCTTTTAACAATTATTACAATCTGGCTCCCATACCTGCTAAACTATGTCATAAAAAAATGGGATTTTTTTTTTTTGGAGGAAAACCACGCGGCTGCCCAACACGGAACGCATGCAGACAGCAAGGTCAAGGATTTGAGCGGTTCTTTATCATTCTCCTCTTGGCATTGTACCACAAGTATTTGCTGTATATCTCAAAAAGATAGCTTATGGCAATAAGGACGAATTTGTCAACATTAGTTCCTAATGATGTGGTGCTATTGCGGAACATCTGGAGAAACGTTGTGGTCCAGTTTCGCTTTTGATTGTCTCTAGAATACTTTCGCACTTTATGCGAACGTGAAAGTTTGAGGCAAAGTGTCGCTCGGAAAAACCCGGGTGTAACGTGTGTGACATGGCGATCGCTTTAGGACACATCTACATACAGCGCTACATACTCACAATTAGTCACACGCACTTAACGGCAGCCGTGAACCGCGGTATTACCTAAAGGTGATGCACATCTAATAGCTCCAGCCTTGCGCTAGGTGAGCCCACTCATTGCTATCACCTGTCCAACGGATCCATTATGACATTCATAGCATGATCAGGTCGAGGAAATCGAGAAGGAACTCTCGATTTCGCGCGCACGGTTCCTCTCTTTTACCTCCGAAACGAGCGCGGAATGCTGAGGCCGGAGTTGCTTCCCAACAGAAAGATGGTTGATGTCGGCAATTCCAGGACGGGGCAGCCTTGTCAAATGACCTATGAAATCAAAAAAGATGTCGCTGCATGGCAACGTTTACTTCGTTAACGACAAAGCAACCCATGTGTGGCGAGGTACATACTCACTACCCCTGCGAGCAGACTAACCAAGAATTGCCAACACACCCAACATAATCTCACGACATCGCATCTCCTAGTCCACTTGAAAACATGTTAAAGGACAAGAATACGTACCTGATGGCGATCTGCAACTGTATTTCTCAGCCTCTGATCCACTCTGGTCTCTCCGGTCCCGTGGAAATGTCAGCTTACCCGACTACGGACCTTCGAGATAAACATAGATAACAGGCGATATCCATTTGACAGTGGAATTCCGGAGATAGGACTAGTGACAACGAGTACTTTCGGACAGTCTATTCATGACTAGTGCCCATCAGCGCTCGTAAAACACTTCGTCGCAAACCTAGCATGTGCTCAGCATCAGCTTCAGTAAGTTTTAACAACTGCATGATCGGATGGACATTAAATTTATCGGCCCTACCCCAATCCCACATCATTTGACAAACCAAACATTCCGTCCCTTCAAAATCAACTAGTTGCAAGTCAAGGCAGCGCCTACACTGAGTAGTGTGAATGCTTATACCTTCAGGCTAGCATCACAAACAGTACCAAAAAAATTCCGCATCAAAACGGCTTCTTCTATAGGAAGTCTCGTTTTACTCATTTCCGAAAAACTGCTGAGATTAAGGAAAAGCAAAGTTAGACAGAAAGCATGTACTCGCTTGCAGTAGCGTTGCGTTTCTCAGGCGAAGCGCGCTATACACCAGGGTCGAGCGTGGCGTCGAGGAAATTTTTCAAAAATACAAAGCAATTCACTGAGGAAGTTAGGGGCCTATGCAGCAAAACTGGATCCAGAATCGTGACAAAACAAGAAAACAAGAACCTAACAGAATTCAGCATTCATCCCGAAGCGTAGTCGACCATGGATCTTGTGCTCATCTCCTGATGACAGAGGAAAAGGTCAAGAGTCATACACGTGATGCGGGAGGGATAAAGCATGAAAAAGGATAAAAAATCTAAAAATTGAATAGAAACCAGATAGCGCGTCTTATTAGCTATGGAGCGGATTATCTTGCCCATAAAAAATTTGAACATCTGTAAAATACTTGTAACTTTACTAAAACTCAGTCTTTCGAAGTACCGTGAACTTTTTTCGTGATTACTCTCTTAGCTTGATCTACTGGCCGCTTGGTAACCCCTCTGGCTGCGTAGTCCTTTGGGTGCAAATTTTGTCAAGCAAAATTTGGAAAACTTCAAAACTTGCCTCACCTCACACGGTTTTCTTTATTAATAGTTGGGGAGCCTGCTCCTCCCTTAGCCTGTTCTTTCGAGCGTTTACATTATTTAGCATGAACCGAATCAACGATTTTTGACCTGAGCCCATCAATTTCAATGAACGCCCTGCCCATCGTGGAAGGGGCTCGGCTCACTTACTGCGTCTTCACATATCGTGCCCCATGCGCCACCTATCCCATATATAACCCAGCATGATTTTCCGGACAGGCAGACAGACAGATAAACTGACTGACTGACCGTTGGACATTCAATGTATACTGGACATCCCTACACGCGTCTGCTGAGTGCCGCTCACCAGAGCCATTAATGATCAGCTAAATCAGCGGGGAAACTAAGAAAACCACATACAAACATCCATCTCCAATAAAATCTTGTTATTATTGCACTTGATTGAAAGTTAACAATGCCTACTCAGGATATAAATAAATAGAAAATATTTCAAATCCCTGCTCAATAGATTGCAGTAGATTGCTCTAGAAGAGAAGAAGTGAAATGCTTTGTAAATAGCACCATCTGACTGACTGCACCCGCCCCTTCCCCCACCATTGTAGTAGGGACTCAACTCACTTCAAGTATGTCACTATAGCACGGGCATTGCTCATTCCGAAAGATTTCTTCATAGTTTCTGTGCTGCGCTAGAAGCGAATTATAAACCTTTGTTGCGAGCACCGCCAGTCAGAGTACCCTCCACCCACTACGGGTAAGTTTCTCCCATTCCTCTAGAAAGTCATCGTTGGCCTAACCCGGCTTCTTCTTACGTCTGTTAAAGACACCGGAAGGGGTAAATTTGGCAAATCATGGAATATAAAGGTAGAGTTGCTCAGCAATGTAGTAGTATAGAGAGAGCGAAATAAAACTGCGAAAAACCGAGAAATGAGAACCCGAAAATTCTCCTTCTCTCGCGCCCCTCTGCGTCACTAGCCGTGGGTAGACTGCAGACTGTCCAGGCGCTGAACCAGCCGGCTGCGATCGTTATCCCGCCATCGCCCGGCTGATGAACTGCAGCACGACAGGCCGTGCTGCGGGATCATGATAAGACTCCAAGCCGCGCTTTTTTGATGCGAGTTTCGCTACACATCACCTCTTCTGAAGTAGATGGTATGTTTTCAGAGAACATCCCAGTTCTCACTTTTCCTCAGCCCTCCGGATGCTCTAAGGCATTCGGAAGTTCCTCATGAATTGTATGCAATGCTACGGGAGGAACAGCGTGGAAAAACAAAAGACGGGCTTTGCCGTAACGATTCTTCAACAGGGATACTCCTCTACACGGTACCCACTCAAACTGACTGATAGCTTTTTACATAATACAAATTCCTGTGCATCAGGTAAAGGACAACTTTTCTCATGACTACTTACGACTTGGAATGTATATAAACTTCACGACGCTTCATGCCATACTTCAGAAGTGATAATCGCATTGAAAGGCACGTTCTACATATACCTGCTACACAACGTCGTGAGTGAAGCGTCTTCTCTCCATCCAGTTAATTACACCGTTAAGGGTAATTCTAGATTGTGAAGTAATTGATGTGAATGTCGAGGAGATCAGTGTGCAACAGTAGAGAAAAGACGAAATGAAATGGCCAAACCCGAAAAAGTGGTAACCGAAAACTGCTTTTCTCTCTCTTCCCTCTTTCCCTTTCGTCCTCTCTGCATCACTAGCCGATGGAGATAGATGCAGACGGGCTAGATGCTATGTCAGCGAGCGCGAACGCTGTCCCGTCTCCGCAGCAACTCGTTCTCCGATGCAAGAAAGCGTGAATGCCAGCGGAGCGAGATAGTAACCGAAGGCTCGCTTACTCAACGCGAGTTTCCACACAGATAATCCCTTCCGAACTCGTATACCCGTTTAGGATATCATGCCTTCCTGGGGTGAGAGGCAACCTCACCGAAGTGCGCATGCGGCGCCAGCTGGGTGACATCACGGCCGCCATGCTGGACGGCGAGCGATGACCGACGCTGGTAACATTGTGATTTGGTTGGGTTAACCTTGCTGTCACTTGGCCAACGTCTTGAGAAGTCTAGTCTCTTTTTCACTCTATGTCTTTCCGCATGGTTATACACCACACATATGATCACGCGAGGTCCTGGGACTACCACATTCTTAGGCTGAGGTTTATCCAGACGGTTGGACAAGCCTCCGCACGAAAAGACCAGCTGTAACAGCTTCCAGATAACAAAGCTTGCCGGAGGACGATACGCCCGATGTGTATCAGCAAAATGCTGGCGAGATTACCTTCACTGAAGCGCAATGTTGGTAGCGCCAGCATCGTTCGCCGTTGCGTCGCGCAGTGGCTGTGGCGTCGCCCAGCACGCGCCGGTGAGTTTTTTTTTTTTTTCAAGGAGCCGGCCTTCCCAGTTCTCATTTTCCCTTACTCCAAGCAGTACCTGTATTAAGATCCTTTGATTCGGCCTCTGGCTGCTCCCAGAAACAGGATAAAGAGAAAAAAAGGGGTGCAGTGAACAGAAGGAAGAGGTCATCAACAAAACGAAACTGCCCGAATCTCCATGACACTGCTGAGAGTAAGGTTCGAATTGTAGAAAATTACATGCAATCGACAGAAGGATTTGTTTCCTCTGTAAGGTTTTGCAGAACAGTAATGATGTTTCAGTTTCCAAAATAGATACTACTTCCATTCCAATACACTAGCAGGTTGGCATGCAAATATTACACCTCCTTGGGAAAAATTATAATGAGCTTACCTTCCATTAGCAAGGGGCTATCGAACCAGACTGATCGCCTGACTTTCCTAATGTGGTTCCGATGCGAAACACCATAAATCTGGATGTTCATTTGTGACTATGTACAAATACAGGCCTAGGAAAGCACTAAAAGAACTAAGAACTGAAGAAAGGAAGGACCAAGGACTAAAATCAGAGAGAGAGTTCCAGTAAATGATTAGCAATGCAACTACAATACCTAGTGAAGAATAGTACAATATAAGTAAATCAAACGTCGCGCGAAAGCTAAAACCGCCTTACATCATCAGGCAAATTGTGTTTAACGGCTAAAAAACCACAAGGAAACAAGGATAGGATATATAACCCGAATCATGATCAATCTATGAAACAACAACTTTTTTTAAATACCAGGCATAGTACAAAAATATTAGGCATAGTACAAGAATGAACAACCCTGATCGCGACACTTAATGTTAGGATAACAATTTCGAGGTAGTGGAAGCACAGGAATACAAGTTCAATCAGCTTCTTCCTCTCCATTAATCTCACCAGTGCGACCACGTGCACCACGATATAACGGATCCATGATACCCGGCCTCCGAACAGGATTAGGGGGATGAATTCCAGGTATCCTTGGAGGTACATCGTTTAGACCCAAAAACGCTTTCAACCATCAATACACTCATACGTACCTTTTATTCTCAGGAATTCGAGCGAAAAAGGGACTCTGTAAAGCATCGGCCATCGTAATACGAGCAGCTGGCTCGAACTGCATCATACTGTGCATCAGTTCGAATAACTCGCGTTCCTCAACGTCGGAATCCTCGATTTTTCGCTTAAAAGAGGTTTGTCAACTAGTATCATTTGTTAGAGTAGCTAGTTTCAGCGGGACTATGAAAAGACATTCATTGCTACCACACCACGCTTCTGTACGGTGCAAAATCTCCTGCTCCATCCAAGTGCAACTATTTTATAGGCTATGTGTGGGTAATGTACTAACCACAAGATTTGCACATGTGTCCCGAATAAAGCTTTCGTCCGTTCCAGTAACGTCCAATACATCATTGTGAAAGTACTTCGTCCTGAATAAATATAACACAACTCGCAAGTGACCTCTGATGCACCCACACATCCTTAACTGCCTCATCTGTAGGAGAGTGAGCTTCGCTATTCGATCTTATGTCTGGTAGGACTTGTATATACCGCTAGTTAACAAAGCAAAATCAAATTTCCTAAAGGTCCTTACATTTTTGCAGTTTCAATCCCACTGCTATTCATAATACGATGAAGATTCACAACTTCAGTGTTATCGAATACAGTATCGGTGAAGAGTTACCTTGTTTTGCGAATCATTCGTAAAGGGATATGACCACAAACTCGTTCCATCATCGCCAGATGCTCCCGATTGCTATGGGTACGGAAAAGTGTCGCACCACGATGTAGCTCGTACAATATGCAACCCAACGACCACGTATCACATGGCTGCCACCATCCAAGATCTCAATCTCGAAAATTAACTCGCAATTGTGAATACAGTGCAGTAGCACGACAGCTTAAACGCTTACCGAGTATGACCTCAGGGGCTCGATAATGACGAGTAGAAATAATAGCGGAGTGGTGCTCGTTGTTGAACGTCGCTGAGCCCAAGTCAATAAGCCGCACATTCGTATTTTTCGGTCGATGATAAATCTAAAAAAGTCGAGTGTTTCTGAATTCCGCTCAGCGCTGTGAAATCTGCGATGTAGGAAGCAAAGAGGGAACGTACCACATTCCCCACTTTTTCTGTATAACAGTCATCACAAACAAACAGAACATTTTCTGGTTTCAGGTCTGTATGAGTCAGCTTGTTGTCGTGCAAGAACTTCACTGCATAACAAATCTGATACATAATATGCCTTGTGTCTTCGATATGATATGGTCGAAAATTGTATTTCCTCTGCAAAAAATCGAACGTTATATCTGGTAAGTTGCGTTAGAAACAAACGTCAACAGAACTTATGGACCTGGAAATCGAAAACACTCAGGCCATATAGTTTGAAGACCAGACAGCAATGCCCATGGTAGTCGAAATGTTCCACCAACTGAATGATTTTGCTGAAACAGGGAAACAGCAAATAAATGAATGATGCAGTTGGTCACTACAAAGACGATCATAGCACGATGACCACCACCTAACCGCTCAATCGTTCTTCGCCCACGGTAAGCAGCTTAAACGCAAAAATTGAGTCAAACAAATGTGGAGTCGTCTTTTTTCAGATTACTGGAAAGCTTCACACGCAAGCGACCTGTACTCTAGCCTCGGGTCTGGGTAATGAAATAGGAATTGTGCTGAAAAAGAACTATTTCCTCTTCTTCTCTAGGGACCGAGCACCCGACCGAAAATACAACAGGATCCAGGAAAGGGATGGGTAAAAGAGGAAGATGTTAAACGAAATCATGGTCGGAAAACGATATCAGGAAAAACAAGCGGAAAAGCTTTCACTCATTCAATCCTATTTCCTTCACGTTTTGGCGGCATGATGCGCAAAATAGCTTCGGTATCCGAGAAGGACGACCTTTTTGCAGCAATGGTCTGTTTTCCTAATAAGTGCTTCATGGCATCAATTCACCTACGCTATGCAACACAGCCGACTCTCAACTCTATGACTGCAAGTTTACAAAAAGTGGCACTGAACTCAGAGTGCTCGAGATCATTTACCACTTCACAACTCGAATCAAGGCAAATCGTGTGCAGTCCACAATTCCAAGAAAAGCTATTAATGTTACGTATATAGCAAAAATCATTGAAGCCTGTGCCTAATGTGGAGTCACTATTGCGCAAAGGAAGCTGCACCACATTTTATATTAGGTTGAGTCGATATGGCTCGGACAAATGGTAGTGATGATTTCTAGAGATCATAACTCAGTAACGAATTAACGAAAATGGACGCACGAGGTACCGTTGGAATGAGTATGAAAAGCTCTTCAAAGTACCGCAAAATAATCACTCCAAAGTAGTTTCATTCCGCCACCATGCCGCACGATTTCAAGCCGTCCAGAGACCACATCCGCAACGTCATACTATTTCTATCGCTATCTGACCAGGAACCCGCGGATTTCGGCAGACGTTTAAAAGAAGTTCACAAGAAGCATGTCCCGCCAGAAGTACAGCGTGCTTCTGGCATTCGAAGTTTGCGTCAGGCGACTATCCCATCGGAGACGAAAACCGCATTTGGTGGAGCGTAAACGGCGTAGAGTACTGGAAGCTGTTCGATGAAGGTACAACAGTATCCGCCGACTTCTACATTCGTCAGTTACGAGAGTCAAAGGCAAATGTCCAAAATTCGCAATGGCGGCGGTCACATGTCTACTTCCAGCACGACAACGCGAGAACGCACATTGCAAAATCGACCAAGGCCGAGCTGCTGTCATACAGCTGGACCGTGCTTCCACACCCACCGTACTCCCCAGACCTGGTCCCTTCAGATTTCCACCTTTTCTCCCATCTCCAACCACGTGGACGGCCAAGACTTCAAAACTCGCGACGACGTCAAGACGGCACTCGGCAACTTCATCGAGCTCCAGCCCCCGGCCTCTGGAGCAAGGGCATCCATGATGTGCCTAACCCGTGGCAGAAGGTCATCGATAAAGATGGAGCATATTCTAGTGAATCCCAGTAGTCGTTAAAAAGTTGACGACAGTGATTAAAATTTGTCAATTTGTCCGATTCATATTGACTCAACCTAATATAAAGCAGAGGTTTGGTGTATTTGTTTGTCTGTATGCCGCCAGAAAGTGATGAAAGTGGTGGCCAGCGAAGCAGGCCAAAGTATTTTTCATAGAAATACTATAGTGAGTTCCAACACGATCAAACACGCACTCTCTCTCTGTATAGAATCTATTACAAGCTAACACAGTACGTTCGAACTATGAAACAAAGAATTGAAGAGAAAACGAGAACGCGAAGGCACGAACAAAAAGATCATATATGAACTTGAAGTAGTTCTACTACACAGCAACCTCCTCTGGAGCAGCTCATACAAGGCCAAATGCTGGACCAAACTTGCAAACGAAGGAAAATGTAGAGGTGGACACACCCGGACGCACTTTTTCGGCTGTTACAATAAATGATGTGTTTTCATCCTCGCAAACTGGGAAGGAATAGGATATGAGGAAAGAAGAGCGCGGTCCGCGCGACTCTCCACCAGACAACACCACAAGTTCAGGATTTCAAGATGGTATACACCAGATTTGTAGCAATTAGATACGAACGCAAATGAGAATGGAGTGGAGTCTAACAACATTAGACACTCGCGACCGACATAGAGCAACGAAAAAAGTGAATGTAATATGAAAAAAGCGCAACAATCTTGCTCGATTCAACAAATATACCGCATAGAAATGACACACACTCTATTTCAAAATGTATTACGCTGACCCCAGTCTTTTGGCAAGCGCGGTGGGATATTCAGTTACTAGACTCCTGCTCAGATTGAGAAATATATGTGAGACTAAAGCACACGACTGATGGACTCAATAAGACTAATGGAAAACACAGAAACTGAAATAGCACCTAAGTTTTCGAGGAATCAAATAAGCCACGAGTTTGGCCGGGTGGCCAGCCTGCATACAACCTCGACAAACAAAATTAGTACCTCCGCCTCTCAAAAATACCCCGCTACTAAAGCAATCCGAACTCTGGAAACGAATTGCACCACTATTCAACGCAAGGGACTACTAATGCCCATATCCTAACTAAATATTTAGCTGCGATTAGCTAGGCGTTTGCGCTGGACACAGTGCTATCAAGTCAATACGAGAACAAGGGCACTGAAAAAAATCGGTAAAAGTTCAGAAAAATGAACATAAACATGAAACTGACAATGCCAATCTTGTTCCCACTAACGCAAATGATCCACATGCGTTGCAAGACAAACATCAATCGTAAGGTAACAGTTTACGAGCCTGATGTGCACAGAGCCTTATCACAGCTTTTGCACGTGAAAGGAAAAGAGAGCCAAATGCTAACTTCCCATCAAAGTGATTGTTGCCATAAGACCACTTCAGACTGGATTGCGTGCAGTATAGTTCCGCGAGACATTGTTCAGAGTTGGCGTTTCAGGCGATTAGGCGATCGGGCGAACGGCAGAGATTCGAGTCGATACCTACCCCCATTGGTCGCTAATCAACCAATCATCGGAGACGCACCTTACTCTTTTTGCATATTCGCCTAATTGTCTGAATCATTAACACTAAACAATGCCTCAAAAAGGATCGAGCAATCGTCACTCAGTCACGTACTGCCAGCAAAAAACTACACCAGGTGTTCTCCACGATACAGTAACGTTTTGACGCGCTATCCAGTTTACAACGGAATATCCTCGAAATCGATAACGCCTCGTCGTGATGTGAATGTGGCACTTGTTGATCACGCAGGCAGCACTTGTGATCACTTCGTTTCAGTAACAAATGAGTACCGATCATAAGCGATTTCGTATGCATAAAAAGGAAACACCAAAACCTGCGCTCACTATAATGATATAGCGACTTTCAATTTACCTATACTTCGAGAATGCAGCAAACTTTTTCAATCTTCGCGTCTAGAACATGTCACAATGGTTCATAGTCCTCTCCAAGAGCAGTACACTGCAGTACATTATCTCACTCACTCACATGAGAGCATCACGGGCTCCACAGTAATTATGGGACTGTGCAGTGGCACATTATCATTTTACTTCGTTTCTGATATATCTCCGGACTATGTCACTACATAGAGGAAAAACAAAACGAAGGCAACATACGAAATTTGCAATTGTTAATTCAAGCACAACTTATAAAAATCTATAGATTTGAACCACACAGCAAAAAAATCATGTTGAGCGAACCCACATCATTGCTTCAAACCAATTTTGGTTATTATCTGAAACCTATTTCGTGGTTCTCACACAACTGGCATTGCTAGTTAATTGACTGGCTAAGCTCTACCTACAGCACCCTCATACCGCTATATCACGGGTTTACATTACATTACTGCACAACAGAATTCTACGGAAAATGAGGAAAGTTCTCAAAGTGTTATTGAGACCAAGAGAGATTTCGGGGAGTACCTGCACTAAATGTCATGAAAAGAAGTGGGAAATAATCATTTCAGCGGGTCCGTATAATCTCTAAGCGCTCAAGGAACACACTTTTGATCAGATATCGTTGTTCCCATAATTACACCGATGGCATCGATGGGTAGAGATAGATATAACATTATACTCTGATTCCCTAGCGAGTGTAGTGCAGACGGGCTTGGGTGACAATGGCAAACGCAGCTTCGGACGATGTGAAACAACAAATTCTCGAATCCTGCTCAGAGGTAGGGGTTGGTAGAAATAACCATCATGTGAGAAAAACCGGAATTCAGAATACTGCTGTTTCCAAGAGTGAATCAGAGAAAACCATCGACATGCGCAATTTCCAAACGGCCGTGCATAAGAACGGATAAAGAGGAGCACTAAATCGCGGCAGCAATTGATAGAATATTGCCTTCATGATCGACCCGTACTACTGAGAGAACTGTTTGGAAGTTCCTATTTTGCATCGATGGCAAAGCAAAATTTTTTAAACAAATATGCCACCCTGAAATACACAGAAGTAATACGTTCCCAATTTGCCCATTAAGAGGCTTACAAAAGTGTAGGTCTTGTTATACACGGATCCCGTGGTGCAAGGATCTCAAAATTTCGCAACTTACTGCGTTCCATTCGGATCCAACTGCTTCAATTTTGTAAGCACCTTTATCTCTAAGTAAGCAGCATCTCGATACTTATGGACATTGCGCACAATCTTCACAGCCCTCATTTTGTCTCTCTAAAGAATACGAGTAAACTGTAGCTACAGTGGCGAACTAAATGCTCATGAGACAAGAAAGTTCAACAAACCTGCTTATCGTAAGCCTTGACTACCCTCCCGAAGGTCCCTTCTCCAAGCTCTTCCCGAAGTTCCCCTACAAATAGTGGAAAGACAACTTCAGGCAAATTGCATCCTCAGCAAGCAAAAAATAAGGAGGCGGATGTATATCATTTACGTTAAGTACTTTAATCCAGCGAATGAAAACAAAGTAGGAAAAGATAACCAACATCGTCCGTGAAGTATGTCGTTCTTCTTGAAAATGAGATGACCATCATCATCGTCAGGCAGCACACCCGTGACTTGCCGATCGAGATGCGCTTTCATGCGCGCCCTCTGAAGCAGCAGAAATTTAAAGGATATACTTCAGTGAGGAAATGTACTAACACAGAACCTGGTCATTCAGTTTCAGCAGTCTTGATTTCTGCCCTGACGCAATAATTTTATCAACCTTGGCTGAAACGGTGGGTGGAAGCTGAAGTTGTGCCAATAAATTTGCAGTGGCCGACGTGATATTCTTTACAGGCACTTGCTGTACAGCATCCTTCTTGACTTCTTTTTTCTCATCCTTTTTTACATTGTCAGGCACATCGTCCGAAACGGACTGAGCGGAAAATGCTGCTGCTATTGCATTCACAGTTTTCTTAGCTTTCTGCTCATCCGCTTGACTGGACTTCTCCCCCATGTCCATCTGACACTTCGGTGAGATTGGTACAGCAGCATTTTCCTTGACTTGCTCCATTCTTCTTCGGAGGGTCACTTTTTTCTCGATAACACGCTGTTCTTCGGTGTTGACGTTATTTGCCGATGCCGCAACCAGTGAAGAGCCAACCGCACAAATTGTTGTACCACTTTTTGAGCCGTATGCCTTCCTCAGGACTTTCGGTGCCGAAGGCGTTACTGCAGCAAGATTCCACTGCTCCACCGAAGGAACAGTTTCGCCTATGAGGAGCTTTGTTTGATCTCTTGCCTTCTTCTTTGAGTTCACAGTGCTTTTCTCACCGAATGTCTCAGGAGAAGCATTCGAAAAACTAGCAGGGGATGGAGCCCCCGACTTGTCCAGAGTTGAAAGAACAGGCCCTTTCGCTGTAACAGCTTCGATGGACGACCGCAATTTGTTATCCTTTTCTTCTGAGCGGTTATTATTATATTCTTGCGTATAGAACTCTGAATCTAGCACTTGCTTCTTCGGACTGTCGGCAACAGAACATGTCAAAGTAGTTTTGGGAGACGATCCCTTCCTGAGAGGACGTCTACCTTGTATGGCGACTCCCTTCCCGGACGGTAGGGGGATGTGAAGGGCGACCTGACTTATTTCGTTCTTTTTGCGCTGAGTGATTTTCTCAGAAACCTGCTTGAATAACGGCGATCTCTTTGCATCTACTGTCGGGGCAACCACGACAGTGGCAACAACAGGTGTTCGGGGAGGATCTTCCTCATCGATTAGCCGCGGAATATCAGCTGAAGGAGAAGTCAAGTCCTCAGTTGGCGAAAATTCGCGCCACAGACCTTTCCAGTGGTTGAAACTGCGATACATGTGGGGATCAGAGACGCACTTGCGCAGACTAGCCAAAAGGTGTGTATTCCGACGTCGAGACACATAATTTTTATATTTCCGCTTTCGGGGTATAACAACTATGGGCATGCGTCGCAGAGCAAGCGGTGCTTCGTTTGATGACTTTCTCGGCATACTGCTGAAAGTTGCGACGATGAGCAAGATACCGCTATAAAAATGGCTGGATAGTGGCAATCAGCTCCACGAGTTGAACAGGCGAGTGCTCCACGAGTCAGACGAAACGAGTGGTTCCACCAATAGGAAGGATTCGGATTATACTTAGCAGGTGGGCAGACTTATGCACGAAGAGCACAAAATTCAGCAACAGCGGTGAACAAGGACGAAGAAGACTGTCCTCACAGAAAATTTAGACGCCTCAGAATGCTTTGAGTAGAATCAATGCCGCAATAAAACATATGTTGAATCAAGCTGTGAGAAGTGGAGGAACAATGTTGACGAGTGTGTTAGGGCACTGATCTTCCAACGAGGCTAGCCGGTGAGCCGAAAGCTATAGTCCTCGCAAGAAACAGCCGCGTGCATCCGCCCACCGAGCCAAACTTTACAACCTCCGCCACGCTTCACAATTTTTTCAAACTCAGGGATCCTGAACGCGAACAGCATCAGGGAATATATCAAACTACCGAGACTGCAGATCAAACATATAATCAAAACGTATGATCTGGATCTGGACAACCTTGACTTAACGTGAGATCAACCCACAAAAAGCTCAAATAATGATGTAAGCGTCTAGTAGCACGGAATATCTAACAAACCTTCTCTGCACGTTCAGCGCGGCCTTGGTCATCTCTCCTAGATCTTAGCCGACTTGAGCCTTGAACACACGGTCGAACACTCTTCTTTCGCACCTTGCGCCGATACGACCCAGGTGCATACGAGCCAGTGTACCGCATAATAGCCAGCCTAAACATCAGATGAGCGAAAGAGGATGGAATCCGTTTTCCAAAACATTAGAAATTTCTTGTTTATTGTCTTCACAGTGACGCTTTGAAATGTATACACATGCTTATAACTTTCGATACCGATGCAAGAATAACAACACTTAAAAACCCGAAAGACGCGCTCTGCACCACATTTGTGCATATCTTCGGAGGTGAAGTCTCAAGTCGAAGAAACAAATTAGAGTAACCTTACTTATACCTCACCTAATTGCTCAGTAATGGAAATTAAGGCACTGAGATGTATACCAAACAAAGTAAAGGACCAGCGAACCTCGGCAAATAAGGTTTTCCTGGTCTTCTCTCCGTACTACCCTACACTTTGGAGCTCTGTTCAGTTTTCGAATCTTTATTTGAAAAAAAGAAAGTGGAAACTTCAGCGTTAGCTGGTTTCATTCTATTTCAGGCTTTGACCTCCGTTCAAGGCCATGATGGCATTAGAGTGAATATTTAACCCATTGTATGTTCTTGGAGTCCTACTAGTATAAAACAGAAGCAGGTTGCTGCTGTACGCTTTCATTCACAAAACAGAACTAATTTGTGGAAGTTGTTACAGAGATTATCCGCCACTAGGAAAATCTCAAAAGCAATGGCCTTCACCTGTGATGATCTTCAAGATAATAACGATGAAAACAGCGCGTTGTTAACATGCACCGTTTATAAAACAATATCGTACAATAAGAACTAGTAGAACCTACCAGCTGTGCAAACTGTCACTATCATTATCTCTCATTCGCTAACTAACTACGATACTCACAGAGGAAGCATTGGTGGTCAGAGCAACAAACCTAAAAAAAGCCTCTCAATGAAGCCTCCCCGGATCATCTTTTATTTACAGTAGCGCTCAAAAGTCTTCGGCCAGAAACTTTTTTGTCATAACTTTTTTTTCTACTGGACCAAATTTGGCAAAATTTTAGTATGTGGTGCCTGAACCTACTGTCAACATTTCCTTCTACTTGAGTGCCGCTTGACTCTTTTCATGATTTTTTACAAGAATTTACTACAAAACCACCGGAGAAAAGGAAGAGGCTTAGTCAAGAAAAACCGCTTTCCTCACAAAAATAAAACTAGCAAGCCTCAGAAAACATCAGTGTTCTGTGAAAAAAAAATACGACTTCTGATGACAACGGCACAGCGGGACGGCATAGGGATGGCACTCCAAAAACAAAAAATTGCATTTAACCACGTAACTTACACCGTTGAGCACCAAAATAGTATATTTAGTATGCAGTGTCTCCAAGTACAACATACTGAAATATCTCTCAGATCGGTCTAGTGCAAAAAAGTTACAAGTGAAAAACCATTTGGCTAATGACTTTTGAGCGCTACTGTAGGTATTTACGAGCCCCCCCCCCCCCCCACAACAGACCAGGAGATTCTCTTTCGAAGATTCCAAGATTCCTCGATCCACCCCACAGCTCTACCATGAAGTACTCACGTGTAAATTATTTAGTCAATTAGTTTGATAAATGGAACCAGCTTGAATCTAAGAGATCGGCAGTCTCTTGTGCAACTTAAGCTTTTCGTCTGATTGATTCATACCATCACTGGACAACCCCTGTCGCTTACAGTCAATATTCCTCACAGAAGTCAGTAGGTCAGTCTGACGGTATGCAATATATCACAGAACGTACATTTAAATGCTGACTCGAAGCTGCTTTCTGAAACTGAGAAGCGACTTCTAAAAAAGTTACAGAGAAGTGGAATTCCTAACTAGGCTGAATTCCTAGCGACATTTATTGTATCACAAGCACTGTTGGTTACAAGAGGGTAACACAAAAAGCCGTAACTACAACTTCATCGGCGGAAATACGATCGATTTTCACGAAACACTGGGGGAGAGGTTTTCTTCCGCGGATCTCAAGTGAGCCTGAGGCCGCCGTCAGACTTCGCGATTTTGCGGTGTCGCGGCTCTTGCTCTTGCTTAGCCTTGCTGATCTTGCTTAGCCGCACGCGACGTTGCGGCTAAGCAAGATCTCAAGGTCGCAGTAGCGCGTGCGGAAGTGCGACGCTGCAAAATCGCGAAGTCAGACGGCGTCCTAAGAATTTACCGGAATCCTATTGGACTATTGGTCGCCCATTGAACAGGTAGGAACCCTTCCTCTCTAGGTAGGGGGGAAGGGCTGCCTGCAACATTTTTAGAGGGCCTGGCGAAATCAATTATTACAGCCTCAGAAACTGCGACAAAGGCGGAAACATTCGCTGAATTTGACCGACAGAGATAACTGGTGGATTGATCACTAATATGATTGGATCACATATTCAACGCTGGGATCACCGAATTGACGCTATCCTAACCCCAATAGCACAGATGCAAAGAAAAGTATTAGCAGCCTTAGTGGAGGGATAATGGATTCCTTTCCACTGCTAGAGCTTCAGAGCTTGAGCAAATCATAGCGCTGGACGCCGAGCATGCCAATACTACTTACAGCTATGGCACCCGAAACCACATCCGTAACCGAGACTAGTAGTTACCCCCTTCCCCCCCCCCCCCCAGGTTGGATTCGAGCAAGAACGAAGGGCGTGAACATAATGTTCCACAACTTTTTCCATCTGTGTCGAAGGTCACCGAATCTAACAAACACCGATTAGAAGTATTTCGCAGATTTGGAAAGCAGGCTTCAGTTCGGAGTCACAAAATACTTACCTCGATATACGTTTCATGGCAGGTGACCAAACCTGAGCTCTTCACGAATCCTCTTTTAATAACTGATTCAAGAACAGCTCGTGAAGAGAATCTTACCGGCCTCATTACTCCACTAAGCTGAAGCGGTCCATTGAACAGAAGGGGACAAATAAAGTCGGAGGAGGGGGAGACGCAACTTTGCGTCGACGTCAAAGCTCCTTTCCCTCCCTAGGCTTGGGCTAAAATTGATATCCCTCTTCCCACATGAAAAAGCATCTGTCAAAGCATACGTCTCATCTGCTTTAGCCTCAGCCTAGGGAGGGAAAGAAGCTTTGACGCGGGTGAAAGTTTTGCGTCTCCGCCCCCCCCCCCGGCTTTAATTGACCCAGCAGAAGTTCTGTGTTCTTTAGTAAATATAATAGGAAGAAATCTGATTCAATGATTGATCTCTCACATATTTGGCAAAAGTTGTTCTTGAGGTTCATGAGTACTTCAACTGAAGGTGGCAGAGGTCACGATTAAAACGGTCAATTTACAAATATCTGCATACTTTCATGAGCTTCTGATGTTCAGTTAGCACCGCTAAGCGCATAATCAAAAGCGCTACTTGTTTCTGAAAAAAAAAACACTCCAAACTATGCGAAGATTAACCAAGTCGTTGATTCTCATCACCGTTGACAATCTTCGTGTTTTGAGATCAGGACATCGATAAACTCAGCGACCACCTAACGCTATAACCGAGAACAGTGAATACACTGCAAATAATCTTTCTAAGGAGCATGGACATAAACGATTAAAAATAATACCGGTACACTCTATAATACTAAACTTAAACAAATTTAGGCGATCATGTACTACGTGGGTAGCACTCAATAATAAGACTTAAGGAGTGGAGAATTTTTGCTCATCCTGAGAGGGTGAGAAGGAAACCAAAAATTTTACACCAAATGATTCACCCATTCCTTCCGCCAAGGCTAAGGCATAAATCACATTCTCCGGCTTGCATTAATATCTTCGTACCTTACAGCACATAAAACATAATACTAAACCATACACCCAATAGAAATCCCGAAGAACAAAAAATGAGTCAATGAAACAATGCAAGGAATGGGTGCGAACTGGGATGTGAGATTTAGCCCAAGCCTAGGGGGGAAACGCTTCAGTAACGAACGGACGATCATCAATCGCAGACATTTCAAAACAAAAACATCCTAATGACAACCGAACACTATAATATTACATTCAGGAGATTTTTAATGGAGTTCATTCCCTGCCATAATTTTAAAAGCGTTTTTGAGTGCTACCCCCCTAGTACATGAGCATCGGAACTCGCCGAAAACTTCAGCATGTGCGAAAGCGCAGACAGAACCACATTTTTAGCATCCAATGTTGAGGTCTCACTTGGAAGCCTCTTGGAGGGGAAAAAAACGTGCTGCTGCATATCTATTTAGTACGCATAAGATATACTATGATGTATATATGTGTAAACGCAGGAACATAAGACATATTAGATTGCTACATAACACAAGATGATCAATCAGATAGATAGATGGCCTATTTTTATGATGGAAATACGAAAACACAGGATACTGAAAACTCACCTAAATGACGTGCTGCCAAGATAACCTTTTGTTAGGGTAGCGATGCCATGTTGGGTATAGGTGAAACACACGTTCCTTCAATTGTCACCTAAATTCAACACTCAAAATGTACTGCAACATTTCCGAACTGAGAATTCGAAAAGCATAGACAGTCAAGCAACGCATAAGAAACGCGGTGTACGAGACATAACGCGAACACTTGCACAAGAAATGATACGTCATATTTCAATAACTGTAATACAAGCCAAAGCATAAGTTCTGCAGTAACGCCGCAAGGATGAATCAATCGGCGGCTGCGACGCGGTCCGTCTGGAGCATGAAGAAAACTCGTTGCACCCCTATGGGTGATGTTTGAAGTGAGGACGAGAGGGCTCTTTTATAGTGTATGGAAGCAATCTATTCACTTCTCATCACAATATAAAGTAGCCAATATTGATGAAGGTGCGGCATAATAAATGATTGTGGCCACAAACCTGCATTTTACCTAAGCGCAGGAGGGGAAGGGGCCTTGAGAATGTGCTACTTTCGCCTAAACCAAGCAAGGGTTGAAGATTCCCCAGAATAAAGTCGTATTTTGAGTTGTGAAGGGAGGACGAATATTTTTCAAAACTTCTTGAAGAATCCTCAACGACAGCGGTTTTTCTTTTTTACTGATTTCTGGAGCGATCACATGGACTCTGAAAAAGGTGTAAGTCGATAATCGTACTCGGTGATGATACTGGTAGATTATCGATTGACGGATTTATAAAGGAGACAAATACCGGCAATATCAGTCACATGAGAAGGGAAGGGGGGAGGGGATCCTGTTCCTTGAAAATCTCCCCCAATCTAGTGCCTGACCACGCTTCCCTCTACATTCTTCCAACGTACACATAACTCATAGATCATCGTGTCATCAGTTCTCTCCCACAAATGCATGTGCTAATGCCCTTGTTCAATAAATTTGATCATTGTGAGTAACTTCTTCATATTCCTCCACCTTTTTCGATTTATTTTGCTCCTCTACTTATTCATTCTAGATAATGTGCGGTAATATTTGAACAAGATTCGAATTTGATCGGAGCGGGTGCCACATGTAGCTTGGTCCTTGAGATATTACATTTCCACGCACCAAGCAAGGTGCCGACAAGCTTTACGGGGAGGCAGGACCAGTCATGGACATCAGCTGAGGAAAAGGTCAGTGGTTTCATGAATGGAAAGATGTCTTTCGTTTTTTTGTTGGTCGGGGTCCACAATGCTCTATAAAGATGTCGAGGAGCTACACATTAAAAAAATGGACAGGGGTAAATTGGGCAGATTGTGGTATAATTGTAGAATATGACTATAGGGGTGCTCAGCAGCGTAAGTGTAGAGAAAGAACGAGATAAAACGGCGAGAATACCGAGAAAAGAAACCCGAAAACCCTTCTTGTTCTTTTCCTTTCGCTCCCTCTGCATCACTAGTCAGTGGGGTGGATGCAGACAGGTGAGGAGCAGAGTCCGCCAGCCGCGAACGTTGCCGCGCTTTTGCAGCGCTGGCGGATGCGTGACAGGCGGCTCACAGCGCTGCGGGACGTAATAAGACCCCAAGCAGCGCCTTTTCATTTCGAATTTTCACCACACATCACCTCTTCGGTAATGGAATAGTTATTTAAGAAATATATCTACCCAATTCTCATTTCTCCTTACTCCAGGCGATGCCATCAAAGCATCGATAAGACAATTGAGGTGTCGCAATGCTGAGGTTTCCTACCAACTGCAGCATTTCGTTCCACCCCTGTACCACGAAGCCGGCAGACAATCAAAAATTCAAGGAGTTAGCATGTTCACTTTTCTGGTGAAATATGTGTCTTCATTTTATTTGTGAAGAGATTTCTCTGAGAGCGAGCCCATTCTCAGTCATTGAACGGACCCATTTTTGTTGGACATCTACTGTTACTTCGGAAACCGTCCGTTGTGCCTCTAGCGGGTGAGCGTCTCAGATTTCAGAGTCAAGTTCACTTGGAAGTGGTGCGAACGCGATCAGTTCCGCTTCTTTACTATCCAGCAGTGACCTTAATGCTGGCTAAGTTTTAGTTCAATCGTCTTTTCAGTCGATCATTCATTCGAATCAAAATTCTCGAGTGCAGCGGTGCTTATGAGTCGCCTACAGCTTCACCAAAGAAGTTCTGGCATCGCAGTACATCGGCGCTTATATGTAGTTTGGCAACGCAAAGAAACCCTGTCATTTGATATTTATTTTATAAAATTTTGCGTCTGTAAGACGCACTGAAAGTCATGAAGACCACTTTTTAACAAAAATCACTACGGGGAGCAAACTGCTTAAACTGTTGAAAGCGTGAGAGGGGGCTCGATTGTTTGATGATTTGAGCGTTCGAAGTAAGTGAACAGTACTAAGAATTGGGCGAGATCTCTTCTTCTCTACTTTTCTTCATCTTGCAAATACAATGACAAGAATATACTTTACAAACATATGCACGAACAGACATGTGATCAAAATGAGCAACACAAACGGCAGTTAACTGAGTTTGGTTCCAGAAAAATCACCAAAGTGTAACTTTTTCTCCGACAGTAGCTCTCCTTGGGAATGACTGTCGTCGCGGTTGAGAGTCTTTGAAAACGTTCTCTATGTTGACGGTCTTTATCACGCCATCTCCTTGCACTCGAACTAAAAATCAAAATCTTGTTAAGATCATGTTCAAGCGAAAATTTACTATCATTCCGCGGAAGAATATCTTGGTCGAGCTATTGATTCAAGTACAACTTTGTTAAAAAAAAGGAAGCTCGAGAAGACGTAATGGCTCTGAATAGGTTGTAAGTAAAAAGTAAAGAGAGCATGATAGACATCCCAAATGGGACTGAAAACTTTTACTGTCCATTACAACATCTACTCTTTCCTGAAAGTCGAAAAAAAGTTTTCGGAAATGTGACCCCGCCAAAAGGGCCTCAAATCGATCCCCTCTTCATTAAGATATTACTATGTTTTTCCAGCCAATGCGATTCACCAAGGGAGTAAACAGTCCAGGGACAAAAACCTGAATCCAAACTCGTGACAGCGTTTCATTCCGAAACGAAATCATCGCCGACCGTGGGCCAAGTGCTCATCCTCTTCCATATGCCAAATATTCCATAGTGAAGTGACTGAGCACCTCTTCTGGAGGCAAAATGAGGGGAACAACGCTCAACTATCTGTCACTGGATTTTTAAGATTGCACCGTAAGCTCCGCAAGCCCACGACTATCCATAATGTGGAGAGAGCAAATCGACAAAATTCAGAGAACCATTTACACAGAAGACTATGGGTACTACCGCTGCCTAAAACCACTGAGAGCTTGGGTGTGCGCTATTTGAACCAAAAATTCGTGCCGCTGGCGGGCTGCACATAGGTGCGAGCTAGGGGCAGCGTATGTACTTTGGCCTTAAAACGATGACGGTCTACCAATTGCACACGGCTCTGGGAGCTTCAGCCGTAGAGTGAAACAGAAGCTGGAGAATATGTGAACGTAGCGCTTCAGTTGCGTCGACTCAATTTCATGGAAGGCCCAGCACAGCCACCTACCGTCATGGCGCCTTCTTGTGGCATCAAAATGAGCGTTTGTAATCAAGGCCTTCAGGTCGGCTCCGGTCCAACCACTGGTACGTGCAGCCCATCCATCATTGATCACCGCTGGATCATGATCCACAGATCGTAGAAGGACCTTCAGGATATCAGCCCGATTCATCTAAATGGAACAAATAAAAAAAATAACATCAACAGTTGGTAGGATGAACAGTTACTACAGGGAGAAGGGGTGGGGCAAAAATGAGTCTTTTTTCTCCTCCAGCTTCAGCACTAAGTCAGTCATACTTTAGCAGATTCTCTCGAGTTATTTTCATCCCCAAATTCAAGGACTCGCTTCACAGCATCACACTCCGAAACCGCCTTCTGCACGAGCAAGATCATGAGCTTCTGTCAAGTCAACATGATACGTCGCCTGGACTCAGCAAAATCCGATATTTCATCACCCCCCTTCGTTGCCCTTTATTTCCGGTTTTTTTTAGATTTCTGAGCCCTTCGTTCCCGAATGCCAGGACGTGCCTCTAAAAAAATGACACTTCGGATTATAGTAGTCTTGTACGAGTAGCAAGAGCTCACTTACTTCTATGAACCGAAGCTTCACTCCTTAGGAGCGAGAGTTCCACCACAAAAATTGGCTCTGCTGCTTTCTACAGACGTTGATGCCGTAGATGTGCTAAAGCCACATCCCGCCGACTGACGGATTATATTTTCACTAGCCGATTTTCTCGCGCTGCGCACGCATTGGAGGGCGAAGAAGCTCCGGTGGAAGTAAAACGCGGTGTTGCAAATAATTGTTGTTGAGCCTGCACCATCGTCAGCTCAGATTCGAGATACCAAACCTACTTATAACCCTTGCCCATTCGAGACGGTCTCTTTTCGAGACAGTAGTAGGCATTGTTGAGCCCAATGCAAAAAGAAAGCTGAACGGTTTAGTAGCACAAAAGTGGAGTAATGGTCAAAAACACCTACATGGTACCCTCTTTTCACTGATGATCCTACGATCAGCCACGAAAAGAAGGAGCGAGGCACTTTTAATAGGGTGATAGCTATTGAAGAAGGAGGCACTTTTAATAGGGTGATAGCTATTGAAAAAGGCACTTTTCCAGACTCCAGAGGCCCTCCTTTCACCATGAATTCTGCTACATATAACCTTCTCAGACCTCTAGCTTTCATCTGGGTGACTCACTTGAAAACTTCTATCGCCTACAATACCTCTATCACCGTCTCAACTCCCAATAACTCCTTGCTCACCTAAGCCCATCTACCCGACGTCACCTTCCATGACCCTTATTTGTACTCCATAGGACAACGGGGAGCGATAGCAAATGGCTATGATCATCGAACTAACTTCTCTGCACCCATCATCACTTTCCATTGCTCCTCATACCTCTCTATGATCTCTTCCTATGGCACGGGAAAAGTTCTACTGATATCCGCCTATCTCTAGGCTCTACCGGCGCCCCCAGGCAATGTTATTTTGAACATCGTCCATTGAGGACACGCGCTGTCCTACTGCGGGCAGGTGTCTTTCATTCTCTGCAGAATCTCATCGCTAACCGCAAACCATTCTTTCAGACATTTCGGGAGCTGGAACTTTTCGATCTGTGCCTTGTAAGCTTTGCCCATTCGGAACAGGCTACGCCCAGCACGGGCGTCAATCTCCCAGAAACTGATCGCTGACCTTAACCCAACCTTTCCCCACGTCTGAATTTTGGATCTAAACTGAAAATTTTTCACTTGAGTAACAATTCAGCGCACGCTCCGTGTGGGTCAGCTTCGTTTACGTGCGCTACTTACTTCTTCACCCATGCACTAGCGATACAACACCTGACTCGACTTATACAGGTAGTCCTTCAAGTAGTTTCTTTCGTGGCAGATAGACAGACAGACAGACAGATAGACTAGGCCTATTAGGCCAGTCCGACTGGGTACCAGACGGTTGCAGACTCCATACGAGAGAGGAGTACTCGGCTCGCTGCGCTAGTGTAGCATCCAAAAGCTGCTTGGGAGCACTGAAAATGAGTTGCTCGCACAACTTACTTTCGAATTTTATGTTTCTTTGATAGCCCACGCCTCTACTTTTCATGACCCTTTGATCTGACTCTGCATGACTTTTGATGACCCTGCCCAAATACCAATTATTTCACTTTAATCTGGTCTATGGCGATTCTGGAGAGCAATTTTTGTGGTAAAAATTGCCCATCTAATATACGTCCTACTCACATAGGCAAATCTTCTCTAACTGCTCCATCGAATAGCGGCTATCCTTAGCTTATCTTTTCCCAGCGTTGGCTATTTTTGGAACATAAGCGAGGACTTTGGGCACCAACCATTTCGGCGCAAACCCCGTCTACGGTAGGAGGAGCTAGATCCTATGTGCTCCGTACACTTCGGTCAGCCCCTACCCAAACCAAATCTATCCCTGTGGGCCCATTTCTAACTTGCTTCTTATGTGCTCCGAATACTTTGGCCAGCCTTACCCAACCCTGACTCGTTCGACCTCTCCCGACCCATTCCTAAATCGCCCGATTCTTGATGCCTAGCGTGTTCTCTAACTTGACCACCGGCCATTTCCGCGCAAGCCCCGCCCAGGGTAGGCGTAACCGAGCTTAGTTCCTATTTGCTCCGTACACTTTGGTCAGCCCCTACCGAACCCTAAGTTGACCGATTTCTCCGGACAGCACGGTAAAAAATGGATTATGCGACAAACAGACAGTCACACCCAGAACAGAGACCAACACGCCAAACTTCTGGTTTATATACAGGTGGGTGCAATAAAGTAATGTTTCCCCTCCACTTTCAACCTTACTTTAATCAATCTTCAGCAAATTTTGATAAGGTACTTCCATCCCCGATATGAACACAGCTCATACTATTACTAAATTCCGTAAGAGCCCTCTGCACGAGCAGGATCGGGAAATTTTTGCGGATGAACATGATGTGTCTCCTCAACTTGGCAAAATGCGAGTTTTGCCACCCTTGTTCACAACCTTGCTGAGGTCCGTTCACTCTGGCTACCTGAGGGGATCCTTATTGGGTGGTGTTCTTGAACATCCTGCTTTCTCCGGGTTCATAACGCCCTTGTTTCCAAGAACCACAACGTGCCATTACCTCAAACCCCTACGGAGGTGTGTTTGAGGCATGAAAAAATTGCCCAATAAGCGAGAGTTCTGTGACTTCTATGAACCGATGGGTTAGTCCTGTGGAAGCTTCCCACGAAAAACCTCCCACGGAAGCTGGCTCTCTTGTTTTAGGCGGACCTTAATGCCGTAGGTGCTCTATAGCCCGACTGTTCCGACAGAAGGCTCCATATTTGTGTGACGGTGAAAGTAGTGAGCCACAGCTTGTTTCTGCTTTGAAGGGAACATTTCGGGTAAACTTTGCCCCAATACTTTCATTTCTTTCATTACCCTATGTTTTGTATTCTTAGTGGAAGTGAGCCGCGATCCCAATTACTTATCATTTGCACCCCCTGTATAGGTAATGGATGGCAGTGGAAGTAGTGCGCCACAGCACGCTTCTGCTTATAGAGGGACATTTCACGGATATGTTACCTCATTATTTTTTCTCTTCATCACTCCCCGTTTTGTATGTTTGGCGAATATGAGCCGTGCGCAGATTGACTCCTTTGACAAATTTGTGCTAACAGGGAGCGAGGTAGGTCCGACAACAAAAGAAAAAAAGGGTTGCAGGATGCCGAAAGGTTGGGACTGCGGGAGTAAAAGGGTGTGCACTGGAAATGGCGAATTAAGATACAAAAAGCGAGAATCTTCAAAAAATATCATAAGGCAGGCAAACCAGACGGCCAGAGATCGACACAGAAAAAAGAAGGCGAAGGGAGTTGACAATTATTAGTTGTAATTCGCCCATTACCTCAGTTTAGCACATTCACAACTTATTTCATTTTGCCTTTACGTACTGATCCTAATCCTGTTTCTCCTCAGGACAAATTAAAAGCCACAGAATTTTTACTGGAGGAATGGAAAGAATTACCTCATCTGGCCTGCGACATTCCAACACGTGATCGAATCGTCCAGGACGTAACAGCGCTGAGTCTATGAGGTCTATCCTACTTGAACATCCA
>OZ022261.1:36390122-36657670 GCA_963978905.1 Trichostrongylus colubriformis | reverse complement strand
CACGAACCATCTATGAATAGGTTTCACGGTATATTTTGTTTTGAATGCATACAAGTGAGGTCTAGCGATGAGCTACTTCAGTAGTTATGGACGAGGCACCTTTAAGTACCTCGATATTACTTTCCACTCATGTTCATTTTCACCAAAACCGCGTGTTATTGCCCCCCGGCTCGCGACCGGGGGGCTGAGTTTATTAGAAACCGGTCGAATCAGCACAGAGCGCACAACGATGTATTTGCAAACGTTGTGCTTGACGGGGGATCCGAACCCCTTCGGGTCCCACATCAGGAGCGTACGTCAAACGCAACGACCCCTCTGCGCTATTCGGCCGGTTGCATGTCCAAAATATACCGTGAAACCTATTCATAGATGGTTCGTGGCGGTGCACACGTGGTGGACCAATGAGATCGATAGGGAGGGGTCGACTTGGGTCGACCGTCAATTAGCAAGGGAATCAAGTCGCGACAATGTGATGATCATAAAAACCGAGACTTACACAATTAGTTGGCCACTGCACAATAACTGATGGCAGCATGTTCGGTGTTGGGAATGAAATAAGAAGTTTCGATTCGACAGCATTCATTTTCATTTTAAACACACATTTTCTTACTTTGAAACAACAAAATCTGAAGAACATCCATAGCGCATGGAGCATTAACGAGATTTTCCCTTTCATAGAGTGTATCTGTGCTGGCAGTCACAACTTGTCGGAGTTGAATTTTGACGATATCATTTTTTATAGTGTCTGGGGCTGTATATTTGGGGTCAAAAACGAACGTGATACTCACCTCAAAAGAAGATTCGAAAATTGGCAGACCATGCCATCACTACTTCCTTATACATTTGTTGCATCGTGTTCCCCTTGAAATGCAGCTCTATGGACGTAATTCAAATTTGAAAAACTTCTTAAACACCATTTTCAGTTCATTGCTGCTGAATCCTAAAAAAAAAAATCGAAAATTATGCCGAAGGAGCGGAGTACTGAAACCTTTTTCGAATTATTTGAAGCATTTTGAAGAAAGTTATGGCAAAAGTTCGGGGAAATCATGGAGTTTCCGATTTCTCGTGTCGATTGACCATGAATTAGTGGCGGTATTGTATACCTTACAGGATTGATGCCGCGGAAATAACAGACGGACGTGTAGTGGTTAAACGAGTTACTCAAGTTCTCATCGCGAGAAAAGAATTGTTGGCCATAACTTTATTCTACGGGGTCTGCAGGATTGTAATCACCGAATGCACAGACTATGAAGTTGGTGTCGAAGTCTTGCGACACTCCCAAAAATCCTTGTGGTTTCACATCCCTCGTGCTTTATAAATTATCAAATACCGTATAAGACGAAGCATGCTCTGATTTAGTATGTATTAGGTTGATTCATAATAAATCGGACAAATGGTAGTGATGATTTTACAGATCATAACTCAGTAACGAATTAACGAAAATGGACGCGCGAGGTACCGTTGGAATGAGTATGAAAAGCTCTTCAAAGTACCGCAAAATAATCACTCCAAAGTAAATTCATTCCGCCACAATGCCGCACGATTTCAAGCGGTCCAGAGACCACATCCGCAACGTCATACTATTTATATCGCTATCTGGCCAGGAACCCGCGGATATCGGCAGACGTCTGATAGAAGTTCACAAGGAGCATGCCCCCGGCAGAAGTACACTGTAGTTGTAGCATTCGAAGTTTGCGTCAGGCGACTATTCCATCGAAGACGAAAACCGCGGTTGGTGGAGCGTACACGGCGTAGAGTACTGGGAGCTGCTCGATGAAGGTACCACAGTATCCGCCGACGTCTACGTTCGTCAGTTACGAGAATTGAAGGCCAATGTCCAAAGTTCGCTACGGCGGCGGTCACATGTCTACTTCCAGCACGACAACGTGTCTACTTCCACAGACCGCACTTCGCAAGATCGACCAAGGCCGAGCTGCTGTCGTACAGTTGGACCGTACTTCTATACCCACCGTACTCCCCAGACCTGGCCCCTTCAGATTTCCACCTTTTCTCCCACAGCCAACGCCACCTGGACGGCCAAGACTTCAAAACTCGCGACGAGGTCAAGGCGGCACTCGGCAACTTCTTCGAGCTCCAGCTTCCGGCCTTCTGGAGCAAGGGCATCCATGATCTGCCTATACCGTGGCAGAAGGTCATCGATAAAGATGGAGTATATTTCAAGTGAATCCCTGTTGTCGTAAAAAAGTTGTACGACAATGATTAAAATTGGTCAATTTGTCCGATTTATTATGAATCAACCTAATATATTAGGTTTCTCGCTGCGTTGTAGCAAGAATGGGCGCAAATGAACCCCATCTTTAGATCCATCATACATTAAAAGTGTCTTAAGGACAACAATCTTTTAGAAAGAAGTTGGCAATATTTGTGCTGCAATCACTACCATTGCCCTCTTTTATTCTGCAGTGTATCGGTGCTACATCGGTTCTGTATCAGGAGATACGAATCTTGCTGTTCATCCACCACAAATGGTTGGACGCCCACTGGGCAAAGAACATCTTTTGAGATTGAAAGCGAATCTGAAGGCCACCGTGGGATAAGCTATAGCAACACTTTACAAATATGACAAATGGCAAGCTACCAAATTGCCATAGCTCTTAGAAACCGTGAGCAGTTTGGGTGCCACCGAGTCAGACAAAGCAGCACATGCGTGGCTAAGGATCCTTGTTGTGCTGTCCTTGATTGACAAAACAAAAGCGAGGAAAAGTGATAGCCGGATGGAAAGGAAAGATGGTGTTCTATGTAGACCATTAGAAGGGGTACCATCGACAAATTAGGGGAGAATCGTCTCCACGTGTGGCAATAGCTGGATTTCAGATCAGATCCACTTGCTCTAGATTCCCAGAGGAATGCTACAATTAGAATTGTACCAACGGTACTGCTGTGATGGCTACTTATTAAAAGAGCACCACGCGAAAAATTGTAAGCGTTATCGTGTCCATTGCTTGAAACAGAGGTACTGACTCACTCATCAGAGAAGAAAAGACGAACGAAAACTCTTAAAGCAACAGAAATATAGCTCTCTGATCATAGTCCTCTTAGGAGTACTACACCTAGAAACGAGTCCTCGCTTGGTGGTATTGCGCACATTCCAGCGCAATGTCAAATCATTATGACAACAAAGGAATAACAAGAAAGCTCATGAAAAACTACTCGAATCAGTGGTAGAAGAGCGCTTAAAAAGACCTTTTGTTCCCGTAGACACCGCGCTTGGATGCTGGGTAAGGCGTGGCATGATAGCACCGACGAACGCACGTGTCCGAAAGTAATAAGATATTTACACAAGAAGATACCATGACGACAAAGAATAACTGAGATCAGATTCGGAAACCATTTTGTTCACTGTCTTAGGCACATACAGTAAAACACCATAGAATTACAACGACCACCAATAAGTCCATTCTGGTCAAGGCCTACAAGACCTATGTTCGACCTTTGGTCGAATCTGGTGCTACTGTGTTTCACCCCATAAGGAGAAAGGATATTAACGCTTTGGAAAAGGTACAAAATAATTTCACGCGAAAAATTCTTTTTCGAAGTAAAAGTTTTTTACACCTAAGAATTCCGAAAGCTCACATTCGGAATAATTATCTAGGTCTTCATACGCTGGAATCAAGGCGTAAAATCTTCGATGTGTGCATGGTATATAAACTCCTGCACCAGATCAATGATTTTGGCTCTCTTAGTTTCTATAAGATTGTTCGGTCTCGCACCAGAGGCGGAGAGCGAAAGATTTTCTTAAACATTCCCAAAACCAATGCAAGGGCCCGAAGCTTCACATATAGAGCGGCTAGCTTATATAACAGGGTAACTAAGAATGTAGTCCCCTCTGGTACTGTTGATCAGTTTAAGCAGCGTATAACTAAAGTTTTAGGTAAATACGTGATGGTCTAGTTCCTTGAGGTTCACCAGTTACTGATCGTGAACTCTGAATTATAAAATTATAAATTGCTGGTTTTTTTTAATGTTCCGTTGGTTTGATGTTCTGTTTTTTTTTCAACTCTTTTATACGCTTGCCTTAGCAACGTAATAAACATTAACATTAACATTAACATTAACGAACTAAACGAAGTACATTGGAGAAGGCATTAGCAATAATACTTTCATACGTTCTTGGTATTCATTATATATAACCAAATGTGTGAAATGACAAAAAATTGATGTGCGCCGCTATTCAACATCTGTTGAGGATATTTGGAAGGTTTTGACATTTTCACCAACTTGTGGTTGACAGTGAACGACTCTGTGTTGTCATGTACCACAACGAGTGCTATGATTCAGGCGGCCCCGGAGTAAACAAAGCTGTTTCTTTCAAACTTCAGAATGTGCCACATGGCATTTGAAACTGTATTTCAAACCTATCTAGCAACCTAGAGCGCTATAAAAGGGCAATAGCAGCAGGCTCCTTCCCATGTTCAGTTTTCAACAACACATTTTTCAGAACAGTTTTGCCCATCTTCCTGATTTCGCAGTATTTCTATGGTTCGCGTATAATGTTCCTCTGATAATATTTGCGCAAGATTTCGATACCATTAAACACTTGCAAGATGCCGAGGCTGCGATTGACTTTGATGGGACACAATGACGTGATGACTGAAGTCTAGTGTACAAATCGCTCTACCGAAGACCTTTCTTATCCATTTCTGTCACTATCGATGGGCTGCTGTTGACTATGGTGACCGTGGAGATGCTGTAATAGTTGGCACCTTCACGTCCACAGCACAACGATCGTCACGTCATTTTAATGCGCCGAACAACGTAAAACTACCGTAAACGTCGAATAGTCGATGAACTTTTTGTAAAGGAGAAAGTGAGATTTCGGTCGCTGCTGGTGGTCATGACGTCAGAGGACGGATTCTGCCCCCCCCCCCCCTCCGCCACACGATTTATGAGTTAGTCCATACCTATCCAGCTGGGACTCATTTCTGCAAATATCCTGCTCTGTTATGTTAATCTCTAATAACAGCTAAAGAAGTAGTCATCGTTCCAGAATAGGTGACTCCATTTTGCAGACTTGAGACATGCATACCGACTCATATAACCTATCTGACTATTAGAACTTCATTTTTCCGTCACCGAACTCTCAAAGGCAAGCGTATCTTTTCAAACAATAGACGGTTCTGGACATGGTGGTGTCCGTGAAGTTCGCCACCCATCCAGTGAAGCAGGTTGAGTCGAATGGTGTACTGACTAAATGCGCGGAGCTTCGTCAGAACAGAAGGTGAGTATGACTCACTGTGTCGGCAAAACTCTGCATTCCTTGAAGTTCGTTGTTGTCAGGTTTCTTTGCTTAACTATGCTAACAAAATAGTTTACAGGTAGTTTTTCTGCAGTGGATTTTTTTGAGAAGTGGTTTTGCCATTGATTACTGATCTTCTCTATGAACTCCGCGAAGAGGTGCATACAGTAGTGCAGCGAACTCAACTTGCCTAGGGTACGCTATAAAGAACCACCCTTGTTGCGGTGTGCTCGTGCCGTTTCAAGAATTGGGTGGGGTGGGGGAAATTATCCACCTTCGTTAGCGGCTCAGATGGGTTACGTGTGACCATCGTATGATCGTGTCGACGGAGCGATTCATGTGTGAAAAATCAAGAAAGCTGAATCGAGCTCTTGTGCTTCTCAGCCCAACGTCTCTTTTCCATGTTCTCAGACAAGGCGGACGATCTTCAGTTTTGGGAAACTCCGAAAAAGTCTGAGATTCCTACAGATTGAATCTCGCGCACGGCTCATGAATTGTCAGCTCGAGGGCTTGTGTAGGAGAAGAGTTCGGTTCGCCTCGAACCTTGAGTTAGTTGTTCACGAGACTAGGAAAGAGGGAAACCTCGATCTATTCGATCGACAGCAAAAAAAAATGCCGTATGCCACCCCCTCTTCTGCACGACGGTGGCTAATGTGTGGTGGGTGTGACGCCTTCTATTTTGCAATCTTCGCTTAGAAGCGGGTGGATCCATTGTCGAGTAGTGACAGGTGGCGCGTACTGACACTCTCGTGATGCGGGGATCACATCCCGCATCCACGCCCACCAGTTCAACTAAGCCTCTCATCTCTCTGGGTGTGGTGAATCCCGCAGAGGGGATGCGTCGAGTAGGTTGAGGGTGCCCTGCATAATCTCTGAACGCAGTGACAAATCATTGAGCTGCGGTGCACAGGCCAAGTATTACGGTACCGATTTTTTTGGACTGTGCTGTAGTTTTGAGCTGTGAAGTCGGTGGACTCTGCAATGACAATGGCACCCAATTGACCCTCTCCTAGGACCTCATCGTAAAAACAAAAGTAGGGAGATGTGTCAGCATGACGCGCAAAGGGTACTTCTCCCTTCCCTTCCAAGTTTAAAGGGAAGTAGACTGGAATGCTTCATGCTCTTGCCACAGGCCGCCACATAGTACCTTGCATAAGCCCCTCGCTAACACATGCATGATATGGTCACGCGCAACTCTTGACGGAAGGCAGTAGCTTGAAGGAGGATCGGGGAACTCCTTTAACCATTCTTCGAAATGCACCACGCTTCTTTCGTCCTCCTAGCGCTCAGGCAAAAATAGTGCGAGCAGCCATGTAAGTGGCACCGAGCACTGTTTGGCCCCCTTATTAGCACAGCCAACGATAAGGTAGTCGAAACAGTTAATTTTAGCGTCTGATAATCCTAAAGCCTTTCTGGAAGATGAACCTCAACTTTGCATTTTATTTGCGTGCCGAAATGGGAAAATCGCTTTCAAGAAGTTTTCCACGTCGTGCGTGATCACAGAAGAACTTGTTCGAATAGGTTTCTGCAATGTCCAAAGAATCTTACGCAATCGTTAAAATAAATTATATGATATTGAAAGCAAAAGGATTTAGTCACTTTAAAATTACATTACTTTATTCAGGTATAATATCTGATCTAAGCAGATTTACACAACCCAGCTGTCCACCATAGTAGACATCGGCGTTCGACTGCATAAATGTTGCAATGGAGTGAATCGTCAGTTAGTTGGTAATATCAGCCTAAAATATTAAAATAAAATAGCACTTATAGAAACACTCGCTTTTCGGCCACATATCGTTTGGAATCCTTCGGGTGTTTGAGGCTGATCGCTTCGCGGCCCAACTATTAGATTGGACAAAAAGTTCCCGCCGTTCTTAACATCGACTATTTCGCCATGATTTTTCATTTTCAGGTTATCTAGGTAATACTTTGTAGGAAAAAACCGGTATTTCACACACATATAAAGCCTGAAGACGATTTCTCAAAAGCGCGCTATTCCAACCGCTTTTTCAAGCCATAGAAAAGTACGATTTTTGGGTGGTGGTACAAGATGCCTTAAAACTTCTAGAAAATGCATTGCAGGCAAAGGAATCGTGCGCGGAAAAATTAGTTTCTGCTCTACCCATAATTTATGTTGTATTTGCCTAATTAAGGCCGCAGGTAAAGTTTCACGCGAAAAAGTGAAAATCCGGCTAGGATACAGCTACTCAAAGTGGTGGTCGATGGATCGGGGCTCAGAGTAAATGCCCACCCCGTTGTCCGCTGCAGTCGAAGACGCATAGTGGGAACTGATAGTTACGTAAACAATCCCACTCTTCTTCCCATGGTTATCATAGAGGGATGCCTTGCCGCCGGCACCGCAAAGTATGTACGCGGCATTATCACAACCGTTTTATGAAGGAGAAACTAAAAAAAAAAAGAGAAAGTGAAGGAAGTGGTAGCGATTAAATATGAGGTAAAACTTTTGACGATCAGGGAGATAAGGAGGCAAAAGATCATTGGCAAGGATTTGTTCTTTTTGTATTCCTAAAGGTGAATTAGGAGGGGATAGAGAATGGGAGACAGCATAAAAGTACTGGAATCTCTCTCTGGCGGAGCTGGGGTATCGAGAGCTATTTTTGACGCAAGTCACTGAACTAAGAAGGGGGAGGGGGCGAGATGTTGCTGGCGTAAAGTTTCCGGCGTAGCATCGAAGTTGTATGCATGTCACGTACTTACAGACACGACGTGCTCTCTATGTTGGGCTGAGCCGATGAAAACCTTGACTTAAAGAGCTGATCCCCCAAATTAGTTTTGAACGAGATGCTACGAAATGAACCTGGTAGCTTTTTCCCTTACTCATTGAAGTGAAATAAGTGCGTTCCACTACTATACGTCCACCCCCTATTTTGGCGGAATCAGTTCTGTACGCTTTCACCCAACTCTGCAATGTATGCCATTAGATTCGGCATGTGAGAAAACGGTGGTAAACCCACTTTCAAAGACTTGGATGGTCAGACTCTACTTTTACAAAAATTTTTTAGAATTTCGACCGTTTCACGCTATACGTCCACTTTAATTAGTAGTTCATTTACAACCTTAGAAAAGACAAATTAACAAAATTAGTAGTCCTGGTGCTCCTTCCCTGAAAGCCACTTCTATTAGTCGGTGTGGCATGCTCGTAAGGTTTTTGAGGATTTCAGAGTCGATGGAACTCCAAGAGTCCATGATCTCCATTTTGAGCTCATCAACGGAAGACTGCCTGCAGTTGGCATACACCCTGCGCACAATTATTCCCCACAGGTTTTCCATAGGACTCAGATCTGGGCTGCACGCTGGCCACTCTAGCAAGTTGACGTTGTGCTGTTGGAACCATGTCGAATTCGACCTGCCAGCATGGACACCTGCATTGTCCTGCTGGAAAATCGGCTTCGACGTCGCCAACGGCTCATAAAGGGTAGAAGATTCCCTTGCGGATCCATCCGCCAACTCCAGCTTTCTCATCCAACAGTAGGCTCCCCAGACCATCAGCGTACCGCCACGAAGTTACGTCGGCTGGACTGCACTGGATTTTTCTCAAATCACGCCAGTAACATCTGTAGCCGTCTGGTCCGTCCAAGTTGAACTTCTTTCCGTCAGAGAAGACCACCTAAACACATGAAATCACCCTGCAGTGCGCAAGCTATGCATAATTCTACAACCGAACCCTTCTCCAATCCAGTGAGGCGTTCCGTCGAGCAAATTCGAGACGAGCTGCCATGTGAGCCTCGATTGCTCGCGGTGCCTTCTTCATAACCTCCCGCATGATGATCTTATTGCGTTTTATTGTCCTCTACACCGTCGATTTGGAGGCAGACAGCTTCAAAGCAGCACGAATCTGATAGACGCTGCGGGTACTGTTGGCAGCTAGCTTCCAGATCTGCCGTTCTTCTCTGACGGAAAGCCTGGACCGACGCTGGGTAGTCCGACAAGCATCGTAGTCTGCAGGATTTCTGAGGTAGGAGCCGACCACGCAGTGAGTCCTGCACGGCAATCCGTCGATTACTGAGCCCGACGTCGTGGGAAGCTCGAATTCAGGCTGTTTCTTCGGTTGATGAACGAGAACCACGTGGCATCGCGAGAAGGCATGTTCCCGTACATTTTTAGCGATTGGATACTCGGGTTGAAACGGGAATATTTACTATGGAACAATTATGAGGGGTGAACGTATAGCGTGAAACGGTCTAAATTTTAAAAAAATCTTGTAAAAATAGAGTCCAAGCACCCAAATTCTTGAAAATGGGTTTACCACCGCTTTCTTACATGCCGAATATAATGGCATACATTGCAGGGTCGAGTTGAAGCGTTCAGGACTGAATCCGCTAAAATAGGGGGTGGACGTATAGTAGTGAAACGCACTATATAGCTTACAATGTTCATGAATTTTTCTCTGAAATATCTAAAGACAAATTTTATTCACATTTGAGATCGTAGTGCCACTTGATTTTTTGCCCTCACAACTGGCTCAAAGGGGCTACCGATGTCTAGTTGTAAATTATTCCTTCTGCACTAGTCCGTTATCAATTTCTCGGTCTTCAAAAGACATAAAGTTATGGGTAGGTAATGATCAGAGATTTGATCGTCGGACCACGCTAGTGAGGACAGCGCCACTTCCTGCAAGCACCTCCCCTGTTATAGTTGTTATTAATGAAAAAAAACTGAATAGGTACACGGATGATCAAATGAACCAGTTACGTGTGACATGTTTTTGAAATAGTATCATGCACTTTGATTATGGAGCAGTGGAACCCGTCGGCCTTTGCAGATAACAAAAGAATACTAGGACATGCCCACCCCACGTGTAAGCTAACCAGTCCGATATTTTAAACCATTAAAGTAATATCATTCATCCATGGAAGAACCAGCACCACGTGCTCCAAAGATGAACTCCCTAAAATGAGGTGATATCAAGTGAAAAACCATAGTGATCATCACCGAACCAATTGCCAATTGCATTTTGATCTTCCTCGATCCATCTTCCCGCCTGATACGGCAGTCTTTGGACTTTCCCCCCTACAACAACTAATTGATTTTTTGCTTTTTCTTTTTCGCTTCTTGTTTTTCTTACACATATTTTCGCTTTTTTTATTTTACGAAATCCATGCTAAGGAGCTCTTTTGTTTTTCCCGCCTGATACGACGGTCTCTGGACTTTCCCCTGCTCACTGATTTTTTGGCTTTTCTTTTTCTTACAACTTGTTTTTTTCTTTACATACACAATCGTCTTTTACTTCGTGAAATTCCTTGCTGAAGAACTCTTCTGTGCCGGCTAGTATATAACTATTTGAGAAACTCGTCTTGAGTACGCTCGGGATGATATAAATTCATTAACAAAGGTTATCTGATTATACAAAACAGTTACTCAGGTAACACTCAAACACTCACACACGCGTTCATCCATTTCGACATCATCGCGCTCCAAGAAACTAAATCCCCCTCCACGACCACCAGCAGAGGTAGACCTCATCGTGATGAGTGCGAAATGCGACACGAAAAACAATGGAGCATCGAACACCTTGTCGATTCTAAAGACATCACCACCCCCATCCTCAGATCAGGATCGACTCGACCACCACGATATCTGTCATCAACGTCTACGCCCCGACACCGGCCTACGAAGACGAAGAGAGGTGATGTCTTGAGGGAACTCCTCTACAGAGATCTGGAAAAGACGATAAAGGGCGAGAAGTCGCACTACAAGTACATTTGCGGAGACTTCAATGCGATTCTCGGAAAGAATGCTCTCACTCGCTTGCACCGGCCACCACGGACACGTTGACGCGAGTAACGACAATGGAGAACGCATGATAAACCTGCTGAACTGTCGCAACCTTCAGCACTACAACAGTCCGTTCCCGAAGAGGCACGCGAGGAGATGGACGTGGGAAACCCCCAACGGATCCACGCATACCGTGATTGACCACTTCATTACTGATCGGAGATGGAGCACCTTGAGATTGCAGGTCCCATGTGGAATCGGAATTTTTTTGGGGAAAAATTCTCCACGTAAGTGTCATAGGGTCAAGGTTTTCACACCTTAATCCGCTGTAAATTTCCTCTTCCACAACCAATTGAGGAGCTCCAAAAAGCGGTGGGAATAGCATCGCTGGGGCTTTTTTAGAAGCCCATGAGATTGCAGGTCCCATGTGGAATCGGAATTTTTTGGGGAAAAATTCTCCAAGTAAGTGTCATAGGATGAGGGTTTCACATTTTAATCCACTACTCCCCCTCGAAGCCCAACTCTGGAGCCTCAACGCGGCGAGGGGGTGAAACGGCGGACTAAGCCCGCCGGCCATTTCAGAGAGACCCGACTTCGTAGGGCTAGCAATCCGGAATCTCGGCAATCATATGACCCTACACGTTCATTAAAGAGGTATCGCGGTTTTTACCGCGATCGCAATTCGTCATCAACCAGCTGACTTGGGCAAAGGTCTATGCAGGAATTCAGCTAGCTGGACCGTAGAAGAAGAGAGCATCTGGAGACAGCGCACAAAAGGGTCTTCTGACCCTCGCCGCCATCCGCCGACACTCGCCGACATTCGCCGACTTAGCTCTGCCGCCCTTCTCACCTACACATTTTTCCTTTATATTCATTATCGTTCTTCTTTTCGCTCACTACTCTCTCTCTCTTCTTTATCGCTTTATTCCTGATTGCTACCATATTATATGTTGCATAATATACTTAGTTGCTTTGCCTCAAAGACAGCACTAGGGGTAATGCGGTGATGGAGAAATCCCTACAAGAAGTAACTCACATGGTAGTCCTGGGCCTAGGAAGGCTATCTGTGGCGAAATTCCGGTGAAAAAGTGCCCCTCCGAGTTGAAGAAACGGCGCAACGGATCATTGGTTTCTTGAATTGACTGGGGTGGGAGCGGCCAAGGAAATGCGGCAGGATCGAAGGTTTTGCAGCGCGCTTTCCCAGTTTTAGCTTGAAGCTCACTCCAAAAAGTAGATGCTGTCGTATTTCTAAACATTCCCTTGTGTTACTTGGCAACATGCCCATGGAAAACTAGATTAGACTACCCGCCTCTTGACGGACAGGTGGTCCGCGTCGAGAATCAACGGTGGAAAGGGGGTCCTATTTCTTGGGTTTTTGGCCTATTCCATCCGTTTTTTCTCCACTGTCCTGTTAATTTACCTTGCATCTCGACTTTCAAATGCACTGCTTCTTTTACTTTTCGTCCGACTTTCCCCTAATGATGCCTGTAATTCCTTCACTCATCGCATGACTACTCAGTTATTTTGCTTAAATTCCTTCACTTATCGCATGATTATTCAGTTATTTTGTGTTAACATGCTTCAGTTTCTTTTGTTTAATTACCCAAGTTTGAGGTTGCAATAAAGTTGCTTGTTCCTCGTTGGTGATGTGCTAGTCAATAGTTATGCAATATCCGCGTGGCACGAGTTATCTATTGGTTCGAGTTGTTTTAGGAGGTTTCCACACGGCTTAGACGGAAGCCCCCACTCTAAGTGCGCCAGAGGAAAAGACGACCCGAATGGACCTGCAGACAAAAATGGCCGTTACCTCGGGAATGCACTCGCCAAAGACATGCCGAAGAGACATGACCACCGCTTGCGAATTTGCACATACAACACCAGGACGGTCAACGCGGAAGCTAGTCTTGAAACACTCACACACGCGTTATGGAACATCCATTTCGACATCATCGCGCTCCAAGAAATTAAATCCCCTTTCACGACCACCAACAGAGGTAGACCTCATCGTGATGGGTGCGAAATACGACACGAAGAACATTGGAGCATCGAACACCTTGTCGATTCTAAAGACATCACCACCCCCATCCTCAGATCAGGATCGACTCGACCACCACGATATCTGTCATCAACGTCTACGCCCCGACACCGGCCTACGATGACGAAGAGAGGTGATGTATTGAGGGAACTCTTCTACAGAGACCTGGAAAAGACGACAAAGGGCGAGAAGTCGCACTACAAGTACATTTGCGGAGACTTCAATGCGATTCTCGGAAAGAATGCTTTCACTCGCTTGCACCGGCCACCACGGACACGTTGACGCGAGTAACGACAATGGAGAACGCATGATAAACCTGCTGAACTGTCGCAACCTTCAGCACTGCAACAGTCCGTTCCCGAAGAGGCACGCGAGGAGATGGACGTGGGAAAGCCCCAACGGATCCACGCATACCGTGATTGACCACTTCATCACTGATCGGAGATGGAGCATCTTCGATGTGTCAGCTGTTACAAGATTCTGCACGGGATCGGAACACTGTCTTTCACGAGCAAAGGTTCAGCTCAGATCCCATGTCAAGAAGCGGGACAACCACGGTTGCACCACGATTCCTCGCATACAGCACCGGGATCATGGAAGCGATCGCCGTCAACTGGGATTCAAACATGCCAAGCTAAAGGAGAGCGCCGAGAAGAGAGCAAGCCTCAGGAGATGCGAGCAGGACCTGACGACGACACGCACGGTTATCACAGCAGTACGAGACCAGAACGGACACCTTTAGACCAGCCGACCGAAGATCGAAGACACCGTTCAGAAGTTCTACACCGACCTCTTCAGCTCCAAAACCGTCATCAGCAGACCGCCCAGCCCGCCAGCGCAGGAAGTCGCCGACATCTTGTCATCAGATCCGCGACGCCATCAGACAGCTGAAATCGAAGACAGTCCCTGGACCTGACAAGACAAGCGGAGGCACTCTAAAGACGTGCGGCGACACCATCATCAACGAGCTCACAGTGATATTCAATAGGTATTTTAGAGAAATCACAATTCCGGTGCTATGGAAGACGTCAAAGACTGTTCTCATCTTCAAGAAAGGCGACAGAGACGACATCAAAAACTGCCGGCCGACCGCCCTTCTGTCGCAGTTTTACTAGCTATTCTCCAAAGTGGTGCTAAACCGCTCGAACGAACGCTAGACGAATTCCAACCAGTAGAGCAAGCCGGATTCCGCAAAGACTATGCATACGCCGACCATGTCCATGCCCTCACCCAACTTATCGCACAAGTTTTACTTCCATTTTTCCAAGTCTGCCTTCTCAATCTTCTGGTTACCACAGCGACGAGTGGTTTACCACTTGACTGCTCCAAATTATCGAGCATAGAGGATATGAGGGAGTGCTGGACTATATCCAGTCCGCGGATACGAAAAAAACCTTACAGCAACATTCTTTTTTTCACATTCAACTCCTTGTATCATCAAATGTTGTAGAATTTCACAGTTCTGGTCTTATACGCTGTTGAGAAACGTCATTGTAGTGAATTCAAATAACACTTTCAAGGGCACCGTCAGGGATAATTTTGACTTGTTTCAGAGTAGGTAGTACAAAGAGGAAGTGCGAAGTGTTGCGACGGTAGGGAAGGGAAGAAGCGGTGAGAAGCGCGAAAACTAGGATCCCACGATCAAGGACGTGCTTTTACGTCATCTGCATCCACGAAGGGGTGATGCAGATGACGAGGGTGGTTAATTCACCTGGTCGTGAACCTTGCCTTGTCCTCCATACCTACACGACCATCGGAAGTCATGCAACCGAAAGCATCCAAATAAGGCCTTAATAAAGAACCCGAGGGGTGCTTTTCAACATGAATCACGCCTTTGAAATTCGCCATTTACTTCCTGAAAACCCTCTCCACCTCCAGTGATGTCTTCAAAGAATATGAGCGATTAGGATGTGTAAAAATCCCATTTCCACAGTCCAGTAAAGTGCTGGGTGCTGTGGCTTGTTTCGTGGATAGATTGTGGTTCCTGTGATCATGGGCGTCCTGGGCATTCAAATTCTTATAAGAAGATTCGTTGTCCCACGTTTCCCCCCCCTCCCCCCCCCCCAATCAGGGGCAAGCCTCTGCCTCTCTTTAGCGCGCTAGAGCACGATATCTTCACGAAGCTGAAGAACACTAAGCAGTGTTATTTGACATTCATATACGACAAAAGTTTGTGCTGACGTAGTTGGGGCGCCCTCCACGCTGCTCGGTCTCCAGCGTTATATTTGCCTACTTTTGGCTTAAGCCTTGCTGAAGGAGGAACCACCACTCTAATCAACTAAGGTTTAGGTGAAGGGATACATCAAAATGTACGAACTGACGATTGTGAAATGGTCCCAGTTGTCGAACGATACCACCAAAATGAGAAATGAAACAAAAAAAAAACTTCCCAAGGAATGTCCTCAATCGATAATCGTGGCAATGTTACCTAGAAATGAGTGTGTTTGTCGATCGAAGGACCTTTTTTAGAGACCGCTTCCTTGGTTCGGAATTTCCTCAGAAGTGCATAGGTTCGAGTGTTCCTCGGAGACAATATGTCTATAAGTCTACACTCTCGACTCAGCGTTGAACTTTCAAAACCGCTTCTACCACTTCCCGCTTGCCTAGTCCCGTGCTATTCTTCGAAACAAAATGAACTGGATCGGGAAAGAAGCTTTGACGTGGGTGAAAATTTGACGCAAACCCCCCCCCCCTCCCCCCGACTTGAATTGACCCGAGCTCCTCAATAGGTGAATCAATTTTTTTAGTTAAAAATTTTTTGCTATCCTTTTCCTGGTGAAGAACACGTATTGAAACTCCTTTTCACCCTTCTCACCTTCTGATGATGAGCAAGAATTTTTTACACGCTAGGTTTCATTTCTGAGTGCGACCCCCATAATTCATGATGCCGGTCTCCCTAAGCAAAAATTGGATGTCCCTCAGTTTTTCAATCGCTTAAGAGACGCTTCAGTTTCTGATGTGAATTTGTGTTTACCTAAAAAAGTCAGATTTGTACTTTTTTTGGAAAAAAAGAATTACTCAGGGACTTCTCCAATAACATCTCGTGTCACTTGCTGTCAGTAGCAAGTTCTCGGGTTTCCAAGGCAGCATTCGTAGTGGTGAAGTATGCGCTTTCGTGGAATAGCGAAATCTGCGGAACAAAATAAAGATACGTTTCGATTGGGAGAATCGCAGAATCTGCGTTTTTGCAGATATGCAGAATCGTGGAATGTGCGGGAAAAGGTTGGATATGCATCGATTTCCAGTCTCGGCCTAGTTTTGAAAGTTTATTTTTAAAAATATTCTACAACTCCGCGGAAACGCAATCTATCCCTATGAAGCGGCCTAATCGCTCACTTGGCACTCTCTGGTTTTTTTACATCCTGACTGGATTTTACACAAATGTAATGCTATTGGAGCTATTATTTTCTCATCAACCAACAGTTTTCAGATAATTTTTGCGTCATGCAACCATGCAACTCGGCGAGGCCGCATTTGCTGACGGAACAGGTCGTCTACAAATCGGGCTTCTTCAGCTGCCAGGTAGTCGTGGTGTTAGATAGCAATTATATTTATGATAGGAGCCTTGATAACTCCGTGTTCGATTGCGTTGTGGGAGTGCTTTCAGGTGAGTTAGGACGCTGCACCGCCCAGGGTTAAGCCTCCGTCGAGGAACCCTCGAGAAGGGGAAGGTCGTATTTGGTCCGCTGGGAGGGGTTGTAATCGCTGAGGTAGGCAATGATCAACGGAATTTCTTGAGCTGAGAGTCAAATGTGTGAAGGGGAGATGTGAGAAAATGACTAACTGGGTCCGAATCCGAAACTAATATTCGATTTATCTTCACTTGAAAATCTCGAAGGACAACAGAAGTATTATGCCGTGCTCTCAATTGTAATATGTATGAAAGAAGTTCATATGCTCTGATTTTCCTTTTCATCCAATAGTTTCTTGAGTATTCATCCGTGCTGCAACCCGTGGATAGATAACGTGCCACATGGGTAATCGGTGAATGTCGCAGATCCCTATATTTGTGTTTTGGTGCCATCGGACCAACTGGAGGGGTGAATGGCGTTGACCGGTCTCGTTGTGGGATGCGCCACGCATGATTTTTCCGTCGACAATCCATCAACTTAAAGGGTACATTATTCCCGCGATCGTCCTGGAATTGTGAACTGTGGACAAGATAACAAGCATCGACCTTTCACCACAGTATAAGTTGCGCGTTTGGTTGCGGAAGCTTGACACCTTGTTCGCAGCTTGACACCAAGCCGCAGCGAAGCCGACCAGCACTGGTCGCCATCCCATTGCACCTCTGAGAGCAATAAATGTGTACGTGAGGCATTACAGACATACTGGACCATTTTTTCCAAGGAATCGCGAGAAGATTGCGCCATTTCGACGAAAAAATTTTCTTGAGTGTAACCTCGTGGATCCCGTGTCGAAAATTCGCTCTCATATAGTTAAGATTGAAGGAGGTTACGTCCATTTGAAGTGCGGCACTTCGAAAATTTCCCAAATTTTCCTCGACTGGATTTGCATATAGAGAACTAAGCAGCCATTGCGGGGGAAACCGAGCGGCAAATAGATTGGGGTAAGATAGTTCACAACTATTGAATTTCATCAGGCTCGTATTTTTCTTATCACATGTTTGATCTCTTTTTTTTCAAGTCGTAGAATCTTAAATTTCTTGATGAATCGCATCGCCTGGGAGGAAACCACAGAAATAGTGGACCCTGAAGAAGGGCAAAAGTATCGTATTTTTTAAAAATTTTCCTCGACGCCAAGCTTGACCGTGGAACCGATTACATAGCTCCTAAGCTTATAGGTTGCACGATTGCAGGGATTGCATGTGCAGTGAGGGGACCACGAAGGTTTTATAGGTGTGCAGATAGTAGCTAGGCATTTGGACAATCGCTCTCGCAATGCCACCCGGAAGATTAGCTCCTGATCTCGAAAAGTCAAAATCTCCTTAGAGAACTTTGAAATGCAGAGGAAAGATCGGGTTGGTCAAGAGGAATTTATGTTGTGCGACTGAGAAGATAGGGAGAAAAAATATGAAAAGCTGCCCTAGTGGCAGACAATGTGCGAAGAGTCGGGGAAAGCGCGATTCTCTGGGGATAATCAAGCACGAAGTGGATTTGAGAGGCGCAGAGACTTCAGAGTACATTGCAGTCAAAGTCGACGATATGTGTAGATTGCTGGGCATGTAACACGCTTTTTTCGATTAATGGATCGGAATCACTGCCGGAATGTTCATTTCACTTTCGCAGTACAGCACATTTCGTCAGAGAAAGCGTCTAGAGTGGAGGCTCGCGGCGAGGGCCCTGAAAAAATAATAATGGAATGTGATTTCTCTTCGATCTTTGAACAAGTTTTTATCAGTAAAACGAGAAGGTTCGGAGACGCTTCCTAAGAATTTGATGATTTTATTCTTATTGCGACAAGAACACTACTTTTCAAGTAGAGGAAGGGGTAAGCACATTTATGATGGATCATGCAGAGTTTTTGGGGGCAGCCTCGTGATATGTACTTTTCGTATGGTAATAGCATTTATGGCTGCACCTACGGAGCTCTCTTTTCAGCTCTATAGAAATATAAGCAAGAGATTTCAGCTCTGTAGAAATATAAGCAAGAGAGGCAAATATCTGAAATGTCTAAAGTAGTTGCGGGTGCCACTTCACTGCGCTTGACGTGCGGCGCCACTTTTGCCTAGGCTTTTGCATCAGCCTTGAATCTCCCACTCTTTTTCATTAGGCATAGGTAAGAATATGCGCTTTCGTATACAAAGTGATAATTGTAGGATGTTCGTCAAAAAAGGGGAGACTACCTCCAGAGTAGCGTCGAAAAAAATTTGTTGCTGCTTGATTTTCTGTGAGTCAGAGTTTCAAGCTGAGATTTCGATTCTCATGGAGATTCTGACGGTATTACTCCAAACTCTTGAATGTGACAATGAGTCATTGTATGAATCTTTGTCGTCTTAGTGCCTTCTTCCTTAGTTGTTTGGGATTGCGCACAGCCCTTCATTATAGCAACCGTTGACTGAAACGAGTTTTTCGTCCTGAAGGTATGCCCGTCAAACATTACCAGATTCTAGTTTATTAACCACGAAGGAAGGATCGTTTGGAATGGCAGCGAGATTATAGGTCTACATCTGTATTGTTTATCATCTATATGCTTCCTGAAGCAGAAAAGCATATGTCTGAAACGACAACAGCATACCGCACAACAGTCGATGGCGACATTAAAAAAGCGAAAGGGATGGTGGCACATAGTCCCGTAATGCTAGACTGCAATGGTCACATGAAGGACGAGTCGACCCCGGAAAACTCGTACAGCATTTTTCCGTGTTGTAGATTAGGCGGCTGTGATGTTTATTATGTAACGTTTTGCTGAAATAGACTACTCTACAGGGTGTGGGCAAAGTATTGCCTCCTCGACAAAGTCTTACAATTTCAACTAGAAGTACAACGCAGGCATTTCATGATGTTACCTTAGGATTTGATAAGATTCTAGTTTCTGTGGCCCATACACACCCACGAAGTCCGCGATGTAGAGCATACATTGGCGTACGCTAGTGACCGTGGTGGAAACCGTTCTAAACTCTCGCTTGAATAAACTTCTGAGAATTGGTTAAATTGAGAAGAGTGGTGCCGGCTTCGCTATCTAATATACATTTGAAGGAATGTCGCACTGGTTAAGGTTGATACTGTTTGGTGGTCATTGCTGCGACGTGATGGTGAGACTGTTCCGAGAACACTATTACCGCCTTCGCACCTAATGGACAGGAGCTGTGTCTTGCTGGAAATCATCCGAATAGAGTTCGAGAGGGAGGACGTGCGCATGCGGCCCGTGCCACAATAGCACCATATAATGTTCCACGTGATAACAATTAGGACGGAGAGCATCATATGCGCAGTGATGAAGTAAACACGACACCCCAAACTCTGCCCCAAAACGATTATAACTAGGCGTAAGGTTACGGTACCTGCCTGCAGTACGCAAATGCACGGCAGCCGGCGTCTGGTATTCGTTGCGGCCGCAGATTTCCATTGAGTATCCGATGTGTACGTGCCATATCCAGCAGGATCTTTTACCTTATAATTAGTGAACTTTTTTACTTTTCGCCTTCAGTGTGCTTCCGCGAGCAGCTTTTGGTGCTACTGGAGTCAGGGGGGCCGGCGCACTGTGCTCTGCGTCTACGACGCTATGTTAGAGCGCAGAGAAGTCATAGCGCCTGCCGAATGGGGTTCGATTGTAAAAGAAACAATTTTGATGAAACAAAATTGTGCTTTTTTCTATCCTATGTAGCCTAAGCCTTGGGGAAAGAGATTCCCTTCCCCTAGGCTTAGGCGAAACGCGTAAGTGGTTGTTTGGTCTAGTTGAAGTAAATTTTTCGTTATATATGGAAGAATAATTTAATCGTTTTCTTAGTTAGCTATAACTAGGCTTAAAATATCCTTAAGAGTGCTTATAGGCAGAAATTGGGCGTAACTTATGTTTTTGTCGAGTGGCTCCCCCCCCTAACTCCAGTAGCGCCCAGCTTTTTTCCTGATGTTTACATGCTCGCAATGAGGGGGAAGGGAGGGCATGCCAATATGGACACTATTTTACGTGAGCATGGACATTATTTTACCTGAGCATAGAAGGGAGAGGTACCCCTGCTTCCCTCCTCTAAGGCTTAGGCAAAAATATACGCTTTAGTGTGCAGACTGGTCTCTCAAAGATCTCTCCAAGATGCTTACATGGGCAACTTATAAAAAATACCTCCCCCCCCCCCCCCCCTCGTTGCGACAGCACCCGTTCTAGTTGGAAGTCGTCTTTGGATCCACTTTAGCGCCTGTGTCGAGCCTAGCGTTAAACAAGAACGGTTATTCAGAACGATCACCCATTTCCCGCCGCCAAATAAAATGTCTGTGGTGCAGTGCCGTTGCTCTAGCGTCTGGGGCTCTCCTAGATTTGCCTGAGCCTTTCAGGGGAGGAGCATGTCCTCTAGCCGTCTGGGACTCTCCCAAATTACATTCTATTTGACGTCAGGGAAACGGGTGACCGTCCCGAATAATCGATCTTGTTGACAAGGCTCCTCCCCTGAGAAGCTTAGGCAAATCTAGGAGAGCCCCAGACGGCTAGAGCAACGGCACTGCACCACAGACGTTTTATTTGACGGCGGGAAATGGGTGATCGTCCTGAATAATCGTTCTTGTTAGCGTTAATGTTTCCTAGCTTTATCGACATCAATCAATGAATTGAGCGCGTCGCTCTTTACGCCGTGTTTTCCATTACATTACGATTCTGCATTATTGTAAGATTTGATCTGCTATTTTTTGCAGGATATGTAATGATGGGTTTTGCTCAATAGCCCGGGTCAATGCGAGAAATGCTTGTGCGCCGGTTTTACTCACACCCTCCAAGTGAAAAAACCCATTGTATTACGTGGTGTGAAAAGTTGTTGAATCTTGGTTGGTATACGAGCGTCCTGCCTTCGTTGCTTGCTTTACTGTATTGATATGTTCCTTAAATAGTCATGTTATGTTTTGCTGTTTCAGTGGTTCTACTACGCTACTTATATACATCATCCATCTCCTCGATATAGCTGCAGGAACGACCGTTGCACAAATTAAGGTATGACTTTGTGTTTCCGTTTTTGGTTCTCAGAGTTTTTGTATTGTAAGGTTTACATTTTCTCGTAATAACGAAGAATTTGTGGGGAAACAATAGTTATTAACTGTTTATTCCGTTTTTCGTGTTTGAAGATAAGACTAAATGGAAGCTGTTTGACTCTCCCTTATCCATTACTACCAAGTGTTTTGAATTTATGTCGGTGCACCTCTCCCATCCTCTGCGATGACGTTTTGGACGTTAAGCCTTGGCCAACTTCAAAAATACTGCAGTAGGAGTCGAGAAGAAGTGCACAAAATTTGAAGTGCTTCAATTCATAAAAGCAGAAATTTCATCTTAAGTCACAGTGCAGTTTGAAGCACTCCGATCACTGGGGCAAACGGGTGTATGTCATTAGGAGCGGCCTTTTGCAGCTAATTTGCCAATGGTGCACATGGGTCGTAACAACACCCTGACACGGACCTTCCGGCGTAATTGTTAATTGCCATATAAAGGACTTCAATGAAAAAGCACTGCAAGTTACTGCCTTTTGCATGATTCTATTCCACTGGCGATCTAAACGTGGGTTTTGGCGATTTTTCCTGTTTTCCGCTTTTTTTTAGTTCTTCCACATTTTCAGCAATAGGAAACACTGCTCGTTTGCTCCGGGGTGGTTGTGACAGTCTTTCTGAAGGTAAGATACGAACTACTTCTCAATAACTTGCAGTGCTTGTTTAACACGGTCCATTGTGTGGTAATTCTCTTTTACGAAAATCTGATGTGGTCAACTTTCGCCTACCATTCTTATCCATCCTTTTCCCGGCTGTGAACTAGGAGTTGTGCTTTTCTTGCTGACACTTCCTCGAATTTCTCCTTGAAAATCTAAAATCAAAAGAGCGTTGAAACCCCACACTGAGCACTTTGGAAGTAAATTTCTAGAGTTGGTGACAATTGTTTTAGCACACGTTGGATCCATGTGTGATTTTGAGGCACAATGTTAATTGTAAGATCAAAAGATTTTTCATTCGAATAACAAAATGGTCCACAGTGAAGAGCAAGGGGAAATTCGGATCACCTTTTTTGGTGGGTTTCGGATTTAGAAGTAACGAAGTAGTTGAGAGGATACAGCATTAGTCCAAGTTGTTCGAAAAAGAAGAAAACGCGTTCGTTACAACTCAATTCCAGCTCATAATTTTTATTTAAAAGTGTATACTGTTGGATTCAGCTCAAAATGTTGTTTAGAAAGTTGTATTTGTCATTTGGGCGCCTGTTTTGCCACAAAACGGCTGTCATCTTACAGTCACTGGTGCGGAAGCGAATCCCTTTTTCCCCTTTCTCTGTTATGAGTTATATTCTACCAAGTTGGAGATACTGAGAGAGATATTGATTAGGAGAGTATTTTGCTAAGACAGATCCAAATAGATACAAGTACACAAACACAAATAGGGAATGCAGCCCATAGATAGGATTCTGGAGATTGTGGCCGAAGAATGATTGCTTAACAAATCTGTACAGTAAAGGGCAGCCGAATAACGAATATTCCAGGAAAATCGATAACGTGGAGCTGTTTTCATTTGCATGTCTTCCCATAGCTTGACAGTGCGCAAAAACTCGGAAAGAGATGAGATAGGGCAGAGATTCTCCGAGGCTGAGAAGGAGGTCGCAAGGATGGAAGGAATTTGAAAACTAAGTTCCTCCCAAGTAAAACTGCTGCTGTGGTCTTATTGATTGGTAGAGCGGTTACCCATGTTGAGTTAAGGAATGGGCTAAATGACCACTGATTCTTTCAGGCTACGTAGGTAGTTTAATGAGTGCAGATAAAGTTAGGCAAAACGAGAAAAACCTCGAGTACCTCTTGCCGGTTTTTCTCCTTCGCACTCTCTTCTTTCATTCTCATTGCCTGGCTACAGCTTGGCACTTCCTATAGCGCTCTTTTCTCTCGAGCGATTCTGTCACTACCAGGTTGCTTGGGATGCGTGTAGTAGTTATCGCCAGCACTGTGACTGTGCTTTTCGTTCTGTACGTTTACCGAAGGCCCTAATTTGTGGAATGGGTCAAGCTTCTTCAGCAACTTTTCTTTCCGTTCCCGACCAACTGTAGGAATCGACTCTTTTACACGATTTTTCGACTCGCGCGACATCACGACGGCTTCATGTCTTTGTTCTCAATTCCAAACGCGACTCGAATGCGTTCTCGGAATTTCATCAACGGTAGCCCAGTTAGTAGCTTTTTATGGTTTAGCAATTTTTTGCGGTGCGTAGTTACTGCGTAAACGCCGTCCAGCAAGCTTGTAGCATTTCATTAGCGCTCTTGAGCCTTACTCCTGCTGTGAAAGTACGCTATGGTTAAGTGCTCAGGTTCACAACCGCGTTAGCACTCCTTTTCCCGTGTTGTGCAGGGGAATGCAGGCAGAAATTTTTCGCGATTCAGGGGAGTAAGTTGTATTCAGCTCCCTTTCTGTATTTGACTGAACGTCTTCTGGATCACGAAAATCAAGTACATAGGCTCTGACTGGAATTCACAGTGACAGGGTACCCCACTATGGACGCTATTTTGCCCAATCCTAGAAGGGGAAGGGAGCCCGTTTCCTGCTGCGCTAGGACTTCGGCAAAAACACACTTAAAGGCACTTTCCGCGATAATCGTACCAGCTATTTACTCTGCCGCAGCCGATAGACCCCGCGTAAATGTAAAGGCTATACCATTTGAGCTGCGCCACGAAACTTCCTGGCAGCGCTAAGCGCGCGGGAAGCAACTGTGACCCCGCCCGGCATTGGACGAAGCTTTTTCCAACGTGGCGGTTACGTGGGCCTGTGATTCTGCGATAAGATAAGATAATGAAGAAATTCCATTAGTTAATGAAACGTGCTTGGGGAAACAGGTAATATCTCAAGGTTCCTCATGATACCATCCAACGGGAACTGATTCAAAGGCTTGTTTTCACGCAATAATCTCGTGCAAGGTCAGATGTTAGGAGGCCTCATTTTTGCCATTTTCGGGAGCTTCTTGGATTTTTTTTTTCGCTGTATTCTTTTGCATCTCTAAGTTCATAATTTAGCTTTTAAGTCTATTCAAGGTGATCCAGGAAAGTGCCTTTAACTGTAGCGATCCTCCAAAGATCCTTCTAAGCGCTCAGCTATACAACTTTTCATAAGATGCCTCCCTTTCATTGCGATAGCACCAGACCACTTTCTGGGAGGCACCAACGTTGATCACACAGGAAGAAGCGCTTTCGGCTTGCAGTATGGGCTTACGGTGGCTTGTAGCTCGATAGTTGCGTACACGACGCCTTGACAAGAAGTCAGGGGCGCTAATTGTTGGTTTTTTCAAATATAAACACCATTTTTGTCACTCTCTTGCCCATTCTCCCGCAAAATGCCTCGATCTTACTAAAGGACACATCGTTTCTTATCATCGTTCGCTCATTCTCTGATGCAGACTTAAAGAACGATTGATCCGTGAATGTTTTCCTTTCCAGGAAATGGCATTCCATTCAGAGTTTACGTGATTTTCGTGAACATTGCTCATGCCTGACCCAGTCCCGCTCTTGCACATTTCCGGTGCAAAGTCCATTATTGTGCGCTCGCTACCGACCGTGTATTCCCGGTATACCACTCCTCTCTGCTCCTTTGTGTGATTCTTCCCTGGCTATGATGTACTACCCACAATGTACCACTTAATTTAAAGCATTTCTCCAATGAGACTTATGAGGATGTATAGAGGAATCTTTTGATTCGTCCTCCCAGCTAGGGATGTGGACGCCCTACAGGCTCTCTCCATCCTCCTTAGGCCGCGTTCATACTTTGCGATTTTGTGAGCGATTGAGCGACTGAGCGACTGAGCGATTGAGCGACTGAGCGACTGAGCGACTGAGCGACTGAGCGATTGAGCGACTGAGCGATTGAGCGACTGAGCGATTGAGCGACTGAGCGACTGAGCGACTGAGCGACTGAGCGACTGAGCGACTGAGCGACTGAGCGACTGAGCGATTGAGCGATGATTGTTGTTGTTGCTGTTAGTTTTTTAAACTATGAACGTGTTCGTCTTAGATTCATGTTAGGCTTATTTGATCTTACGGTTGCCATTTGATACCTTGGTTTTCTCACTTTATTAATTAAACGATGTTTTTTGAAAACTTGTCATACGGTTTATGCGAGTGAATTCGTTTAATTTTTCTTTCAATTTTCTCCATTTCATTACCAATGGTTACAGGAGGCGTATATTTGCGGATGCATGATACATCGCCCACAGACGATTTATAGTTGTGCAAGGTCATGAACATATTCCGCTCAGTCGCTCAGTCGCTCAGTCGCTTAGTCGCTCAGTCGCTCAGTCGCTCAGTCGCTCAGTCGCTCAGTCGCTTAGTCGCTCAGTCGCTCAGTCGCTCAGTCGCTCAATCGCTCACAAAATCGCAAAGTATGAACGCGGCCTTACTGCTTCACTCATTGGCTTTATTATGTAGATAATATCTCGTGAAATTGCTTCACACTTTGAAACTTATCGATTTCGTGTTAATATTTTTGTAAAATCGATTGAAACAATGTAGAATAAAAGGTAATGTTACAGAAGACGCATACCGACGAGTGTCCCTTCGCTCGAAGTTCTCGTAGCGCCTCATTTTTGCACCTTCCTCGCACCCTGGCGAATTGCCCCTTTGGGAATGACTCACGCACTCATGTTCAAAGTGGATGTAAAAAATTTTGAAAAAAAATCGACCTGGATCGACATGTATTCAGGACTCAAGGAGGAGGGGGCAGTGGTACAATCAACTCATTTTTTGTTCTGAGGTCAGTAAGTATGCGACCCAAGCCAGCCTGTATTTCGGATTCAGCGTAAGGGTGGGGGTAACTGGTGATTGACTCCTATAATTCATTTTGTTCTGGAAGCCTTCTCAATGAAGCATCCCTTGGAAAAATAAAATTTGTGATAAGCAAGACTGCTAGGTGTGCGGGATAGGTGTGAGGTGAGGATTTCGAGCAAAGGTCGCGCTCTCGTTCGAGCCCTCCACATGAGCGTCCCGGAGCTAACGGAGAAAAGCTGCAAAGCCACCACACATAAGGTACGGTACATTTTTGCATTTCAAGCCAATTTTTCCGTATAAGTTTAAAAATCCGCTCGTTACCTTTTATACTAGTGTAGTCTCGTCTCCGCTTACTTCTGCCCCGTGCAACTGGTTACTGCAACAGACCAATTACTCCCTTTTAAAGGCCTATTCATCGAAAAATCATCCACGAGTAGTCCTCTTGGATCCGGAGCTCCCATTTTGATGAATCACTTAAGGATCTCTCACTACTCACGTTATCCTATGTATCACTGCCTTTAATTCAGTTAAGTGTACGGTTTTCACACTAGCGTGTTGAAAATTCCGCGCGATTCTAAGTGTTTTTGATCTGGCCTCATGTATCACTACTTGTCCATCCATGAAAACGCTAGTGTGGAAATGGGCGTAATGCAAAGGGAACATTTACAGGGTGGCGAATAAATACGTGCGCCATAAAAGCGTTCAATTTTTTTGCTGACGATTTTTTGAAGGAATTTATTAATAAAACAATAGGCGATAACATTGTATAATTACAAAAAAAATTTTCGAAGTGGCCGCCATCAGCTTTGATACAGACTTTAATTTGCTTCCTCATGGAATCGATGGTGCGCCGCAAGTAGTTATCGTCCAGATCGTTCTGCTATTTTTTGGAATGAAAAGTTAGCAAAGAGTGGGAATAAGATGAAAAGGCAATCATACTCTATATTTATTAATAAAACAATAGGCGATAACATTGTATAATTACAAAAAAAATTTTCGAAGTGGCCGCCATCAGCTTTGATACAGACTTTAATTTGCTTCCTCATGGAATCGATGGTGCGCCGCAAGTAGTTATCGTCCAGATCGTTCTGCTATTTTTTGGAATGAAAAGTTAGCAAAGAGTGGGAATAAGATGAAAAGGCAAAGGGTGGGATGTAGAAAAAAATGAAAAGTTAGCAAAGAGTGGGATGAAGAACTCAGCAAGAAATTGCTGAGTTTTTCGTCCCACTCTTTGCTGACTGTGCAGTCGCGCAACGGCTTGGGCAGGTCTTCGTCATGTCAGTAAAGAGAAAATTTCTCCTCAAAAACCAACAATAAGAAACAAGTGAATATTCTAAAAAAGAAAAAGTTTGGACAAATGCATTTTACAGTAATTAAAACGGAGGGAAATGTCACGCGCTTGTAATTATTCGCCACCCTGTATACTTGATCATCAGCTGTATGGTGTGGGGCGCAAAAGCATTGTTGAGGAATTTGAACAAATATGTAATTATGTGGGAGCTCGCGGTGTCTCTGCTTCACAGAAGGAGCGGATGGACCTAACAGAGAGTGTAGGGATCACATTACTCTTGCTTATGTCTATCCTATCACTGACCAATCTTGCCCGTTGATTTCACAAATATTGTAGAGCACATTTGAGCCACATGGATAAGTCATCTACAGGGCACACGTGGGGGGCTAGCTTGTCTTGAGTTTCGCCTTACGTCACCACGTTCTGCTCATCTGCGATGATCATCTCGCGAAGCCCCTTTTTACGAGCAGACTCCGAAAACTCGCGTCACAGTCGCACTGCAGTTTTGTGATTTCCTTCCATTAATGAACTTGTCCTGCTTGTGTCGTTGTCCCCTTCATGTAGGAGAATGTAGAAGCTAGCCACCTCAATGCTTAAAGCACCACTTTAGTAGGCTGAAAATACCATCTAATAAATGTTAAACCCAAGCCAACTTCATGAGTGAGCGGGTGCTTTTGTTTGAGACAATCTCATTTCACTTGGAATGATATGACATTACTTTTTGAGTATATAGCCTTTAGTCGAAGGCGCGATTTCGATTTGTGAATCTGCTTTGCAACAGCGAAGAAATCGACGAGCCATTTGTTACTTGTTTTTTAACGCCAGGAACTCGGTGTGTAGCTGTACCAGTGTTTTCAGGACATGCGAGAGGGACCACGGCACGCACGGATGGCGACAGAATGAGGAAGAGGGATCAACGGCGATTGATCTTTTTGAGTGACAATAAATATTTGTTGTGCAGGCGTATCTTAGGGGTTGAATCCTGCTAAATTGAAGTTTTCCATCGCTCAGTATTCGAAACTGGACAGGATTCGGCCTCTAAGGAGCGCTGTGTTGATGGCGTTGGTGTGCGTTACATTGTGAGTTTTGTGTAATCAGGATCACGCATAGGTCGAGGAATCTTCTAGGAAAGAAAGTCGGGTTGACGAGCTGAGGTAGGGGTGGTGAATGTGGAATCACTTTGATAAGTCCACCCGTCTCGAGCCAATATCTTCGACATTCCTGTGGATAGGTGGCCAGGAACTAGGAGTCGGAGTAGCTGCTGTGAAACCTCGAAGAAGTTTATCCCTGAACACCCTCGATGGTCTCGAAGAGAGGGGGAGTTAGCAGAATCCAGCGTGATTGGAGTCAACTGAGGAGAACGTAGGGTTGGGGTGATAGCCGTGAAAAGAAATGGAATCAGCAAAGCTCAATGTGGTTGGGGTCAATTGTTAAGAACATAGCGAGAGGGGGTAGAATCCCTGTGGGGCTCTGAATGTAAGAGGGGAACGGTGGTCATACACGGTGAACTTCCTCGACCTTATGCCTGACCCTGGATTGAGGTTCAGGTAAGTATGAGTTGTTTGTTTATTGTTGTGTGAACGGCTGTTTTTTATGTGTGAATGAGTGTTTGCAATGTATTGACACGTATTCGCGCGTCTAAACGTATGTTTGGGAGCATGACAGAGAAGGGTAGAGGGGCTCGGGACATAAAAAGAGGGAGGAAGGGTGGGCGCGTATGTTCGAGGGACAGTAGGGGAATAGAATGTGTGGAATAGAGGTAAGGGGAGTATCTGAGGATGTAACAGAGGGAAGGGGTTCTCAGAGGGTGGGTGGAGTATGTGCAAAGTCAAGCATAAGGGGATGGGGCAAAGGGGAGGAGTCAGGGTAAGTGAAGGTGGAAATGTTTGATGATGATGGAACATGATGTGTGTGTCTTCAAAGCGAATTGGGGAGTAGGGGAAGAAGTGTGTGGATGTCAAAGACGGGGAGGAATGTGATAAGAGTAGAAGATGGGGTGTGTGGAAGGCATAGCATCAGGTGGGGAGTCTTCTAAAGGAAGGGGAGGGTAAGGGCTAGTTTTATTCATTGGACCGGGAAAAGTGTAATGCACGCCAAGTCAACGGCAGATGAGTTCAGTAGTATGAGTATGAAGGGGACAGGGAGTGTAGGTATAGGATGAGGGAATGTGGACATCAGAGAGGGGTAGGGTACATGGGTGTGTATCAGGTGTAAGGACGAGAGACAGGTTTGTGTGGAAGGTTAAGCATTTGTCGAGGACTTTTCGAAGGAAGACGTCGGCCCGTTTCTGCCACTTAATCGATCCGAAGGAGGTTGCGCTTTTATCAAGTTTGATGGTTACGGAGGTGGGAATTTCGGAATCGAAGGCCTTTGCTGTGTCTATTTTTGTCCAATTTCTAATAATGTCAAGAAGCTCTGCGGGTTTCTCCTCTCTTCGCTCTTTATAGAGGGTAAACGAGTGGATTGCTTTTTCATAAAGGACACGCCGGGGATATCTTTCGGAAACCTTCCTCAAGAGGGGAGTGGAAGCAACTTCCTCGACAAGATGCTTGACTTGAATGTGTCTGAGAGTTTGTGTTTTGGAGTGTTCATGGGTGTACTTGAGCGTAATGGTAGACATTTCATACATCTCGGTGCTAAACAATGTAAAGTAGGTTCAGAAACTAAAAGGTGGTGTAAATCAGACTTTTCCACCAATCGAGTCAGTTCAAAAGCAAAAAATCAAACGATATCAGCAAAAAAATTGTGAGGACCCTTTTTCCGCAAGACCGCAAGAGTTTTGAAACTAATAGAACTTTTTTTAAAATTCTGGACGGAAATCTTGGAATTCCGTTCCGAGTCAGAAAATATTTCGATCTGTTTTGAGCAGAATGATGCTCTTCTTTGGGCATGAGAGGGAGATCGTGGCAGCACTTTCGACTTTTGGATGAACAAACATTTTTGAATTCCACAGGATATCCCTCTGCAGTCCCGAAATTTTTTGTAGTATAAAAATTAGTAACTTGACCTCCAATTTTTGACGATTCACTCGATTAATGGAAAAGTTTGGATTGATACCATATCTCGTAGTTTTCGCATCAAGGTGTGCGAAAAAAGACGTTCGTACCATTTTGTTCACACCCATGGGAGTATATGTGTGGGAGACGCGCGAATACGTGTCGTGCCTGTGAATGAGATAGGTGTGGTTGTATGCGTCGGATGTGTGGTGTACGGTGTAGGCGCTCAGCTCTGGAAGCGTCTAATGTCTGTGTTGGCGATGTGTTGCGTCTGTGATGTGTGGCTGTTTGTGATGCGTGTTGGTGTGTGGTGCGATGGGTGTTCATGCCATGCAGGTATGTGTGTGATGTGTGTGTATCTGTCTGTTTTCTTGTCTGTTCTTGTTCTGATCTTGTTTTCTTTATGTGTTTCAACAATTGTTTTGTTAATAAAGTTTATTTACAATACAAGTTCTACAATGATAATCACAAACCAATGTTTACTCACCCTAAGTTCCCATGCCCCGCCCCCTTCCCCCCACGGACGCGCACGCGCGTTATCTTCGGTCTCCCACCGATGGGGTCGACTCGCCGAACCCATCGAGGCCCACAGTTCGACGGGCCCTGGTGTGCCAAGAAGTTTCCTTTGGCGACGACTGTCCCCAGCGCAGCCAAGACGCCCATCGACGTGGAGCGCTCACGTCAGGTGTGGCCCCTGGCCAGCCGTTCCGAAAGAAACACCCAACACGACCTGGAGAGGTGGAGTATTGATCCATGAAAGGAGATCGCCAGAATTCCTGTGACTGCTGGACTGACCCATTTTCGTGCTGATTTTGACGAGCATGCCAAAAATGATATCGATCGATACCGATCTCCCATTCCGTCGAGAAAAAAGGACCGGAACATTTTGCTTTCCGTGGAGCCACTAAATGACGCTCGATGTTGTCTGTGGTTGCGCTTAGCAATGCTCCAATCAGCTGTTAGTGATGAGATATCACTGGCTATTCTCAGAAATCGCGATCAGCTGCGGCTCATGTCTGACAGAAGGCCGAGAAACTTCAAGCAATCGGATGAAAATGAAGCTCAATGCCATGGAATTTTCACCGTTATAGTTCAGACATCTCCGTCTCAAAAACAATGTTTTTCCAGAAATCCTGCGTGCAAAGCAGTGAAACATGCCATGGAACAGCCACTTTCTTCACTTCTGTTGTGTTGTGAAAACTGAATTTTCCACCTCCATACAGAAATAGCAGCGAAAGCGAGTGGTTTAAACCAAAATTAATCATTGGATCAATGAAATTTTTTGAGAAATACGCCCCCTTTTCAATCTGCTCTCAACCGCCCCTAAATGTACCCTGATTAATTCCCCCCCCCCCCCCCCCCTCCCCACGAACCCATCTTGATGGTACTACATACGTCTTCACCCAGTTCCCTCCAAAATCATCAAAAGGGTGGATCTTCATGAATGTATCAAAATTCTCTCCCCAGAAACGACACCCCCTTTTCCTACCCAAAAAAGACACCCTTGAGGTTGTTTGACCCTGGAACGCACTCCATGCAAAATGCTCAGCATTCGTGTTCAAGCTCTCCAGGATATCGGCTTTTGAGATAGAGGAATTTCGACTGCCGAATCGGGCTCGCACTGATTCCCAGTATTCGATTTTTCGAATATACTGCCGATTTGCTCACCACATGGGGCTTCCTCAGTTCCTCAGCCATTCACATGTTGCTGTAGCAGCCAGCTTTTCTGGAATTCAGATGAGACCATGGAAAATAATCACGAGCTTCTGAATTGCTTTGAACACATTTTTTTTGGAAAAAGTTATCATCGAACATTTTTGTCATAGCTATGAGCATAGGAGCTTTCAACCCCGTTATTAGCCCGTACACCCAGCCCAAGTCCATTTTCACGCACGCTTCTGTTCATCACTTAGCTGGAGAATATTCCAAGCAAGCCTATGTACTTGATTTTCGCTTACTTTGATGCTTTGATGACCTGGGTGATCTAGAAGACATTCAATCAAGTACAGAAGGAGAGCTGGAGATAACTCACTCCCCACACCGCGAGAAATTTCTGCCTGCAGTTCCTTGCACAACACAGGAAAAAGAGGGCAAACGCAATATTGTGAACCTGAGCACCTAACTATGGGGTACTTTTACAGCAGAAATAAGGCTCAAGCGCGATTATGGAATGATGCGAGCCTGCTGGATGGCACGTTAACGCAGTAGCTTTGCGTCGCAAAAATCGCTGAACCACAGAAAGCTCCTAATTTGGCTAATCGATGGAATTCCAGAGATCGCCTTTTAGTCGTTTGGAATTGAGAACAAAGTCAAGAAGCCGACGCAATGTGGTAATCGCGCGTTGAAAAATCGCATAAGAGCGTTAATTCCTACAGTTGGTCGTGTAAGGAAAGAAAATTTGACCCATTCCACAAATTAGGGCCTCCAGTAAACGTACAGAACGAAAAGCACATTCACAGTGGTGGCCCAGGATAACTAACCACACGGCCTAGGTTCACTAACTGTCCTAACCGCCCTGGCGATGACAGAATTGCTCGTAAGAAAAGAGCGCTGTAGAAAGTAGTCAGGCTGAAGAAAACCTCTCCAAGAACTCCGCTTAAGTGCTATGTATGGGCAAAAAGACTAAGTAATCGACTGCGGGAGCTAGAAAGCAGCAGGGTACCCGTTTCTGGTTACGGTGGATGGGACTACGTAAAAGCGCGAATTTAGTGGGAGCAGACGAGTTACTCGGGAAAGGCACGATGCCTACAAATTGAGTGAGAAACCTTCAACGAAGTGAATCGAAGAAGGCCAGCAAAGAGCACTACGGCAGGGCATACTGGGGAAAGTAAACGCATCCAAACAGGGTCAAGCATGGCGCTGAAGAGAAACGTTTTGAGGAACACAAGCCACTCCCCAACATAAACCCATGCTACGACACCCCTTACCCCTGTAGATGACCAACGTTGCTGGTAATGAAAGTTGTCGGTAAAAATGTCCCTGGTGCAGAACATAATCGTCAAATGACGACCTCTTCAGAGAACATCAGACCGCCATCAAACTAAGGAACAGAAGCAATGACCTGTGCTGAACTCAAAGATTTTGCTCCCCAAAAAAATACCTTTCGACCCTAAATACGATCCCTCTCGGGAACTGTTTAACACACGCTTCTGCATCGAAATCCCCGTTCTTCGACGGTAATTCAGCTATCTATGAAAACCCTCTGGCACTAACTGTCCAAAGCTGTACCAACAATCAAAGACCCTTTTTAAGGAATGATAAAACGGTAGAAGCAATCTATCATTGGTATCGTCTATTTTATTACTTTCTGAGCGGTTACATCGCTTTCGGAAACGTTCCAACTGGAGTTCATGTCCATATTTGGCACTGTTGCTCTTATAGCCTCCGTTCTTGATGAATTGCCAGATTCTCCACTAATGTCATTCTCCTTGTCCATGCCCCCCCACCCCCCCAACTGCAAACTGTAGCATAGACCAGAGGACAAACATCAGAAGATAGGAATTTTCTGAACCCGTTAGGCATCTAAGGATTTGATAGGAAGGAATAAAAGCAGAGACCTTGGCGTTGAGCCGAGTCCCTGTAAGTTTGAGGGAACACCGTTTCCCAGCCCATGTTCGCAGACAAAAAGATCAAAATCGGCAAAACATCGGCAGAAAAATCATTGCCACCCAAACTAAAGCAAGAACCGCTCACAAATACAACGGTATCATGATCGAGCCATCAAAAACAGCATTTGTGTACCCTGTACTGCTGGTGATTTCAATCGAGGACGCCGTGAACACAATGCGTCGTGACCACAACTTTTGTAAGGAAAGCCTAGGTCTATAGCCAAAAAATCGTCAAAAAAATAAGCAGAAAAACACTGAGACCCCAACTGAACCAGGGACAGGAGTGTGGTTTCCCGTACACAACACTGATGGTCGCCGGGATGCACTGAACACTGTGCCGTTAAAAAATTGGAGATTTTTCCGTTCAGCGGCCCTTTCAACTCATTTCCCCAGTAAATGCATTGACCAATGAGCAAGTCCTACCCTGGTAAGTTTTCCCAGAATAATTCCCTCTTGCATTCGGTGCAGCTAGACGAGAACAGACTAGGAGATTCTGTAGCCCCAGCCCCGAAAAAGTCTGGATTGGACGACCTGATAGATTGCTTCCATCGTTTTATGTCTCACAATTAGCCACATAAGCATAGTTACTACTCGCATTAACTTCATTTTATCACTACCCACCCTACACCCTTGTGTTGCTAAAGCTCCTAAACTCACAACCACGACAAAATGACGAAGACAACTTTTATTTGAAAAAAGATAAGTTCTAAACAACTCAAGAGCTCGTTACTATTTCCCGTGATTTCATCTGAATTCAAAAAAACTCACTGCTATGGAAGCATGCGAAATGCTGTAGAACTGACGGAGAGCGATATGGCGAGCAGATCGGCAGAGTCTTCGAGAAATCGATGCTGGACATCAGTGCGGGGCCAGATCAGCTGCGAAGATCCTCTAACCCAAAGTCGATCTTCTGGAGTAGCTCAGGCACGATTGCTGCGGATTCTGCACAGGAAGCGTCCGAACCATTCGCTTTAACTGCTCTTCCTGTCCGGATGCCGATAATTCAGTTCCCTCAACATTAGGAAATGACGGAAGCCCCACAAAAAATTTATGTAGTGAAGAAAGTGGCCGATTTCCGTGTCATTTTCCATTACTTTCCATGTAGAATTCCTGGTAGAACATTGTTCGAGGCGAAAGAGATGTCCAAACTGCGGTGGCCTGAATTCCAAACCAGTGGCCTTTTTTCATCCATCCGCTTGAAGTGTCTTGAGCTCCTGTCGAACATGAACCGTAGCTTCAATTGATCCAAAGAACAAAATTGTGGAGGAATGCGATAGAGTACAGGTGGTTAAAGAAACCCTTGACAAAAAGGGTGAGGGAGCATAATTTTGAGGGTGGACCCAAAAGGAATACTACGCATACGAGAGATTTGAAAAAACTCCGAACCGTGACAAGTAAGATTTTTCGGCAATTCCTCTGTTTTCTAAAATTTGTTGGCAGTAGGAACACCCCATCCCCGTTTGACAAAAAAAAAAGAGGTGACAAGTAGAAAAGGCTTAGGCCTTGTGTTCCCGTGTAGGAACCCTTCGCAAAAGGGGTCACACCGATGCGCCCAATTTGTTTGACCACGCTGTACACTGTCATAACGATTCCTGAAAACAGCAGTGATATTTCATTGCCAACCGCTAGTTGGAGCCCTGTCAAGCTCAACCAGGGCTCACATGAGGCTTCATTTGATGCCCGCACAGAGAGCAGAAGGTTTCGACCTCCTCCTTCCCACCAGTTTGGGAGATCGATATCGCGCGTTTGCAGCCAGGGTCAAGCACTGCACTAGGGAAATTTTTGAAAAATACGAAATCCCCTTCCCCATCCCACATCCATCCCAACCAACACCTCCCCCCCCCCCTCTCCCTGAGAGCTGATATACAGAAAAGCTGCCCCTAGTACAAAGTGACTAAGCATTACGCAATTCACAAAGTTTTATACTTTTTGGAGACCACCCGATCCGCCCCGAGCATTTTTTTGCTCCTTTAAGAGACCACCCGACCACCTTCAAGCCACTAAAAATAGGCAGGATTCTTGAACGAGACCTCCCCTTTTCCCAACCCGAAATACGACCCCCTCCAAAGCTCCTATGCCCGTGCTTGACCCTGCCAAACTCGCAAAAACTCAGCACGAAAATAGATTAGTCCAGCAGCCACAAGAAAACTGACTACCGCCTTTCACGGCGCAAGACTCCTCCTCTAGGTCCTGTCGCGTGTTTCTTCTCAGAACGACTGACCAGGGGACACCCATGACGTGAGCACCACCTGTCGGTGGGACGCCTTACCTGCACTGAGGACAGCAGCCGAAAGAAAACTTCTGGAACATCAAGGCTGCCGAGCTGCGGACCTCGATGGCTTCGACGAGTCGACCCCATCGGTGGGAGACACAATGCGTGGGATTCGATATGGAAGGGGTTAAATTCTTAGAAGGTACACGCCCTTCTGCCCTGAGAGGCCTAAAAACTTAGGGTGAGCATTACAACAACAACAGAAACAAAACAACAACAAAAGAGGGTAGCTGACAAGTGTGGGCGCCCCCCCCCCCCCAAACAAAAAGCAATACACCCCAAAAATTTTAGAGAAAGTTGGAATTTATGATTGATCTATCCTACAACGACGGGGGTAGACCCCCTAAACCCATGTGGATGTTGTATACCCACGAGATGCGATTACTAATCCCAAGGGAAACCAAATGAAAAGTGCACAAAATTTAGTTTTTCTGACCTACAGTAACCCCTTTACGAACACCCTCTGGCTTTTTGTGTGGTTGTGATTATACAATCACCATATAGGTAAACCCATTTCACCCAGGCTTGAATTTTTGGCCCCACCCGATTACGAACACCTCAGCTGGGCCAAGAAAGTGAGTAAGGAAAGAGGAGAGAAACTGGTTTGAGCGGATCACTCTATGCTTGAAAAATATCCACAACGGTGAATAGCCAAGAAAGCCATGTGTATCGCAAATAGCCAAAAAATGCCAAAATATGACCAGGAAGTCACGAACTTTTTTAGACTATAACTTTTGCAAATCTGACAAACACCCAAAAGTTTGAGGGAAAATTTCCTGAGAACAATTGATACCTGCCCAAACCTCCCGCCAAAAGTCTAGAAAACACCAAAAAACTCAAACCCCCTAAATACCTCCCTGGGCACCCACACCTTTGGACAGCACCCTCAATAACATATTAAAAAGTGAGCCAGCGTCGTCGTGCGTGTCCTGGATCGTCCACAGGCAGCTGCAAAAGAAGGCAGATAGGCCTGGCGCTCCCATGAAAAAATTTGAGGGGGAACATACCTCAAGTTGGCGTCGGATTACCCATAGTAGCCGGCGTCGTCGTGCGTGTCCTGAATCGTCCACAGGCAGCTGCAAAAGAAGGCAGATAGGCCTGGCGCTCCCATGAAAAAATTTGAGGGGGAACATACCTCAAGTTGGCGTCGGATTACCCATAGTAGCCGGCGTCGTCGTGCGTGTCCTGAATCGTCCACAGGCAGCTGCAAAAGAAGGCAGATAGGCCTGGCGCTCCCATGAAAAAATTTGAGGGGGAACATACCTCAAGTTGGCGTCGGATTACCCATAGTAGCCGGCGTCGTCGTGCGTGTCCTGAATCGTCCACAGGCAGCTGCAAAAGAAGGCAGATAGGCCTGGCGTTCCCATGAAAAAATTTGAGGGGGAACATACCTCAAGTTGGCGTCGGATTACCCATAGTAGCCGGCGTCGTCGTGCGTGTCCTGAATCGTCCACAGGCAGCTGCAAAAGAAGGCAGATAGGCCTGGCGTTCCCATGAAAAAATTTGAGGGGGAACATACCTCAAGTTGGCGTCGGATTACCCATAGTAGCCGGCGTCGTCGTGCGTGTCCTGAATCGTCCACAGGCAGCTGCAAAAGAAGGCAGATAGGCCTGGCGTTCCCATGAAAAAATTTGAGGGGGAACATACCTCAAGTTGGCGTCGGATTACCCATAGTAGCCGGCGTCGTCGTGCGTGTCCTGAATCGTCCACAGGCAGCTGCAAAAGAAGGCAGATAGGCCTGGCGTTCCCATGAAAAAATTTGAGGGGGAACATACCTCAAGTTGGCGTCGGATTACCCATAGTAGCCGGCGTCGTCGTGCGTGTCCTGAATCGTCCACAGGCAGCTGCAAAAGAAGGCAGATAGGCCTGGCGTTCCCATGAAAAAATTTGAGGGGGAACATACCTCAAGTTGGCGTCGGATTACCCATAGTAGCCGGCGTCGTCGTGCGTGTCCTGAATCGTCCACAGGCAGCTGCAAAATAGGGCAGATAGACCTGGCACTCCCATGAGAAAATTCGGGAGAAACATACCTTAAGTTGGCGTCGGATTGCTCATAGTAGCCGGGATCGTCGATTAAGGTCAAATCTGAAACGATGATTGCAGTGAGAAGAGCATAGATATATAAGAATCATCGAAAAGTTCATGAATTACGAAGGATGCATCCTTTCTCAATCCCCATTCAAGGTTTCCCCCTTTTTGAACGACTCCCGTTGGGAACGATTTTCCTCTATGCCGCGTCCGCATGGTTATCGATCGGATCCACCTTGGTCTGCGATGTGGTGGTCGTACGATACGTAAAATAATCACGCACTCTCTCCAGACGCATCGCAGCCAAAAAGCTCATCCCACACCAACAAATTCACGATTTTAACCAACTGGGAGTGAAACGTGAACTAAGCAGCCATATCCAGACTTTTAAGACCCTCTTCAAGATTTCGATTATGGGAGCAAGTCAAGTTATCGCTAATCGATTTACATGTCACCTGAAATGATCTCAAGACCCACCATCGGTCCACGATCGGACCGCTCTCCAACGAATCCTCCGTCGACGAGTGCTTCCTTCGAGTGAAATATGAGCAGGAGAGAATGGAAAAAGATAAATCAGATGAATCCGCTAAATAAGAAAAACCGGAAAATTTCACCCGCTCTCAACGGCGATCTTCGTGTAAGGGCTTTTTCGTTTGTCGGTCGGCTTGGATCGAATCTACTTCAGCAGCCCAGTCCAGCACGTGGTAGTACTCACTGAAAGAGAAATTCAGAAAACTATTATTCTAAAAACAAAAAACACAGTACCCCAACTTCTTAATTAAAAAAGAAGGGAAATTTTATTGAACAATCGGAACTGATAGACAAAGTGAGCAAACAACTAACTGATGGACAAAGTGAGCAAACAACTGACAAGGGAAGGACCCGAGGTCGAAGTGGCCATTCGAATGGGGTACATATGGTCCGATGTATTTTCGGACAGTGATCTCGAATCTGCATTCCAAATTCGCAAAGCGATTCTCTGAACAAAGTTACAAAGCCGTGTTTCGACGAAAGTCAGTTCCAATACACCACTTGCTAGAGCAGTGTCAGCAGCCGACTGGCCGATAGGTAAGCAAGCAATGTTTTTTTTTTGAAATTTTCTATAAATAAGCCCTCAACCATGACAAAGATAACATAGACATATCTGTTACAGATCCCATGGCAAAAAAATGTACGTAACAAGCGCCAAATCATAGTATTTGCTCGGCAAAGGTCAACAACTTCTTCTTTATTGAATGGATTGCCACCGAATAAGCCAAGGATTGTTCCGAAATTTAGTCAAATTCTTGAATTGGCTATTTCTCTCGAATTAACATGTCCCATTGGGTAGTTTGATCCCCAGAACACGAAAATTGCACTGGTTTTGCGCGAGAACGTCTGGCTCGCGTGCTATGGTCTTCCGAACCTGCTATAAGTAGCACCGTTTTTTTTTCAAAAAAAAACTCCCATAACTCCGCTCAAAGAATTTCTGCAAATCTGGAATGGAGATTTCAGATCAGCGTTCCAAAATACGTCGGACCTGATGTGTCCCATTTCGAATGGCCACTTTGACCTCGGGTCCTTCCCTTGTTAGTCAGCCAGGGCAATGACTTCACGACCCATCGTCGCTGTAAAGTAGGCTCCTTTCAACAAAATAACCTTTTCAACACCGATACGCGGCTGGCGCTTAGACTGAGGGCAAGCGTTCGATGCTCATTCCTGCTAGCATAAATCTGGATTCAGTCCAAGGCTTGCTGCTCTAGATCACATCTCGAGCTGAGGAATAGATCCCTTCAGTGCCTCACATCTAGTATATACCCCCCCCCCCCTTTCCCCACTGAGTGGTAAACCCAGTCAAGGCACCGAGCTTGTACTATGGAAATACAAGTCATGATGAAGTATGTCAACTACTTGAAATTTTGTAACAGTAAACCTTTGTTGCACGGCCCTTTACGGTTATGTATTGATCTCAAGCCAGAGTGTGTGACTTAGGCCGCGCTCATACTTGCGTAGACTGGGCGTGGCTGCGTTCACAGGCAGCGAGGCAGTGTGGCATGGGAGAGGTGCAAAGACGACGCAGGCAGCGAGAAAGGGTGGCACAGGCGGAAAGGCAGAGAAAGCAGCTATGCCCTGCCGCCGGCACCGTAACGTATGAACGCGGCCTCGAAGGCACCGGGAGAGGTAAAGGAAAACTGAGAACTGTGAATACATGTTCTCTGAAAACAAACTTTCACTTCAAAACAGGTGATGTGAGGCGAAACTCACACTGAAAAAACGCGGCTTGGGGTCTTAACATCGCGCAGCACGGCGTGTTGTCCTGCAATCCTTCAGCCGGGAGAAATGCCGGCGAAGGAAATGCCTCATGCACCTGTTCCCAGGAAGTCACACTCGATTTTCTGTGAGGCATAACCACGACATATGCCGCATGTGGTCTGAATCATCCTTTTGAGTGCAGAACTCCCAAAAATTGTCTAAGGAAGGAGCTCACCTACTCCCTACGCATGACGAAGAAGCCTCCCCCCCTCCTCGGTAGAGGACCTACGCATGACGTCAAAGTGTCTGCTTGGGCAGGAATTGGATTGCAGCTAATGCGCTCTAGGGAACAACAACGGCGTACGCTTTCTCTTAGCTCAGCTTCACCACTCACTCGAACTCGACCGGAACGTTCTAACTGACTCTGTTGCCGAGAAATTGTTGAAGGTAGTAAACCGTTGTAGAATAAATTGCAACCCTTTGTTTCCTTCACTAAGGATACCAACTTAAAGGGCGGGTGCTTGAACAAACAAACCTTCATTGAATTAGTAAGATTTTCGCCTCCGGTTTGAACTGATGCTTTTTTCAATGAGTTGATCTCATTCTGCTGTTGAATCTCCTCCGCTTCATTAGATCTGAAAATCGTCGTTTCAGTCTGGGAAGTCCATCTGCTAAAAGCAATAGATAATTAGGCACATGGGGCAATGACAAGTGGCGGCATTACCACCCACATAGACGAATTCACCAATGAATTCCGATGCCATGAATTTCGGCATGTCAGTCAACCCTTCTATTCCTACACGGCAAAATTCGTGTGAGAGAAACAGGAAGAAAACGAGAAATAGAAAGAATAGTGATGCATGGGTGCAAATACTTACTCAAATGCCGTCACGATCCTAACCGAATTCGAAAACGAGGCGCATTCCTAGTGAATTTCCAAGATCAAGAAAATAACGCTCTTCAACATATTTAATCCTTCAATTCCAATTCCCAAAGCTCGAAAGTTTTCCGAAATTAAATTAGCAAGTGAGAAGGTTCAAATGTCGAATTGAGACTCGTTTCTTAAAGAAAAACTTTCTTTGAATCCAGTTAAAGAGAAACTTTCCATAGGAGGGTCGATTTTGTCAAGGATTTTCCCATTATCTAAAATGTGCTAGATCCAAAAATTCGCAAGAAAATGAGCTAAGAAAAGGACATATGCATTCAACCATGTTTTTCGCGCAAAATAAGAGTAAGAATTCGAGTCACATTCTCATCCCCTCCTCTTACGTGACAAAGCATATGCCATCCCATCCCGTCCTCCTACATGAAAAAGCACCTGCCATGCCAGAGCGTCTGCCTAAGCCTAGGGAGGGAAAGGAGCTGCGACTTTGGTGAAAATTTTGCGTCCCCCGCCACCCCTCCCCCACTTCAATTTACCCGAACAATATTCGAAAGATAAAAAAGTCAAAAGCGAAACAAGTACATTGCTAAAAGTACGTCTCCTAGGGTGATAATCGGAAGACGGGCGGGTGGTCTTCACATCTCGATCGATAATCGTTCCCGAAGGCTGATAGCATAGGTCATTACCGTGATGATGCACCGTATTCAGTGGAACGTTTTGTACTCAGTACTTACGAAATGCGAAAAATTTGTTTTCTCACAAAATGCGAAAAATTTCATCAAGAAGAGACGGTGATAAGAACGTTGCTCGCTTGGTCCGTGGGCCATATTCAAATCTATTCGGGGTGGAAATGAAGCAGTATGATCGACAATTGAAGGGATCATTAAAGTGTCAGTTACCGAAAACCTAATAATGTACAGACCGTTCCTTGCAATTTTAGGGGTTTCTGTGGTATGTTTGTAATTCAATTTTTCTTTTAATTTACTCAGCTGGGCCAGCTTGGCTAGCGCACGGTATTGCGCCGGTCATCGGTGGAATGCAATACTATAGGGCTCAATCAAAATCATCTATCAGTATACTTTAATTGACACAGAAAGATACAGTGAAGATGTAAAACACTATATAAAAGGATTTAAAAAAGAGCTGACGTTGAAACAAACGAGAGAATGAAAATCAATTGCATTCCAGTAATTGCCGTCGCCGTTCCCCTACCACCCGTAACCGCCTTCGTGGATGGGCATTGATTAATGCGATCGACCCCCATCACCCCCATTTTGCCTAGAGGAGCATCCTAAGCACCCCAGATAGCTGCCAAGGAATTTTCGACGAGCATTAGCAGACTTTAGATGCACTGCACATTGATACCAGAATTGTAATAGAATCCTCTAAATTAGGGGCCTCTCCTGATGAAGCCTCCGATGGTACGATCAGGTTGGTCAGTACCGTGTGTGGTCGATATGTGACGTCTTTTCCCCAAGAACCGTCCGTTGCACCCTTCACCCACATCGATTTCTGGGATTTCAAGCACCTAGGAGGCCATCTTCTCGAATACACCGATTCTACCTACAAAAAACCTTACGCGCTCCATTTTCTGAACGCAATGGAACCGCTGAGCAGAGCCCGCAATTCAATTCTCCCACCTCAGAGGAAAGGGGTTATCATGAAGATTGCTAGAATTGCAAGGGGATATCTCACTAACGGAGCCATTCTCATCGATGTGACAGAATCAAGACCCTGTAACATCATAGAGACGGATAAAAAGAGAACTCCTAACCCACCAGGTTCGTGAGGCTTTTAAAAGTTCATCCGATCTACGGACAAGACTCGAGTTCACACAGCTGCGAGTACTTCCAAGAGACATTTGAGATGCCATACTTGCGTCGACCGTCATGGACAGAGCACGAATGCGTCGAATAGCCAAAGGAACCACTTGGCAACTGATGATCTCGTTCAATCACCACGCTCGTCGACTTCCATGTATTCCTCCCAGACAACTCGAGAACCATTTTTTCCAAAATCTCATTATCAGCAGCATTTTGGTTTGATGCTGCACGCCTTGCTGTGATGGACTCCACTTGAGTGGCGACATCATGAAAACTGTTTACCTACGTAATTGAACTATCAAGCATTTTCAAGCGGTATCTATTAACGCATCAAGGATGACGACAAGGCAGTTTTCATTGGAATCGAATAGTATTTTAAAAGATCGAACACTGTGAAGGGTCTGGCTTACACTGACCCCTTTCGAACGTGCACCATGCATTCCACATAATCCAATTCGGAGTCGTGCGCTTAGCTGATACAGCCTAGTTTGCGGGGGCAGCCGACGTGCACGCTAATCTATTGGGTTGAGGAATAAGTCCCCGCCGTTTTTTTAATCCCGTTTTTCACATTGCTTCCTTTAACTTTTGACGAAGCTTATATATCTTTTCGATAGAGCTTTTTCTGCTCTACAAAATGCTACTATCTGTTTTTTGATTTCTTCGACTACCTAATATTTACGAGCTTTAGAAATGAAGTAAGCTGAAGGCAAAAGTTGTTTTTAAGACCTACTAATGCAGTACTCGCAAAAGTGTGCACTTTCGTTATCTCCTTTTCCTCGCCTACCATCGAGATTGGAGAAGATGAGCATATACGCATTCGATAGAGCTTTTTTTGCTCTACAAGAATATACCGCTCTTCTGTTGTATCCTCTCATATTTTAGCATGTAGGAATAAGTTTTCACATGTTTTTCAATTCAAAATCGCGTAATGAAAACGATTTTTTTGCCAGAGTTTCGTCTATCATTCGATAGAGCTTTCTTCGTTCTACGAGAGAGAGTTTACGGTTTTTGTTAGAATTTATTTTTGCCATTTTTAGATCGTTTGAAAGTCGACGAAATCGAGCATTTTCGTCACATAGGGTCGAAAATGCTTAATTTCGTCGACTTTTGAATCATCTACTGCATTAGTAGGTCTTAAAAACAGCAAAAAGTTGAGCGATTCAAATAAAAAGTGTTACCATTCTGTAGAGCTGAGAAAGCTCTATCGAAAGCATATACACATACATTTTTTAATCTCGATAGCAGAAGAGAAAGATGAGGTGCGCAAGTGTCAATTTTTTGCTTTAGCTTACTTCATTCCCAAAGCTCGTAAATATTAGGTAGTCGAAGAAATCAAAAAACAGATAGTAGCATTTTGTAGAGCAGAAAAAGCTCTATCGAAAAGATATACAGGCTTCGTCAAAAGTCGAGGGAAACAATGTGAAAAACGGGATTAAAAAAAACGGCGGGGACTTATTCCTCAACCCAATATTATCTCAACGAAATCGGCACCAAATCATCGAGCTTGAAGGAGTAGAAGCCTTGGTTTCCTTGGTTTGGCAATTTTATGAGATTTAGTCTTCCTGTACTATACAATGGGGGCGGCGTTCCTTACCACCACACCACCCCTGCCCTTTGTTAGGTTGCACCAAAAGTCTTGTAGGATTTTTTCAAAAACATCAGTATCTATTGTTCACTTCGAGACAGATGTAGGCGGTTCACGAATTTGGTAGAGCGTTCTCTATGCTTTCTAGCAAAGCGTATATTGACGCGCCAGATTCCATGGAGAAAGCTACAATGCCCGTAGTCGATACCCACAACACACGTGTCATCTACTTTGAGTGGTCTCGCTGCACCAAAGCAACGGAAGCTTGCGACTCTATTAACGCTGCATTGGGCAAGTGATGTTTAGGTTACGAGACCGTGCGCTGCTGATTCGTCAGTATTAGCAAAGTTGGGTCGACATGGAAGGCAAGCCACCCTTGGGACTTTGTCACTTTTGGGATGTGGAAGGAATGCCTTGCCACGAGGTGCCGGTACAAGGCGAGACAGCCGTCGCTGCTTTATGCACCCACCAGCTCCAGCAGCTCCCCGTCGCTGTTCGAGAAAGTGCCGGGGGAAGATCCGCGGTCACCCTCCTTCATGACGACGCCCGCTCCCATTTCGCGAAAAGTTGCGAAAAGTACCCAAGCCAAGCTACAGGAGCTCGGCTGGGAAGTCCTTCCCCATCCGCCATACCCTCCCCTAATATTGTCCCTTCTGACTATCGTCTTCCCCATCCTCTCAAAGTCCTCCTGGCCAAGAGAAAATTCGTAGATTATAACTTGCTTGCAAGACCATCGCTAACTTTTTCAACTCTCAGAACCCAGAGTTCTGGGTTCTGAGAATCAACGACCCACCCATGTGATGGCAAAAAGTTGTCGATAACAATGGTGAATACGCTGTTGCCTATTCGTCGCTTGTTGGAAGAAATAATAATAAAAAGTGATGATCGAAAAAATCCTACAAGACTTTTGGTACAAACTAATATACCATAATTGGAGGATTCGAATATAAATGCATGGTTAGATGTTTTGTTGTGTCCTTCTAAGCAACTCCTAAATGTTACGTTAGATAGATAACTTTGACATCATCAAAAGCATCGGTTCGTCATTAGTTTTAGCCGATTCGTCGAGTTGAGGCCTCAGCAAAGAGCTGGATGAAACGATCGGAAACGCAAGGGATGACCCCCTTCTATCTCTTCTTCATTTTCTCTTGGTTCATCTCAAATCCCCAAACTACAATCATATTCCCTTCTTCATTAATCCACAATTGTTGTTTCCAGCCGTCCTTTCTACGATGCACTCTGAAGCCTGACGCGTGCAGATGCGAAGCGTTCATTTCCAGATGGAATGGGTTGTAAGTGGAGAAGGTCTCAATCCACGACTACGATTTCTTGCTTATATTTGCCTAGCTTGTCGCGAAACTCATGAATTGAGTAAATCCATTTCTCGCAACCTGCCATATTTCCATAGCCTCAACTAATCTGTAACTGCTTGGCTTGAGTATTATGAGGACTATGAGTCTGTAAGCATTGGATCACCCCACAAAGTACTCGATTTATTCATAAAACAGCAACGTAAACCAATTTTTTATCCCAAATTTCACAGTATAACAACTACGACTTTTGCAACAATATAAACGTCAGTTATCCTTGAATGGCTGGCAGGATAAATTTCAAAGTGCGAGATTGCAAAAGTATCGATAACGCTTCCAAGTGGGGTGAAAACACCTTTCATAAGACTGATATGACAGTGACCTTCGTAGACATTGCTGAGTTCTACAATCACGAGACTTCGTAGCATCAGCTTTCCACTTTGATTCATTTTCTAAAGTGCACACTAACTCGTTAAGGATCCACAGAATGCTGAAACGCAGTAGGAAGCAATCCAAGTGGCAGGCAGCTTCTATGGAGACCACTGCCATTAGTATGCCCTATGACAAGAAGGAATCTCCGCAGCCATAAGCCAAATGTAGCCCTGTGACGAAACCTCGTGATCTCAGAAGCGAAGGGTTACGGCAGGGTTTTGGTGAAAAGTAGAGTGATGCCCGCTGCTACAGCCTAGTACGGGCAAGCATACATTTGGCGTACACACTTCCTCTGCTAAAAGTAGAACCCATGCAACTAGACGCAAAATCAGCGGCGTCACCTCAAACAGGCAGACTGGAAGGTCACCTCAGTCTCACCATAACCCAATAACCCCACCCATAAAGATTCAAGGAATAATCTTTATGTTCTTTAGTAATCTTTGTTTCATGGGGCCATATCTGGATCAGGCAGAAAATTCTACGAACGCTGCATGGTTTAATTTCTAGTAGGAACCAGATATCATCGCAATGAGCTTACTGAAAATTTGTATGATTTAATGTTGTTATTCAGCAAGAGTAGTAGCGATATTGCTGGGATGCCAAAGTAATAGTGTAAAAGTAGCGCTGAGCAGAACAATCCTGGCACCAAAAATTGAAACGGCCTCTGAAAGTTAGGTGCTACTGGCGTGAGAGGGGAGCACTCGACCGAAGCACAAGCTGCGTCCAATTTTTGCTTGTACACGCTCTCATGGTCATTTCATACTTCTATATAGGTGATTAACTAAGAAAATGAATAATTTTTTTCTAAAAGTATATTGCGAGTTATTTGCTTCAATTGAACTTTACGATCATTTGCACGTATTTATCTAGGGCTCGGGGAAGGGGATCTCTCCCCCCAGAACTTAGGTTCATAAAGGATAAAGAATAACGTTTAGTAGCTTCTCTGGTTGAAAAATGTGCTCATACACATGCAAAAGAAATGAAGAATAGGAGAATAAAGATAAAGGAGAAAAACAATTAAAGACGGATGAAACACGTGGGTGGTGGCGGTGCAGGGGTGAGCAGGTGAAAGAATTGATCCGTACTGACACGATCACCAGCATTTGACGTTTGACCACACTCATCAAACTCTTATTGTCTATTTCGATTTACAAGTTATAAAAATAACAAAACTAGGGCCTGTACACCGAAAAACAAAAGTTCCCAGGTTTTCTGGAATTGGCTGATTATTATACATTTATACCCTTGGTACAATTGTAAGCAGTGATAGAGGTCCAAAACCGCATTTGGTACAACCTTCGTAAAGATAACATAAGCTTTCTTGGTTTAGTTGATGGAATCCAATGGCGAACGCAAAAAGCGTCCTCGCCGTTACGCTAACTTCTTTCTAAAATTGCCCAAAAAGTCTCATGAACTCTCGCAGCAGTAGTGATGCATTGCAAGTCCCATGTGGATTAGGAAATTTTTAGGGAAAAATTTTCCAAGTGAGCGTCTTCGGGTCAGGGTTTATACATCTTAATCCGTTATAAATTTCTTCTTCCTCAACCAATTGAGGAGCTCCAAGAAGCGATGGAAAGAGCATCGCTGGGAGTTTCTGGAAAACTATGAGATTGCAAATCCCATGTGGATTCGGAATTTTTTGGGGAAAAACTTTCCAAGTGAGCGTCTTCGGGTCAGGGTTTATACATCTTAATCCGTTATAAATTTCTTCTTCCTCAACCAATTGAGGAGCTCCTAGAAGCGATGGAAAGAGCATTGCTGGTCACTTTCTAGAAAGCCATGAGATTGCAAATCCCATTTGGATTCGGAATTTTTTAGGGAAAAATTTTCCAAGTGAGCGTCTTCGGGTCAGGGTTTATACATCTTAATCCGTTATAAATTTCTTCTTCCTCAACCAATTGAGGAGCTCCAAGAAGCGATGGAAAGAGCATTGCTGGTCACTTTTTAGAAAGCCATGAGATTGCAAATCCCGTGTGGATTCGGAATTTTTTAGGGAAAAATTTTCCAAGTGAGCGTCATCGGGTCAGGGTTTATACATCTTAATCCGTTATAAATTTCTTCTTCCTCAACCAATTGAGGAGCTCCAAGAAGCGATGGAAAGAGCATTGCTGGTCACTTTCTAGAAAGCCATGAGATTGCAAATCCCATGTGGATTCGGAATTTTTTAGGGAAAAATTTTCCAAGTGAGCGTCTTCGGGTCAGGGTTTATACATCTTAATCCGTTATAAATTTCTTCTTCCTCAACCAATTGAGGAGCTCCAAGAAGCGATGGAAAGAGCATTGCTGGTCACTTTCTAGAAAGCCATGAAAATGCAAATCCCATGTGGATTCGGAATTTTTTAGGGCAAAATTTTCCAAGTGAGCGTCTTCGGGTCAGGGTTTATACATCTTAATCCGTTATAAATTTCTTCTTCCTCAACCAATTGAGGAGCTCCAAGAAGCGATGGAAAAAGCATCGCTGGTCATTCTCTATAAAGCCATGAGATTGCACATCCCATGTGGATTCGGAATTTTTTAGGGAAAAATTTTCCAAGTGAGCATCTTCGGGTCAGGGTTTACACACCTTAATCCGTTATAAATTTCTTCTTCCTCAACCAATTGAGGAGCTCCTAGAAGCGATGGAAAGAGCATTGCTGGTCACTTTCTAGAAAGCCATGAGATTGCAAATCCCATGTGGATTCGGAATTTTTTAGGGAAAAATTTTCCAAGTGAGCGTCTTCGGGTCAGGGTTTATACATCTTAATCCGTTATAAATTTCTTCTTCCTCAACCAATTGAGGAGCTCCTAGAAGCGATGGAAAGAGCATTGCTGGGGAGTTTCTGGAAAACCATGAGATTGCACATCCCATGTGGATTCGGAATTTTTTAGGGAAAAATTTTCCAAGTGAGCGTCTTCGGGTCAGGGTTTACTCCTCTTAATCCGTTATAAATTTCTTCTTCCTCAACCAATTGAGGAGCTCCAAGAAGCGATGGAAAGAGCATCGCTGGTCACTCTCTAGAAAGCCATGAGATTGCAAATCCCATGTGGATTCGGAATTTTTTAGGGAAAAATTTTCCAAGTGAGCGTCTTCGGGTCAGGGTTTACACATCTTAATCCGTTATAAATTTCTTCTTCCTCAACCAGTTGAGGAGCTCCTAGAAGCGATGGAAAGAGCATTGCTGGGGAGTTTCTGGAAAACCATGAGATTGCAAATCCCATGTGGATTCGGAATTTTTTAGGGAAAAATTTTCCAAGTGAGCGTCTTCGGGTCAGGGTTTATACATCTTAATCCGTTATAAATTTCTTCTTCCTCAACCAATTGAGGAGCTCCTAGAAGCCATGGAAAGAGCATTGCTGGGGAGTTTCTGGAAAACCATGAGATTGCAAATCCCATGTGGATTCGGAATTTTTTAGGGAAAAATTTTCCAAGTGAGCGTCATCGGGTCAGGGTTTACACATCTTAATCCGTTATAAATTTCGTCTTCCTCAACCAATTGAGGAGCTCCAAGAAGCGATGGAAAGAGCATTGCTGGGGAGTTTCTGGAAAACCATGAGATTGCGAATCCCATGTGGATTCGGAATTTTTTAGGGAAAAATTTTCCAAGTGAGCGTCTTCGGGTTAGGGTTTATACATCTTAATCCGTTATAAATTTCTTCTTCCTCAACCAGTTGAGGAGCTCCTAGAAGCGATGGAAAGAGCATTGCTGGGGAGTTTCTGGAAAACCATGAGATTGCAAATCCCATGTGGATTCGGAATTTTTTAGGGAAAAATTTTCCAAGTGAGCGTCTTCGGGTCAGGGTTTACACATCTTAATCCGTTATAAATTTCTTCTTCCTCAACCAATTGAGGAGCTCCTAGAAGCGATGGAAAGAGCATTGCTGGGGAGTTTCTGGAAAACCATGAGATTGCACATCCCATGTGGATTCGGAATTTTTTAGGGAAAAATTTTCCAAGTGAGCGTCTTCGGGTCAGGGTTTACACATCTTAATCCGTTATAAATTTCTTCTTCCTCAACCAATTGAGGGAGCTCCAAGAAGCGATGGAAAGAGCATTGCTGGGGAGTTTCTGGAAAACCATGAGATTGCACATCCCATGTGAATTCGGAATTTTTTAGGGAAAAATTTTCCAAGTGAGCGTGTTCGGGTCAGGATTTATACATCTTAATCCGTTATAAATTTCGTCTTCCTCAACCAATTGAGGAGCTCCAAGAAGCGATGGAAAGAGCATTGCTGGGGAGTTTCTGGAAAACCATGAGATTGCGAATCCCATGTGGATTCGGAATTTTTTAGGGAAAAATTTTCCAAGTGAGCGTCTTCGGGTTAGGGTTTATACATCTTAATCCGTTATAAATTTCTTCTTCCTCAACCAGTTGAGGAGCTCCTAGAAGCGATGGAAAGAGCATTGCTGGGGAGTTTCTGGAAAACCATGAGATTGCAAATCCCATGTGGATTCGGAATTTTTTAGGGAAAAATTTTCCAAGTGAGCGTCTTCGGGTCAGGGTTTACACATCTTAATCCGTTATAAATTTCTTCTTCCTCAACCAATTGAGGAGCTCCTAGAAGCGATGGAAAGAGCATTGCTGGGGAGTTTCTGGAAAACCATGAGATTGCACATCCCATGTGGATTCGGAATTTTTTAGGGAAAAATTTTCCAAGTGAGCGTCTTCGGGTCAGGGTTTACACATCTTAATCCGTTATAAATTTCTTCTTCCTCAACCAATTGAGGAGCTCCAAGAAGCGATGGAAAGAGCATTGCTGGGGAGTTTCTGGAAAACCATGAGATTGCACATCCCATGTGGATTCGGAATTTTTTAGGGAAAAATTTTCCAAGTGAGCGTCTTCGGGTCAGGGTTTACTCCTCTTAATCCGTTATAAATTTCTTCTTCCTCAACCAATTGAGGAGCTCCAAGAAGCGATGGAAAGAGCATCGCTGGTCACTCTCTAGAAAGCCATGAGATTGCAAATCCCATGTGGATTCGGAATTTTTTAGGGAAAAATTTTCCAAGTGAGCGTCTTCGGGTCAGGGTTTACACATCTTAATCCGTTATAAATTTCTTCTTCCTCAACCAATTGAGGAGCTCCAAGAAGCGATGGAAAAAGCATCGCTGGTCATTCTCTATAAAGCCATGAGATTGCACATCCCATGTGGATTCGGAATTTTTTAGGGAAAAATTTTCCAAGTGAGCGTGTTCGGGTCAGGATTTATACATCTTAATCCGTTATAAATTTCTTCTTCCTCAACCAATTGAGGAGCTCCTAGAAGCGATGGAAAGAGCATCGCTGGTTACTTTTTAGAAAGCCATGAGATTGCAAATCCCTTGTGGATTCGGAATTTTTTAGGGAAAAATTTTCCAAGTGAGCGTCTTCGGGTCAGGATTTATACATCTTAATCCGTTATAAATTTCTTCTTCCTCAACCAATTGAGGAGCTCCAAGAAGCGATGGAAAGAGCATTGCTGGTCACTTTTTAGAAAGCCATGAGATTGCAAATCCCGTGTGGATTCGGAATTTTTTGGGAAAAATTTTCCAAGTGAGCGTCTTCGGGTCAGGGTTTATACATCTTAATCCGTTATAAATTTCTTCTTCCTCAACCAATTGAGGAGCTCCAAGAAGCGATGGAAAGAGCATTGCTGGGGAGTTTCTGGAAAACCATGAGATTGCACATCCCATGTGGATTCGGAATTTTTTAGGGAAAAATTTTCCAAGTGAGCGTCTTCGGGTCAGGGTTTACTCCTCTTAATCCGTTATAAATTTCTTCTTCCTCAACCAATTGAGGAGCTCCAAGAAGCGATGGAAAGAGCATCGCTGGTCACTCTCTAGAAAGCCATGAGATTGCAAATCCCATGTGGATTCGGAATTTTTTAGGGAAAAATTTTCCAAGTGAGCGTCTTCGGGTCAGGGTTTACACATCTTAATCCGTTATAAATTTCTTCTTCCTCAACCAATTGAGGAGCTCCAAGAAGCGATGGAAAAAGCATCGCTGGTCATTCTCTATAAAGCCATGAGATTGCACATCCCATGTGGATTCGGAATTTTTTAGGGAAAAATTTTCCAAGTGAGCGTGTTCGGGTCAGGATTTATACATCTTAATCCGTTATAAATTTCTTCTTCCTCAACCAATTGAGGAGCTCCTAGAAGCGATGGAAAGAGCATCGCTGGTTACTTTTTAGAAAGCCATGAGATTGCAAATCCCTTGTGGATTCGGAATTTTTTAGGGAAAAATTTTCCAAGTGAGCGTCTTCGGGTCAGGATTTATACATCTTAATCCGTTATAAATTTCTTCTTCCTCAACCAATTGAGGAGCTCCAAGAAGCGATGGAAAGAGCATTGCTGGTCACTTTTTAGAAAGCCATGAGATTGCAAATCCCGTGTGGATTCGGAATTTTTTGGGAAAAATTTTCCAAGTGAGCGTCTTCGGGTCAGGGTTTATACATCTTAATCCGTTATAAATTTCTTCTTCCTCAACCAATTGAGGAGCTCCAAGAAGCGATGGAAAGAGCATTGCTGGTCACTTTCTAGAAAGCCATGAGATTGCAAATCCCATGTAAATTCGGAATTTTTTAGGGAAAAATTTTCCAAGTGAGCGTCTTCGGGTCAGGGTTTATACATCTTAATCCGTTATAAATTTCTTCTTCCTCAACCAATTGAGGAGCTCCTAGAAGCGATGGAAAGAGCATCGCTGGTTACTTTTTAGAAAGCCATGAGATTGCAAATCCCATGTGGATTCGGAATTTTTTAGGGAAAAATTTTCCAAGTGAGCGTCTTCGGGTCAGGATTTATACATCTTAATCCGTTATAAATTTCTTCTTCCTCAACCAATTGAGGAGCTCCAAGAAGCGATGGAAAGAGCATTGCTGGTCACTTTTTAGAAAGCCATGAGATTGCAAATCCCGTGTGGATTCGGAATTTTTTGGGAAAAATTTTCCAAGTGAGCGTCTTCGGGTCAGGGTTTACACATCTTAATCCGTTATAAATTTCTTCTTCCTCAACCAATTGAGGAGCTCCAAGAAGCGATGGAAAAAGCATCGCTGGTCATTCTCTATAAAGCCATGAGATTGCACATCCCATGTGGATTCGGAATTTTTTAGGGAAAAATTTTCCAAGTGAGCATCTTCGGGTCAGGGTTTACTCCTCTTAATCCGTTATAAATTTCTTCTTCCTCAACCAATTGAGGAGCTCCTAGAAGCGATGGAAAGAGCATTGCTGGGGAGTTTCTGGGAAACCATGAGATTGCAAATGCCATGTGGATTCGGAATTTTTTAGGGAAAAATTTTCCAAGTGAGCGTGTTCGGGTCAGGATTTATACATCTTAATCCGTTATAAATTTCTTCTTCCTCAACCAATTGAGGAGCTCCTAGAAGCGATGGAAAGAGCATCGCTGGTTACTTTTTAGAAAGCCATGAGATTGCAAATCCCTTGTGGATTCGGAATTTTTTAGGGAAAAATTTTCCAAGTGAGCGTCTTCGGGTCAGGATTTATACATCTTAATCCGTTATAAATTTCTTCTTCCTCAACCAATTGAGGAGCTCCAAGAAGCGATGGAAAGAGCATTGCTGGTCACTTTTTAGAAAGCCATGAGATTGCAAATCCCGTGTGGATTCGGAATTTTTTGGGAAAAATTTTCCAAGTGAGCGTCTTCGGGTCAGGGTTTATACATCTTAATCCGTTATAAATTTCTTCTTCCTCAACCAACTGAGGAGCTCCAAGAAGCGATGGAAAGAGCATTGCTGGTCACTTTCTAGAAAGCCATGAGATTGCAAATCCCATGTAAATTCGGAATTTTTTAGGGAAAAATTTTCCAAGTGAGCGTCTTCGGGTCAGGGTTTATACATCTTAATCCGTTATAAATTTCTTCTTCCTCAACCAATTGAGGAGCTCCTAGAAGCGATGGAAAGAGCATCGCTGGTTACTTTTTAGAAAGCCATGAGATTGCAAATCCCATGTGGATTCGGAATTTTTTAGGGAAAAATTTTCCAAGTGAGCGTCTTCGGGTCAGGATTTATACATCTTAATCCGTTATAAATTTCTTCTTCCTCAACCAATTGAGGAGCTCCAAGAAGCGATGGAAAGAGCATTGCTGGTCACTTTTTAGAAAGCCATGAGATTGCAAATCCCGTGTGGATTCGGAATTTTTTGGGAAAAATTTTCCAAGTGAGCGTCTTCGGGTCAGGGTTTATACATCTTAATCCGTTATAAATTCCTTCTTCCTCAACCAATTGAGGAGCTCCAAGAAGCGATGGAAAGAGCATTGCTGGTCACTTTCTAGAAAGCCATGAGATTGCAAATCCCATGTAAATTCGGAATTTTTTAGGGAAAAATTTTCCAAGTGAGCATCTTCGGGTCAGGGTTTACTCCTCTTAATCCGTTATAAATTTCTTCTTCCTCAACCAATTGAGGAGCTCCTAGAAGCGATGGAAAGAGCATTGCTGGGGAGTTTCTGGGAAACCATGAGATTGCAAATCCCATGTGGATTCGGAATTTTTTAGGGAAAAATTTTGCAAGTGAGCGTCTTCGGGTCAGGGTTTACACATCTTAATCCGTTATAAATTTCTTCTTCCTCAACCAATTGAGGAGCTCCAAGAAGCGATGGAAAGAGCATTGCTGGGGAGTTTCTGGAAAACCATGAGATTGCACATCCCATGTGGATTCGGAATTTTTTAGGGAAAAATTTTCCAAGTGAGCGTCTTCGGGTCAGGGTTTACTCCTCTTAATCCGTTATAAATTTCTTCTTCCTCAACCAATTGAGGAGCTCCAAGAAGCGATGGAAAGAGCAGCGCTGGTCACTCTCTAGAAAGCCATGAGATTGCAAATCCCATGTGGATTCGGAATTTTTTAGGGAAAAATTTTCCAAGTGAGCGTCTTCGGGTCAGGGTTTATACATCTTAATCCGTTATAAATTTCTTCTTCCTCAACCAATTGAGGAGCTCCTAGAAGCGATGGAAAGAGCATTGCTGGGGAGTTTCTGGAAAACCATGAGATTGCACATCCCATGTGGATTCGGAATTTTTTATGGAAAAATTTTCCAAGTGAGCGTCTTCGGGTCAGGGTTTACTCCTCTTAATCCGTTATAAATTTCTTCTTCCTCAACCAATTGAGGAGCTCCAAGAAGCGATGGAAAGAGCATCGCTGGTCACTCTCTAGAAAGCCATGAGATTGCAAATCCCATGTGGATTCGGAATTTTTTAGGGAAAAATTTTCCAAGTGAGCGTCTTCGGGTCAGGGTTTACACATCTTAATCCGTTATAAATTTCTTCTTCCTCAACCAATTGAGGAGCTCCAAGAAGCGATGGAAAAAGCATCGCTGGTTCTCTATAAAGCCATGAGATTGCACATCCCATGTGGATTCGGAATTTTTTAGGGAAAAATTTTCCAAGTGAGCATCTTCGGGTCAGGGTTTACTCCTCTTAATCCGTTATAAATTTCTTCTTCCTCAACCAATTGAGGAGCTCCTAGAAGCGATGGAAAGAGCATTGCTGGGGAGTTTCTGGGAAACCATGAGATTGCAAATGCCATGTGGATTCGGAATTTTTTAGGGAAAAATTTTCCAAGTGAGCGTGTTCGGGTCAGGATTTATACATCTTAATCCGTTATAAATTTCTTCTTCCTCAACCAATTGAGGAGCTCCTAGAAGCGATGGAAAGAGCATCGCTGGTTACTTTTTAGAAAGCCATGAGATTGCAAATCCCTTGTGGATTCGGAATTTTTTAGGGAAAAATTTTCCAAGTGAGCGTCTTCGGGTCAGGATTTATACATCTTAATCCGTTATAAATTTCTTCTTCCTCAACCAATTGAGGAGCTCCTAGAAGCGATGGAAAGAGCATTGCTGGGGAGTTTCTGGGAAACCATGAGATTGCAAATGCCATGTAAATTCGGAATTTTTTAGGGAAAAATTTTCCAAGTGAGCGTCTTCGGGTCAGGGTTTATACATCTTAATCCGTTATAAATTTCTTCTTCCTCAACCAATTGAGGAGCTCCTAGAAGCGATGGAAAGAGCATCGCTGGTTACTTTTTAGAAAGCCATGAGATTGCAAATCCCATGTGGATTCGGAATTTTTTAGGGAAAAATTTTCCAAGTGAGCGTCTTCGGGTCAGGATTTATACATCTTAATCCGTTATAAATTTCTTCTTCCTCAACCAATTGAGGAGCTCCAAGAAGCGATGGAAAGAGCATTGCTGGTCACTTTCTAGAAAGCCATGAGATTGCAAATCCCATGTGGATTCGGAATTTTTTAGGGAAAAATTTTCCAAGTGAGCGTCTTCGGGTCAGGGTTTATACATCTTAATCCGTTATAAATTTCTTCTTCCTCAACCAATTGAGGAGCTCCTAGAAGCGATGGAAAGAGCATTGCTGGGGAGTTTCTGGAAAACCATGAGATTGCACATCCCATGTGGATTCGGAATTTTTTATGGAAAAATTTTCCAAGTGAGCGTCTTCGGGTCAGGGTTTACTCCTCTTAATCCGTTATAAATTTCTTCTTCCTCAACCAATTGAGGAGCTCCAAGAAGCGATGGAAAGAGCATCGCTGGTCACTCTCTAGAAAGCCATGAGATTGCAAATCCCATGTGGATTCGGAATTTTTTAGGGAAAAATTTTCCAAGTGAGCGTCTTCGGGTCAGGGTTTACACATCTTAATCCGTTATAAATTTCTTCTTCCTCAACCAATTGAGGAGCTCCAAGAAGCGATGGAAAAAGCATCGCTGGTTCTCTATAAAGCCATGAGATTGCACATCCCATGTGGATTCGGAATTTTTTAGGGAAAAATTTTCCAAGTGAGCATCTTCGGGTCAGGGTTTACTCCTCTTAATCCGTTATAAATTTCTTCTTCCTCAACCAATTGAGGAGCTCCTAGAAGCGATGGAAAGAGCATTGCTGGGGAGTTTCTGGGAAACCATGAGATTGCAAATGCCATGTGGATTCGGAATTTTTTAGGGAAAAATTTTCCAAGTGAGCGTGTTCGGGTCAGGATTTATACATCTTAATCCGTTATAAATTTCTTCTTCCTCAACCAATTGAGGAGCTCCTAGAAGCGATGGAAAGAGCATCGCTGGTTACTTTTTAGAAAGCCATGAGATTGCAAATCCCTTGTGGATTCGGAATTTTTTAGGGAAAAATTTTCCAAGTGAGCGTCTTCGGGTCAGGATTTATACATCTTAATCCGTTATAAATTTCTTCTTCCTCAACCAATTGAGGAGCTCCTAGAAGCGATGGAAAGAGCATTGCTGGGGAGTTTCTGGGAAACCATGAGATTGCAAATGCCATGTAAATTCGGAATTTTTTAGGGAAAAATTTTCCAAGTGAGCGTCTTCGGGTCAGGGTTTATACATCTTAATCCGTTATAAATTTCTTCTTCCTCAACCAATTGAGGAGCTCCTAGAAGCGATGGAAAGAGCATCGCTGGTTACTTTTTAGAAAGCCATGAGATTGCAAATCCCATGTGGATTCGGAATTTTTTAGGGAAAAATTTTCCAAGTGAGCGTCTTCGGGTCAGGATTTATACATCTTAATCCGTTATAAATTTCTTCTTCCTCAACCAATTGAGGAGCTCCAAGAAGCGATGGAAAGAGCATTGCTGGTCACTTTTTAGAAAGCCATGAGATTGCAAATCCCGTGTGGATTCGGAATTTTTTGGGAAAAATTTTCCAAGTGAGCGTCTTCGGGTCAGGGTTTACACATCTTAATCCGTTATAAATTTCTTCTTCCTCAACCAATTGAGGAGCTCCAAGAAGCGATGGAAAAAGCATCGCTGGTCATTCTCTATAAAGCCATGAGATTGCACATCCCATGTGGATTCGGAATTTTTTAGGGAAAAATTTTCCAAGTGAGCATCTTCGGGTCAGGGTTTACTCCTCTTAATCCGTTATAAATTTCTTCTTCCTCAACCAATTGAGGAGCTCCTAGAAGCGATGGAAAGAGCATTGCTGGGGAGTTTCTGGGAAACCATGAGATTGCAAATGCCATGTGGATTCGGAATTTTTTAGGGAAAAATTTTCCAAGTGAGCGTGTTCGGGTCAGGATTTATACATCTTAATCCGTTATAAATTTCTTCTTCCTCAACCAATTGAGGAGCTCCTAGAAGCGATGGAAAGAGCATCGCTGGTTACTTTTTAGAAAGCCATGAGATTGCAAATCCCTTGTGGATTCGGAATTTTTTGGGAAAAATTTTCCAAGTGAGCGTCTTCGGGTCAGGGTTTATACATCTTAATCCGTTACAAATTTCTTCTTCCTCAACCAATTGAGGAGCTCCAAGAAGCGATGGAAAGAGCATTGCTGGGAAGTTTCTGGAAAACCATGAAATTGCAAATCCCATGTGGATTCGGAATTTTTTAGGGAAAAATTTTCCAAGTGAGCGTCTTCGGGTCAGGGTTTACTCCTCTTAATCCGTTACAAATTTCTTCTTCCTCAACCAATTGAGGAGCTTCAAGAAGCGATGGAAAGAGCATTGCTGGGAAGTTTCTGGAAAACCATGAGATTGCAAATCCCATGTGGATTCGGAATTTTTTAGGGAAAAATTTTCCAAGTGAGCGTCTTCGGGTCAGGGTTTACTCCTCTTAATCCGTTATAAATTTCTTCTTCCACAACCAATTGAGGAGCTCCAAGAAGCGATGGAAAGAGCATTGCTGGTCACTTTCTAGAAAGCCATGAGATTGCAAATCCCATGTGGATTCGGAATTTTTTAGGGAAAAATTTTCCAAGTGAGCGTCTTCGGGTCAGGGTTTACACATCTTAATCCGTTATAAATTTCTTCTTCCTCAACCAATTGAGGAGCTCCTAGAAGCGATGGAAAGAGCATTGCTGGGGAGTTTCTGGAAAACCATGAGATTGCAAATCCCATGTGGATTCGGAATTTTTTAGGGAAAAATTTTCCAAGTGAGCGTCTTCGGGTCAGGGTTTATACATTTTAATCCGTTACAAATTTCTTCTTCCTCAACCAATTGAGGAGCTCCAAGAAGCGATGGAAAAATCATCGCTGGTCACTTTCTAGAAAGCCATGAGATTGCAAATCCCATGTGGATTCGGGATTTTTTAGGGAAAAATTTTCCAAGTAAGCGTCATCGGGTCAGGGTTTACACATCTTAATCCGTTGTAAATTTCTTCTTCCTCAACTTATTGAGAAGCTCCAAAAAGCGGTGGAAAGAGCATCACTGGGACTGCTGCTCTTCTCACCGCTTTTTGGAGCTCTTCAATTGGTTGTACAAAAGGAAATCTACAACGGATTAAGATGTGAAAACCCTGACCCGATGACACTTCCAAGGAAAATTTTCACCCAAATAATTGCGATTCCACATGGGACTTGCAATCTCATGGGTTTTTTGTAAAGCCCCGCGATGCTCTTTCCACCGCTTTTTGTGCTCCTCAATCGGTTGTGGAAGAGACAAATTATTAGCATTAACAGTTATTAGCAGCTGATCTTTTCCACGTGCAGATATAGGATGAAGGAAAATGTTTTTGGCGTTATCAATCCCTTTCTGGGATGCGCCGCTTATTCTAGTTCCTTTCATAATCGTGATGGCTTTTGAATGTGATGGGGCCAGTCTTTCATACTCCCAGACAAGTCTGGTACTAACTTGCTGTCCGCGAAGGGATGGAGGCTTGATTGGCCTGAGCGGCAGTTGGTGGGGTATTTGATCCTCACGTCATGAGAGTGGGGTGTGCCCCACCTATCTCTACACCACCGCGTGCAGGTATATGTAGAAAACGAATGTTTCGGTATCTGTTTGTTTAATCTGCAGTGTGGGTGAAGGACGAGCGCTACGGTTTCTGGTTTATTTCATATAAAGTAATCATAATTCATACATTACTGTAAGTGGTGTACCTTCTCCATATGCAGATTTCGTATATTGCGGTAACTGGAGTGTTTTAACTACAGGTATTGAAATACAAATTAACGAAAGCTAGTCCATTTCATATATAAATGTAGATGAAAACGAATGTCACGGTAACTGCTCCGTCTAACCTATCGCTGTGGATGATGTTCAAAAACTAAGTAAACTGCTCTACTTCTTCTATATATCCGTTTCATCGTAGGCGTGGATTAAAATGAGTGCTACGTTAATTTGCCATTCATTTTACAGGTAAAGACGAAGTTTGAATGTTGCTGTAACTATTCAATTCCATCTCCTAATAAAGACTTCCATTATTACTGTAATGTAACTCTTTTATTTAATCTACAGGTATTGAACTTGGAAACCACGATAACTAACCTATTTTATCTGCAGGTGTAGATGATAATCGAATATTACGGTAACTGTTTTGTTTAATCCACAGGGGTTAACGAAAAACGAGTATGTGGTAGCTGGTCCATCTCTTCTGCAGAAAATATGAAATTCATATGTTCCGGTAAGTGGTCTATTTCAACTTTGAGTATAGCTGGTATTCGAATATTACATAAATAGCAAAATTCATGTACAAACCTTTCCGTGAAAAGTAGTCGTCGTCGTCGTGGGAGCAATTTCACTTGAAGGTTCCAGTCTTTGCACTCCAGCCACCATCACTACAAGTGTTCTACTTTTCTGAGATATTCTGCAGAAATGTGACTGGGTTTCTAGACACTCCCACTTTGTTTTGTTAACGATGCATTACACATTGCGACTCGATGGGTGCACGGCTACACTCGGCTTCGTGACCGGTAGCTGGATGTATGTCGCTATGACGGAAAATCGCGATGCGATGTCGCACCCGCGACGTTCGCACACGAGTCGCCCCTCTCTGATTGGGGCAACGTTTTGCTTCAATATATAAGTAGCCGTCTATCCGTATCATGACCTTTTTGTAGCTTTTTTTCCATATCCTAACATTTTAATGTGCTATCCACTCACAGTTATCGGGCTCATCGGTCTTGTAATAAATGGACCACTACAGTAGCCCATCAGTAGTCAGCATTGTGATATAGTCTTTCTGTAAGTTTTGAAACAGAATTCTGGAACGTGGTGGATCTTTCTACTACCGATTATTCTACCGTTTGGCATTAAAATGCGTTTCTGGAAGGGTTCTACTCAAATTCCAAGAAAGTCAATGGTATACCTTCAAGCGGTTGTTTGCTCCCATAAAGTAAGGTTGGAATTAGCACTTTTGTGTCGCTCTAGAATTTCCACAATTTTATTAACCAGTTCGCTTTTCGAGACGGAACTCCCTGCAATGGGAAATTATGACAAGAATTTCTTTTCTAGAGAGCAACAAAACGTGCGCCTTCACATAACATTGCTTCGAAAAAATTTCCTCTTTGAACACCACCACAGGACGGATATTTTTAGTTTGTTCAGTGCAAAGAATGACGGCATCTGTCTTGCATAGTGTATACCCATATGTCAGGATCTCGCAACGCCACGCGGTGCCAGCTAGGGGTGTGGAATGTAGTCGGTTCCCGGAGAGATTACACGGTAGCTGCACGAGGCTTCCTCAACATTACCGTGTAATCGATTAGGACCCAACCGCAAATGGCGCTCGTAATTCGCAGCGTTGCATATCGCGTTGCGAAATCCTGACGTATAAATCTCTTCAGCCTGGTTCTGGGAGGGGAGGGGGATGACTAACACCCCTCGGCCTTGGTTTGTAGTGCAAAAAGCCAGCTTTACTAGCAATCTCAGGCATGCAATCGGCGATTTGAAGTGCATGGAACATTAGGGACTACTGTAGCCGCGGCAGTGGCGCTGTACCGGCTATGATTTGTCTTTCGACCCTCCCGCACTCTAGTCCCATCCAATCTTCCAGCTCCAGCATTCTTGGCTTGAGCAACTTTCCACATACGATATTTATTTAATACAAATAGAAACACTTCTGCAGCAAGAACTCAAACAGCACTGCTATCAATCACCCGACAATCGCTGTGGCGTTTTGCATTAAAATGAAATTGGAAAAGCAGCGATAAATTGCGTATCAAACCAGAATCACAACCTCCGTTTCCCCGCTCATAGTAAAAGATAGTAAATAGTAAAAACATATCCACCTATTGAAGAATAATTTGTGGTGTTAAAAGGAGGAATAAGTGACGCAGACCGATATTTCTGCCGATAAACAAATGAATGTGCACCAAGTAAAATGAGACTGAAACAAGTAATTATATATTCAACTTTGAGTCCCGTGGCTTGGTGCATAACTGTAGTAACTGAAATAACAAGATACGAAAATGTAAGGTTAAAATAAGAAGGCAAAAATGGGTTGTTAGAGTTGACGGATAAATTGATCTGTCAGAAAATTGGCAGGCATGTGCGCTGGATGTGATCTCCAATGGCTACGGAACGCAGTAGACATAGGTCGGTCAAATCTGACTATTTGGTTTTAATCGAGTAAGGGCACGATTCGCCCGAATATAGTCATCTGGGTAGAAGCGAAGTCAAGGGGGTCTTCATGGCACTACTGGCAAGCTTTCGATAAGTGCTACATAAATATTGGCGTTATTTTCTTTTATTGGATTTTAGGCCCCTTGGAAATAATGTTTATGAACAAAATAAATATTTACCGGCATGGTATAGATTGCTCAAAAGTTGTGCGGACTTCGAAGGAATTCAGTGGATTTCTCAACCAGTAACTGCTCCATCATATGCGATGTTCACCTCCGATGCTATTTCCTGGATTTCTGTTGGAAACAATAAGCTTTAGCGCAAACGCGAAAAGAACACACTCCTTATTTGAACACGGTCTTCATTGACAGCACTGATAGACTACCGTAATAAATCCCAGTAAGACTATTAGGTTTCAGCTAGGGTGCATTTTTTCAAACAATATTTTTAGAGTTCAATGCTTGCAATTTTTCATATCCGCTGATTTCCACCGCAGCCCGCGATGTGAAGATTGTGACAAGGATATTGAGTTTTAGACAAGATTTCGGTCTTGGACGGGACCCGAACCCGTACCTTATGTTTTCCTAGCAAGGGTTTAAAGACAGCATTAGGGGTAATGGGTTATTGGGAAATCCCTGAATGAAGTCACTTACATGGAAACTATAGGCCTAAGAAGCCTAATTATGGCGAAATCCCTTTCGAAAAGCGCGCTCCCGAGCTGACGAAACGGTGCAACGGATAAGAGCTGCCGCCTTTCGATAATCGACCCCGCCTCTCATCGACGTGATACCTGGTCGAGTACGATGAGAGCGGCCAAGGATATGCGACGAGATCGAAGGTACTGCAGCGCGCTTTCGCAATTTTAGCCTGAAACTCACTCCAGAAAATGGATGCTGTCGTATTCCCAAACATTCCCTTGTGTTTACTTGGCAGCATGCCAATGGAAATTTTGTTCGGAGTATCCGCCTCTTGACAGGAAGGTCGGCCGCGTTGAGGATCAACGAGAGAAGGGGGTCCTAGTTCTTGGGTTTTTGTCTATTACCATCCGTTTTTTCTCCACTGTCCTGTCACTAGGCATCTCGACTTTCAGCTTCACTACTTCTTTTACTTTTCGTCCGAATTTCCCCTAATGCTGCCTTCAAGCGATGGCTGACCGGTGGACGTTTTCATTTCAGAATCCGACACCTCAAACATCACGTAATTTTGATCGGTAGGCATTAATACGGTAATCATCCTACCATTACGCCAGCGCTTCACACCGCAATCTTCAACGTGTCACGCGATGCGTGCGAGCAAGGGGTGCCGTACAGTTGGGTCTTAAGGCGGACACACAGCAATGGCATATGGTGCCTTTAGAACTATTGTGTAATCGCTTAGAGGCCCGTCAACATTCGAGCGTACTGCGCACCATTTCGTAGGCATGGTGTTGCACCTACCACGCCGAGAAGTAAGAGATACTGGACATATCTTCTTAGTAGCAGTATGCAAGGAAAATGGTCATTGCTGACTATTGAGAACGAGGTCTATGTAGAACTGCAAATGAACTACAAGAAAACCATGTCCAAGCAGGATAAATACTCATCATTCTGTGCCTGGTGCAGGCCGAATCTGCGAAGTGCACGTATGTAATTCAAGGCAATATGCACATACAAAACTGTTCTGGGGTGGTATCCAAAGAGCACTAACAAATTTAAGAAATATCGGTTTTATTTATCATGGAGAGTGTGTGACACGTGAAAGAAGAAACCTCAATAAAATCAACAGAATTATACGAATTAATATTGAGAGGCGTCTGTGCGGAATACGCTACAAGCTGCACTCCGTTTAAATAAAGAATGAAATAGCTCGGATGAGCTTATATGTAAAAAATGCCATGCAGAATTATATTTACATGATGAAAATCGCCACTCAGTATATACTCTGTTAGGAAAGTACTGTGAAAACTGGCAGGTTCTTTAAGGCAATTAGTAGAAATAATGGGTAGTTTAAGGTCTCGTTGAGGCGATTCACTCCACAAGTTTGTGATGTATAACCTCTTTTCGGCAGTACAATGACATGAGCGACAACACACAAATCATTAATGTTGATGTGAAAAGGGTTAGAAGAGATCCAGCAGCAAGCGGTGAAATACAAATGCCTCCAGGTTGCAGTTCTTGGCGAGATGTTGTCGGACCTAAATGAAGCTATGGTAGTACCCCTGTCTAGAAATCGAAGGCAGTAGGAGCGATAATTTGGTCGCCTGTTGAAAATGAAGGTAGTAGTGCGTATAGACAAGGGAGTACTTAATGAGGTGGCCAGAATTCTGCGAAATGGGACCCCTAGCCTCTCTTTAAATCTGGCCGCGGATGGATTTGTAGCCTCCACAACACTGTGGTATCAATTGTAGGCACGCGGATCTACGAGACGTGCACTGATGCGCATTCAAATATTGCGCTTGATTTTGAGAGGAGCATGGCCACGAAAACACTCGATCAGCGTAGGACCTTGTTGGAAGCTCAGAATGCTCTTTTCATCGCGAACACACCACACGCCTTCTCCCTAGATTCCTGGCTCACCTTCACAATTACCATATTCGGCCTAAATCCCGTTAGCAGCTCTAACGAGGGCGTGTAATGTTTCGAAGTAGTGATGGATGACCTTTCGAACCTGTACTGTCATCGATGTCAAAGACTGTCATATGCTGAGAGACGACGTCAACATTGCTATCCTTTACATCCGTAGAACGCTTTCCACGCAGTGTTTTTGGACAATCATCTGAGGAACGCTGAAAAATAACAATGAGTGAAGTATTCGCCTACGGTATCAGGGGGGGGAGGGGTGGGGCTAATTACGACGGAAAATCGCTTCGCGGCGTCGCACCAGTACGACTTGCCAAATCGATTACCCTTGAGAGCCCGGCTGAGCATGGCTGCGTCACCTCTGCACTTCCACCCATGCCACACTGCCTCCTCCACCCATGCCACACTGCCTCGCTTGTAGGCTGCCATGTCCTGCCACTGGCACTCACACCCGACGCGCCGCTCGCCGCGGGCGGCCACGCGATTTTCCGACGTAAGTAGCCTCACCCGTATCAAGGGTGTTCGTTAGGACCGTCCAACTAGGTTAGGTCACGTGAGCAGGCGGCGACGGCGTTAGCTCGAGAGCGACCGATTCACAAGGGACCAGCAAGGCATTTGGTGCGCGCGGAGACCTATTTCGCTTGGCGCAGTGACCTAGTGGTCAGCCCTCCCACAGTATCAGAATCTGCAAGATGCCTCAAGTAATCATAACGGTTGGGATTATCAACAATAAGAGAAGCGGTGAAAGTCTTTTGTCCATAAAGGATACGGTAAGTATACGGTAAGACAACTACAGGACTACTGTAGGTCACTTCGCACCTCCTAGCCCTTCCTGTGGGGTGAACCTATTTGACTACTAGCACCCTCTCTTGACCTCAAGATGTGAAAAGTAATGTACATGAACAGCAAGAAAAGGTGAAAGTGTATAAATAAAGAATTTCAACGCAGTTCGCAGTAACAACTCATCGATGTAAACCAAACCCTCAAATTTATTATCCATGTTCGCGCCACGCATGTGTGCCTGACAATATTCTCTTTGCCAGCTAATTACTACACTAGGGGTGAATACACATTTAACTCGTCTCTAGGGAAACTATTTATTAGGGCATGATGAGACCGGTGAGGGGAAGGTGGGAGTAACATATAAGGGATCAGAAATCTGGCAACTGGCTAGTAGAAATAAACGTTTGAGCAGGAACTTAAGTTGCGGGCGGGTAGGGAATAAATTCCGGAAGAAAGATGGAGGCTGGAGCGGGATGTTGAGAGGTTAATGCTGGAAGGAGAGTATTAACTGGAATTGCAGAGTACTCCTGAGGGGATAGTGACGGTAGAGAAACAGGAGTTGGATATGAAACGGGAGCCGATGATGTGAACGATGGAATCTGTGATGATGCTGAGACGACAAACAACAGGAGGTGCCACATGCATTGCGCAAAAGTAAGATGAGAGAGGGAAAGACTCATAACCTGGAACGTGGGGGGAGCGACATGAGTGGTGTAGTAGAATCCATACAGGGTGATCCACGTAGAATGCATGCGGTTGTGATGGGATGATAACAATGGAAGAATCTCAAAAGGGAAAGTTGCAGTGAAAGCCTGAAAGAATGCTCATGCGAAATAACACCTATGAAGAAAAATTAACTGTCCTCATGGAACCTGCATAAATACCTCTCGCACGAATTTTTCGCAAAGTAAAACGTGAAAAGAAGAGGGACATACGTCAAGTGAAGGTGTGAGAGGGCCCTATGATTTAATACTCCTGAGAACAAATGGTATGTTTATTTACCACTAATGTATTAATTAGCTGACACTGAATATTTCGAAGACACTGAGAGGAGAGCAATTCTGGTTTACGTTATGGAATTACGGTGGCTTGAAGTTGCCGCAATGCACACACGACACCTTGCCAAGACCTCGAAAGCGAATTCATTGGGTTTTAATTGTAACCACACTTTTTCTTACGCTTTCGCTTATTCTTCAATTAACCGAGAATCCTCTCTTCTCTCACATCCCTCTGCATCCAGCAGGGATAGATTGCAGACAGGCTAGAGGTTAAATCAGCCGGCGGCAAACGTTGTCCCGCCTTCGCCGGCAACTCGCCCGGCTGCAGGACTGCAGGACGACACGCCGTGCTGCGGGATCGCTATACGACCATAACCCGTGCTTTTTCAATGCGACTAGCCAGGATTATGTGCACAGGATTACGTATTTACGCACTACCATCACCGAAACGAGTAAATTTGACTACCTTGCAGCTTGATCCTTCCTTCAGGCTCAGTCGAATTTGGCATTGAAAGAACAAGGAAGGCTGATCAGCGAATTTGAAAACCTGGAACAAATCAAAAGAAAGTTATCATGTTTTGAAAAACGTTGTTTCCGATCATAAAATGAACCTGCGACATCTGTCCACCTGTCAAATCGGATGTATATTCGAGGTTGTTAAGAAGGTATCTGAAAACAGTAAATTTCCATAGAAAGTACTCACACCTCTCAAGACAGGCATATATGATTTAATAAAACTGGAATTGCACTGCGGTTGGAGCTTCGCGATGAATTGAGACGGAGGGACCATAGCAAGGTTGCGAAAGTATTGCATGCAGCACTTATATGATTGACGCTGTAAAAAAGCAAAGCTAAGGATAGCGCAGTAACGCCGCATAGGCCCCTCCTGCACCACATCCTATTCCAACATAGGCTTTATTAACCAACACTATACCATTTGATATCTGTCTTCTTACTATTTGTAGAATGCAGAACACCACTTCTTCAGGGCCGAGCAAAAGCACGTTAATGGTTCTCACCATTTTTGGTTTCTCTCGCTCACTCGAAACCGGTTGCTGACAAACTAGTTAATAACTCGTAGACGAGCTGCCTTCTACATATTATATAAACCGCTGACTTTGTGCGTCGGTTTGTCTTTAGCTTTGTCCGTGGATTTGTCGGTATGTCAGTCCATCCGCAGGTGAGAGACTGTGATTAGGGAATGATAGTGCAAAGCAACCGCTCCAACGAGAGAGAAACTTGTGGGTGTTGGAGTGTGAGTGTTATCGTAGTGATAGCACCTCCTACTCATATAAACACCCATTTCGTACTCTTGTCGGCATTTTGCAATGTACCGACCTTGCACTAGGTGTAGGCACACTGAGATGGCGTGCAGATATGTTGGGTTATTGGAGGAGCAGTGCCGTTTGGTCTACACCGATCATAGAGTAGGTGATTGTTCGAAAAAAAAAAAACAATTGCAATCTTTTTCACAAGTCGGGCCAGCTCAGACAGCTATCACTGAGCCCGTAATGGGCCGGAAGCGGATAATGGTCCTTAGCATCACAGACTACACTCTCCGATTTCCATGACCGATAGGTGCCACCGGTAATTCGATAAAGTTGCCAATGCCGTGTGTGGCGCGAGGTAGAACTCGGCTCATTCTGCATCATTCTCACAGAATGAACACCATTTAATTAGCTACATTTTTGGTAATATCACGGATATTTGCATATCTCATTTTGATGAAGGGCTGATGATTTATACAGCGCGAGATGAAAAAAAGTCGACTCCAAGTCACCATTCTTTCTGAACACACTGCTGCTGAAGAAGCTGTTCAGATGTTCGGGAAAGTGGGGCTTAGTTAGCGCTAGATCTGGTGAATATGATGGACGAGTAAGGGCTTCGACCTCCAACTGCTTCAATTGCTGGAAGAGGATTTGTGGAAGATGCGCTTCCTGCTTTAAAGACAGTGTTAGGGGTAATGTGGGTGATAAGAAACCCAAAATGAGTCATTTAGTGAAAAACTACGGGTATGAAAGGCCTATGCATGACGAAATCCCCCTGGAAGGCGCCCCCTTGAGTTGTGGCTGAGACGGCCTGATCAGGGCAAGCCGCCTTGGTTTAGGGCAGCCTGCCTCCAGGCGACGTGATCACTGGTTGGTCACGGTGAGGTTGGTCGAGAAAATCGGCATGATTGAAAGTATCGCAGCGTGCTTTCTCACTTTTAGCTTAAGCTCACCACATGAAAATAGATGCTGTCGCATTTCCGAACATCCCTTCATGTTTACGTCTTGGTAATGCCAATGGAAAACCTATGCGGACTACCCGCCTCATGACGGAAAGGTCGTCCGCGCCTAGAACCAACGGTGGGAAGGGGTCCTATTTCTCGGGTATTTGACCATTTCTATCCGTTTTTTCTCCACTGTCTTTGGGCATCCCGGCTTTCATATTCACTACTTCTTTTACTTTTCGTCCGAATTTCCCCTAAAGCTGCCTTTAAGGGGTCCCGCGGCACCCATTTTTTCGCTTTTTCCAAATCAAGGCCACTTGATATAGTCAACCACATTTGTCTGGGAAAGGTTATTACTTTTAGATATGTCCTGCAAGTATAGACGCTCATCGCTTTGTGCCGATTTAGTTAGAGGCATTGTTTGGGGAAATTCGTAGGAAAAGTAAAAGAAGTAGTAAATATGAAAGTCGAGATGCCTAGTAGCAGAACAGTGAAGAGAAAACGGGGAGCCTTCCGGTGAAGAGACGGGTAGTCCAAACGAGTTTTCCATTGACGTGTTACCATGCCATAAACACGAAGGGATGTTCGGAAATGAGAAAGCATTCTTTTTCTGGAGTGAGCTTCAAGCTAAAACTGAGAAAGCGGGCCGCGATACCTTCCGTTCCCACCCCAGACAACCAGTCGCTAGGAGGCGGACCGAGCACAGTAAGGCGGCTCGAGCTGAAAAGGCCGCCTCGCCACAGCCCGGGGGCGCGCCCTTCGCGAGGATTTCGCTGCAAATAAGCTTTCCAAACCCGTAGTTTTTGAGTGAATGTCTCCTCTTAGGGATTCCTCATCACCCACATTACCCCTAACACTGTCTCTAAAGCAATTTGATCAATTGAAAATTCGAGCAACTCAATCTCGTCTCTGCACTCCTGAAAACAAGGACAAAGTGTTCAATCCAATGCTTTACCCCCCTTCCCTTGCAGCACTTGGTTATCTTCGCCGGGATTCGGCTAAACAAGAGCTCGTTAAGTGAAGTCAACCAAAATGTGCCATTTTCTCAGCACACTAAAGTTTCCCTAACAATTCGAAAATGTTGTGGCATCATATATAAAACATATATTCAAGAAGAGCAACTTTTTGTCCATATTAGGAGCACACTATGTAAGTTGATTCATGTTGACGCGCTTTGCGATTTTAATTTATCTTGTGAGCGCCTGCCAGAACTTCCCTTCGACCTAATAGTTTAGAAACTGGCAAAATCACTCTAATTATGGACATGAAGTTTCAGTTGAATAAAAACTCGAGCCTTAATTATCTACGATCCACCATACATCAATCGTGAAGGTTATGTACCTATCAACAGCACAACCATTTTCATCCAACAGTTGTACTTCTCGACCTCCTTCCTCACGTACATTGCAAGAATGGACGGTCGCACAGAAACTGGAGTCTCCTGAAAACACACAATTTTTGAAAGGTTCACTTTACCCAAACGATTTACCCCCGAAAACTTCAGTTCTCGAGTTCTGCCCTCGTCATACACTCATGCATCGGCAGTAAACGAAGACAACATAACTGTATGGGAATAGAGAAACGCAAAGCACATTGACGACTTTCAAAGTCTTCTGAGGAGTGTCGAGTTGCTTAGGTTTTGCAGATTTACGACACATCGTGTGATTCACAACACCGCCGCTGGTCAAGCCTGCATTACTGCACATCGGAATGAAAGACTTAGCACGGTAGTTTTTATTTACCTCGTCAAGAAAAATAACCGACACTTGGGGCAGTGAATTCCGTGAACTAAGGTGGACACGCTCGACCACGCAAAGAATATTTCCAAAACGGTAACAAAAATTTAAAAACCACTCCTTCTGAAGGATCTCCGCACCTGCATCCTTTCCTTCAGGTTCACAGGTCCATTCGTGATACACTTGTTGGCCGACCGAGGCAAACTTCAGCGGAGTTCCATCTTTGCCACCAGCAAGCACCTACAAATAAGGTTTCTATAGGATATATGTCGGACAAAAGCTTGGAGAAATTTTCGCGGAGGGTCAGGACAATCGTCCTGTTGCGGCGCTCATGAGCCTGGTCGCGACTTCGCCTTTCGTAGGTACGAGTTGCCTCTCAATATCGAAAATACTCTTGGCACCGGGAAGGGCAATCTGCCACTCGAAGGCACACCTCGTAATAAGTTTTTAGCCTTATCATGCTCATTACTGAACGTAGAGGACTTGATTCACTCATTAGAGAAGAAAAACGAAGGAAAAATCGTAGCTGCACCAAACAAGACCCCTCATCACAGCCCTCGTACGAGTGCTGGCATGAAAGCGAGTTTTTGGTGGTACCACACCGTTTAACGATATCGCCTGTTTCTTGTTGAAGTGGTCTTCACCAATGGGATTTCCGTCTTTCGTATTTTATTGCAATGGCTCGCAAGCTTCTTTCGCTATGAAAATGCCTCGTCGAAATGCCCCGTCCAATACCAGGCGTGATTTGGTTGGGTGGAAGTGGCTTGGTTGAGTTCGAGTAGGCACACTGCCGTGGGGATAAACCATGGAGCTGCAGCAGGGGGTACAACCCGAGCAGTTGCCCAATGATCTGCTTGCTCTTAGGATACAATCAACTAAACTGATCATCGCGTGGTGTGCCTTCAAACAAAGACCGTCACCCAAGAACCGTTTGCCCTGTATTACGCCATGATTCGGACGAATACTGGGAAATGTAGTGAATATGGAAGTCGAGGCATTTGATATACGACGGAGAACAAAAAACGGAAGGAATCAGCCGAAGACCCGAGAAACAAGCCCTTTTTCCACCGCTAATTCTCGACGCGGACGACCTTTTCGTCAAAAGGCGGTTAGTCTGGACTGGTTCTCCATTGGCATGTTGCCAAGTAAATACAAGGGAATGTTCAGAAATACGACAGCATCTTTTTTTCTGGAGTAATCTTCAAGCTAAAACTGGAGAAGCGCGCCGCGATCCTTCAACCCTGCCGCATCTCCTTGGCCACTCTCACCGCAGCCAATCCGGAATCACGTCGCCTGAAGGTGGGATCTGTTACCCACAGGCGTCAGCTGTTAACCGTCATGCCGTCTCTACAGCTCGCGCGCGCTTTTCGAATGGGTATTCGCCATAAATACGCTTATAATGCACCTGGTATCCATGTGAATGACTTCTTTTAGGAATTTTCAATTAACCACAGTATTCCTGATGCTGTCTTCAAGCGGCTCCGAAAATAAGGCGCGAAATCTTGCCTTTATCGGCCCAGTCGCAATGAGAAATAAGGGAGTCTCATACATATGAAACACCCATTCTCAGTTACTCCCTAGATCTGTAAAAAAAGTAAAAAATCAAGGTAAAGGACTGGTAGAACCCATAGAACTTGAGGGAGATCGGGATGTACGGATGTTCATGTGCAAGCGTAAGTCTGCTCAGGCATGGAAAACAATCCATCCTTCCAAGTCGTTTATGGGGCAATGGGCCCATTTTACAAGTTTTCGCAGTTTCATTTACGTTCTTCATTGGTGACAAACTAATTGCGCACTTGGCCCGCCATTTTGATGTGCCCTGTAACACATTCGGATCATCGTGAATTTGCCTTCAACCTCTTAAAGACCCTTGTTAGGTTACATCACGAGTTAGCCGCGTCTTATCTCCATACGAGCAAGGCCGTAGCCTATTTTATTTCACCGCATAGCAGCAGCCGGTGCAAATCTGTGAACTCTCGTGCTACTTAGATCCGTTATGCGATTGGTTTCGTGGAAAGCAATGTTGTATGCTGTGGCTCGTAGCAATGTTGATGAATCACCGAAGATTGGGAATGCTCCGAAGGTCGCTACCAATTAAAAGGCGTATGCTCACCAAGGACATCGTTCCTTGAATACAAACGTGCGCGTAGCCGGTCAAAACGTTTTGCGTGCGGGAAACGTCTTCGACACCTTGCATTGCACTGAACACATTGCACACTACCGAAAAAAACAATTTTTGGCGGTGCTGTCTCTCTCATAAGCAGGGTGAAAGTGCAGATATCCAGCAGATGTGTTCATTACTACTACATGAGTTGGAAGGATCGCTGCATAAAGGCGGATAAAGACTGTTCAGCTCAAACCGCCCACTCTTTTCAATCCGCCCTTTCTCCTATACTCAAACCTTATTTTAACGGATTGCAAATTCTTTAAATCCTTTTATCTAACACCCCGAGTTCAGGCTGTTCCAGCTCCCCAGATTTCGGGGGAGACCTTGAAAAAGTGCGTCGTACTGATACTCTTCGGTCAAGCATCGGATTTCAACATATGTACTATTTTGTTTTTGAGTTAGAATGATTCGTATAGTTTTCGGAATGGGGTTTCGATATATTTCACTTCGTCTGAGGATGGTTCGACGATGACTACAGGAAGCGCTGTTTGCGCAAGCAATCTGCTTCGAAGTGGATGGGCTACACCTCGTAAAGGGTCCAATAAAAGCTCCCGTTTGGCTCAAGGACATTTCGATTTACTATACAGTAGCCAAAACGTGGCCGTTACCTTTTGAGCTGAATAGGTTTTTCAGACCTAACGGACTTGACAAAACGATAAGGAACAGAAATAAACCAAGTAAAGCAAACATCAGGGACCCATTTGTTATTTTTGGGGGTAACTCGTTCCAAAGTACCGCAAGCTCTTGTCACATACACAATCTAAAAAAGGCTAAAGTGCTATCGGAGTAGTGCACATTCATATCCTCAGCAGAAATAGCCCGCTGAAAAGAAGAATGAGCCAAAGTATGCCTCACCGCTTATCCATTGTGAACTGATTATGTACAAGTTGAGTATTGATTGCACTTCTCTAAAAGTCGGTAGTCCATAGCTTTAACAAACTTGCTTCAGTGCTCTTCACAGATCACATGTGCTCTGTGCAGCTACCCTTCTGAATCCCGGCCTTCAGGCTTATTCCCATCCCTTTAATTTACTTTCAGCTTTCAAAAAGAGTTTTAGAAATGGCTGTAATATGCACACCTGATACCGGCATTCTGGCAGTGGTACAGTAGATGTGAGTGTTTCATCGGTGAGCCTATGCGCAACGCTGAAAATCGAATAGAATTCGAAATAAACTTGTAAATGTGGAACTCGGTCTTCGATTGACCCTATCAAGAAGAGCAATCCCACTCGTGAAGAACATTCGACGATCGCCCTTCGCTTGGTGTAGCATCCTGATCACCGATGATCACCAGTACATTCTTCTGCATGTCGTTCCCTTCGCTGAAAACAAACCCAACGTAAAACAGACTCAGTGTTGCTTGATGTGAAGTGTGTTTATCATGGTGTGTATCATTAGGATAGGACTTGGCAACGCGAAGTGCGAAGTGCGGGTGCGGCACGGTGCATGCGAGATAGGGGCACCGTATTTGTATTTCGTTGGTCTTAAAGTGATTACCATGTCTTCAGCTGCAGGAGTAGCCGATTCAGCACCGTTAGCTCACACGAATCGTGTCGCAAGCCACACGCAGCGGACTGAGGGAAACTGAGCAAGATTTGTCAGTACTTTTCTGATCAAATTAGCTTAAAGGCAGCATTAGGGGAAATTCGGACGAAGAGTAAAAGAAGTAGTGAATATTAAAGACGAGATGCCCAGCAATGGGACAGTGGAGAAAAAACGGATTGAAATGGCCAAAAACGCGAGAAGTAAGACCTTTGTCTCTCCGTTGATCCTCGACGCGACGACCTTCCCGTCAAGAGGCGGGTAGTCCGAACGAGATTTCTATTAGCATGTTGCCAAGTAAACATAAGGGGATTCCTTCGATCTCGCCGCATATCCTTGACGACTCTCATCGTAGCCAATCAGTAATCACGTCGCTTGGAGGTGGGGTCGGTCATCTAAAGGCGTCAGGTGTTATCCGTTGATCCCTTTCTACAGCTCGGAGGTGCGCTTTTTCACCAGGATTTCGCCACAGATAGACTTCTTGGATCTATAGTTTCTATGAAAGTGACTTTTTCAGGGATTTCTCACCAACAAAATTACCCCCAATGCTGTCTTTAACTACTTCAATTAGTTTCATAATGAAGGTTCGAGCTCATGTCCCGTACTTGGAAATGGTTCACAGGTTTATGCCCAAGCCGAGTCACATACATAGATAAGTGGATGGCTTCCTTTTTATGTCACGGTAATATACTTGGCAGTTCTAGAGAGAAAGGAATGCTCGGTAATGCGTTGCATGATAAGAATTGATGTGGTAAGAACTTTCGTACTAACTTGTTTTCAGTTTGACGGGCGAGCATTTTGTGGTAGCCTTCCACTTCAGAGGTGTTACATTCCAATGTATCGGGTGCTGTTACTTTAATAACGCTGTGGTGAATGAAGTACGCGTTGTTTTCGAAGCGCGGCGCGCCTTTTACACCATTACTGTGTGTACTAATACATAGATGGGGTGAGTAGCATACGGTTTTTCATAAACCCTTTATACGATCACGTGGTGCATCATCTACGACTGCACACAGTTCTAAAACCCTCAGAGCATTTCCGTCACGGGCTAGAAATTTTTTAGAAATCATGAACTAGAGGCGAACGTGGTGTAATGACAAGTGGTGTCGGTTCCAACGGCATGGTCTGGAGTAGACCCCTGAATCAATGCCCACCTCCTCAAATGATGTCTGTTCTCCCTCCTGGGTCAGTGTATTAACACAGGCACCTGTTTTGGAGGTATAACAGGTCTGGTCTTCACCGACTATCGAAGGCAGAATTTTACGGTTTAGTTTTTGCAAAAAAAAAAGAGAATGGGTGGAGAAATGACAACTATATAATTCTTTCAGTAAAGTCCACCTCGATGATTAAATAAAAGTAAATGTTGCCATTAAAAATTGCCACTTTGAACTTTAACAGAAGCCATTTACCTGACGTTCAAGTTTTGGGTTACCGTCTTAGCTGTTTCTGCATAGAAACATTGTACTCGATAGGACTTGTCGACTTTTGTCACGAACATCTGAAATACTTCAATCTCAACCTTTTAGGCTTCTTTGACCAACCAATCGATTTGCAATTTTTTCAACTGGTAGTGTAGCATTATTGAATAATGTTAATATTTAAGAAATCAAAAGCCTGTTCACGACCATTCTGGTCTGACTATTATCATCCGGTTTGTGATTGATCATATAAAAACCTGAGTTATTACTGCATTGTCGAATAAAGTTCAGAATGTTCGATAAAACAAATTTGTTCTCAGATCATTGGACACAGAACAAAGTTAGTAGAATGATTAGATCAAATTTCAAATGATGAATTATTAATAATAGTGGAACTACTGGTGCTCAAAGTGTTTTCGCATAATAATCCGAAACTAAGAACGAAAAAAAAATATTTTAGCAAAGCAGGTAGCTCTATCATTCTAATTTTAATACTGTTATAAGGACGCTGAGTTTTGGACAAATCAGCCAAAAACAGCTTTTTTTTTGCAACAGCGGGATTCGAAACCGCATCTACACTTTCCGAGTACCGTGCTAATCCATTACACAACTGAGATCCTCTACCTCGACATCCTTGTGATAACATTTTCACTGCGGACTGCCGCGAAAAACAGCGCTTATAAAAGTCACATGCAAGAAAATCTAATTATATACAATACTGCTTGGTACAGCCTTATATTTCAGTAGCGAACGCATTCACAGTGAGTGAAGAATATCGATGATCATAAATATGTATCAGTTATATCAACCAATATAAGAAGTTCAACAGCTACATGAGTACTCTGCAAAACAGTAATTGAAGAGTTTACTTCGAAAGTAGCATCCACTAACAAGAAAGAAGTGGGAATTACTAAATAGAGAGCGTTTTTCATTTTTGAAAGTCGTTCCCAAAGATTTTGGTATTTGTAAGGGTCGGACCATCCCTCGTGCGAGAGCTGTAAAGCTGAAACTTAGTGGGTTCAATCGAAATCACAAAGACCACACACAGAAAATGTTGAGATCAGTTCTTGGATTCAATTAGCATGAGGGTCTGAAAGATTTGCAGAGAGCATCTTTCTTGGAAATTGTGTTATGGGCCTTGATAGACATTCAAAGCATCATCTGGCAATTTGATCGATAACCGAATATGAATACGAAGTTACTATGATGCAGTGGAGAAGGAACGCTATGAAACACAAAAACCGAGAATGGGAACTGTCCATTTTCAAACACTAATTGTTTCGGTGAAATTTGAACACTGAAAAAATTGATAGCCCTAGAAGTAGACTGGCTAAGCTCTTGAACGGCTCACCGGATGAAAAGAGATGATGACTGTTGAGGCGAGTAAAAGCCCGCGAGGAGAATTCTGAAATATGAAAATTAGCTTTAACCAACAAAATTTTCACATCCTGTAGCCTATAGCACTTGATAGCCCAATTAGTCTATTGTGCGCTGAACGTGGCGTCACCTTCAGTTGCAACGCATGTGCAAAGTACCACTTGACCTCTAGTAATTGCTACTCGCTGCGTCCTTTGCTTTTTTTTGTGTTGTTGCTTACCTATCAAAACACGTTCAATCCTATTGTATTAATTAATTCAATATTTCTTCAAAATCGGCCCCTGGAAGGAATGGATAGCCAAATGTGCTTGCTATGCCAGATCTTTGACAGATTGGCCGAGTGGCGAAGTTAGAAAATTGCCCCGAACGAATCGCCGTCGCTGTTACGCCTCGTTAATTCTAAAGGTTTTCACAGAAAACCTTGCGTATCGAGTTGTCAAACTGAAAAATAAGATTTGAACAGTACATTTTCTCCTCAAGTCTTGCTTTTTAAAGTCAGTGAAGGCAAGATTCGCGATTAGATTGAGAGATGCTCAATTTCAAATGGCCTTTAAGTTTTGCTACGAAGTATTACATTGCTTATAAAATCATATGCCAGAAGGGCTGTGATCAGGGTTGAATAAGTGATTGACGAATCGTAGCGGCAGCCGCGATAGTGCGTGATATTCAGTAATACTTCAATATACTGCTACTGTTCTGTGGCTTTCTATGAAGTTCCTAGCGCTGATGCATTACACTGTATGCAACTCATTTTGCAGCCCAGTAGAAGGGGTGGTAGAATTATAATAGTAATAAATAGTGCTGTAAAATTTAAGATTCCTCTGCATAATAGTAAATATTTCATACAGTCTTTCGTAAATTCTGACGGCGTGCACCTGTTTTTCTCAATTGAAAGTTTCAAGGGAAAAAGGGCAATGGCATTCTAGGCACACATCTTTGTTGACATAACTGGATCAATCGATACCAGTTACTTGCACATGTACTTTGATCTACTCAAACATTTCATATCATCACAAGTAAATCAATACATCGGATGGAATCGGTTGGGCCACCCCTCTATGATCCGACGAAATATACGTCAGACCTGATCCATCATCGATCATTTAAGTTCACGGAATTCCTACACAAAGTAATCCCCAGCTAACGATCTTGAAACTTCGAGGAAAAAAACTTGCCGATCGTTGCCGTAGAACATCACATTCTGTGAATGAAACTGTCAGATTTGCTGTCTTCTCCAGCGATGCATCAGAACGGCAACCTTTCGACCTTCAATAATATTATAAATCATTACATTTGAATAGATGTGTCAATCGGTTTATTAGGAAATGATCTGTTAGAGTTTCTGGAAAATGTTCTCTTCTACTTTTGGAATGCGTTTATTAGCAGAGCAAGTTTTTGCAAGTTTCTAGCAGCATTCCATCCGGCTTAAAACTTTGGAATTTCAATAAATGTACTTAAAACCGATATCCTAGCTGTACTCCACGTATCCCTAAACACTATCATTATTATGACACAGAGAATCAATATAATTTCCCTTCTATTTTCTCTACACTATGGAGCAATCATCATGTCATCTATTTGTTGAATATTTTCATCATTTCTGCTGTATGAAATTAGTTGAAGTAATTCGCAATAACTATGCATCAAATTAAACATATGTCTTTTGAAAGCGACTGTGCTTTGTTCAAAAGTCTCCAGTAAGCAGTCACTGCCGTGTTTCAATGGGTCCAGCCTTCAGTGGGCGGAGCTGTCCGGGGCGCGGCTACCTACGGATTGAGTACAGTTAGCGTCTCGTGCAAAATTCGAGGTGAAAAGTGACATATTTGTATCAAATCGCAGTAAGCCTCTGCTTTCATCCAGAAATAGAAAAAAGTGAGCGCAGCGAACAGTGAGAACTTATTACATCTAGTGTCGATCCAGTCATGTCAATAGTGATACTGTATCAGCAATTGACCTAATTCATGTAATTACTGTATTTTAGAGTGAATGGTTCTCATAAGGTATTCAATGAGTTATTTAATGAAGAATTTACCAATAGTGTCCTTTGACGTAAATGTGCCCTTCAAAGGGTGATCGAGTCGTAAATCGTACACTCATACTTTCACTACCACATTCTATAACTGGTTCACCTAAAAGAGATCATCATGATACGTGATAAAACGACTCAGTAAGGACATTTAGTGTAGTTTTCCGAGATGGTCAACGATCCATTTGATCTGGTGGAATGAACACGATTCCTTATAAGTGAATGAACAGCTGGGTCAGTGCTCTGTGTATGCGTGAAAAACCCTTGACGGCGACTTTTTTTCCAATAAACTCTGCACTGCCAAGGCCACCCCCTTTCAAAACCAATGATTTCCACACGCACTTTTGATAATCGTGCGTGATTTATTCAGAGTTTATGAGAGGTCGCAAAAAACACACACCCATGGATGTGAAGTCATCATTCGAGCAATGAATTCAGTACTTGTGAAGCAGTTATAGTGTGAGGGACTGGCCACCCCATTACACATGATTGTCCCTTTTAAGCTTCGTATCAAAACTGTCGAACAAAGTGCGTACATACATCACAACTACAGCCACGCCCTTCTAGCAAACAGAATTGATAACTATCATTAAACAAGGACACATCAATGCAACAATGCTAATCCTTTTCTTGTAAGCTCGACAAAAAAAATTTTTCGAAAACGTGCTGCTTTGAAGCCGGGCAAAGAAGTAAGAAGAGAGGCTAAAACCTCATTCAATAACTCAAAAGGTTGCTCAAACGTTCCAAAAAAAATCCTTCTAATATTTTGAGATATTTTGGCGTTTCACGCCTTCTTCAGGTCCTGCCAGGATCTATGAAGCAGAAAATCCGAATGTAAACTCAAAAAATATGGCGACATCTCCACTACGAAAGCTCAACACTATTACAGAGTAAAAGCTAAAAAAATTGAAATTTGCCTTATTTTTTGCAACGTGGTAAAACTAGGCAGTAGACTGGTGTGAGTTATTTTGCTATGGGGTCGTGCTGCATTGCTTAGAATTGTTGAAATGAAGAGCTTAAAGTTCTTACCCATTAGTCCATTATCGACAATATCGGCTAGGACCATTGGGACGGCCTAGAAATAAGACTTTTGAATTTGCAATGAATGGAGATAAAAATGCGGCAGACAATTCACCATTAGCAAATGGATTCCTGTAAGCCGTCGAACCATCTGAAAATGTCAGATTTAAGTGAGACGAATGCGTGATTGTCGCAGTTAAGCGATGAAACACCAGTAATCATTCTCTGTGAAGAAATTTTTCGCCAAAACATGTGAGAAACGAGTATTTCAAGTAGCGATGAACTGTGAACAACACATGTGCTAGGAATGGAAAAAGACACTTCGAATCAATAGCACATGTAGATCAGAGCGGAAGCCTAAATACAACGTGGAATACTATGAAAATGAGTGCAAAATGAGTTTCATGTTGGTGTGTGCCTTGCCGAAAACGGGTGAGGCGGTACCCTGCTTGATACGTGTCATCGGCATTGTCACAGTCGAATGAGAACGCTAACTAAAAACCGCCCTTGATGGTTTGACCTGGAATCAGCAGGGCCAGGTGGGATGTGGAGGACGTCGGTCAGACAAGGCTGTCATGCCGGAACTGACATAAAACGTGCTGTGAGGTTCAGTCCAGAAAAGGAGGTCGACGCACATACCCTTGTCGTCCTGTAAAATCGCAAAAATGCGCTAATCCCTATGTGGAGAAGTGGGAGGGGCGGGAATTCACTGAGATGGAAGAGGTTGTGGCATGGGCGGTACTTGACCGGTTCGACCATTCGTCATCGATCGTGTTGCCATTGTGTGTCTCATTAGTGGTGATGGACGGCTGCTAGCAGTTGTAGAGGGACCACTGAGACTATTTCACGGTCCTCAGTGGGCGGACCTATGCCTCTGAAACCGGCCGAACGTTTCTCGTGTCCATCATTCCGAAAAACCGAGCTGTTGAAGTAGCTGCAGTGAAAACCACATTCCTGATGAACTTGGCTCTTACTTATTACTGCGCAGAGAACACGGGATGAGACAATTTCCAATGCACTTTGCACCAGTATGCAAGAAATTTTAAAGGACGCCAAATGACACTTCAGCACTTGAGTTCTACTTATAACAAAAGGAACATGTTCGGTTAGAATGGCCGAAGGTCATCTATGGCTGTTACACTTGAGGCCATTCGGAAAATATGAAGAGGGAATCGTTTCCATAAGCTCAAATTGAGACACCCAGCGGCAGTCAGTTAAGAATCGAGTTCAAGTTATTACCATATACATATCTGTGATTATGTGTGAGCCTGTAGGATGGAAACAATCACGGAACGATGTTTTTTTTTGAACATGCAAACATAGACAAAAAATCCGTGATATTGCAGGGGCTACAGACAAGAATGAAGATGGTTTGATCAAGCAATGCTCAGCACCATGCACAGCGTTTCAGTAGATCTGTGCAAAAGTTGGCAAGCCTTGAGTGTCGTGGCGATACACTCGACGATAATTAGCGGTTGGTGATTCACAACGGTGTCAACGCCCCGCCAACTTTCTTCCGTACTCCTCTATTATCAAGACGATATGAAAATTGCCGTGAAAACAGATGCGCATGGCGCAGTTCCGGTTCTTCCAAAAAATACCCCTAGAATCCTGGCATGGTGGAATGATTTACAGCAATTAAAACGCCAATACTTATAACTACCAAAATTACCATTGCGAATGATGGAGAGACACAATAAAATATTTTAACTTGGCATAGGGACACCAAGGCTACGCTGAGTTCGATATTCAGTGGTATGGAAGGCGGTGATATGTAATGGTTGATACCTTGTTCTGTTCAATCTTCAACACTTATACGTGTGAGATCTGATAAGCTATGGTAAATATACCATTCAGAAGCTGAGTTGAAGGATTCGTCCACGGAAAATGAGTTCTTGTGTTACCCATGTATTAAGTTGTATTTGCCTAATGTTGGCCTCATGCAAAATTTCACGCGAAAAAATGTGAATAATGAATATGAAAAATGTGAATGGACGCACTTTGTGGCTGAGATACAGCACCACAAAGTGCGTCCAGGTGGGCGGGGCCTCCGTTTGAATGCCTCGTCCAGTCGTCCGCCGTGGTGGGAGACGCATTGAGGGAACAGAGGTTTACGTAAACAGTCCCACTCTCCGTTCCTAACGGCGGCGGATGACGGGAGGAGGCTTTTACACGGAAACCCCGCCCACCTGGACGCACTTGTGGTGGTATCTCAGCCAGATTCACATTTCTTCGCGTGAAGTTTTGCATGAGGCCCACATTAGGCAAATACAGCATAAACATATGGGTAACACAAAAACTCAGTTTCCGTGGACGATTCCTTTAAGGTGAAAGGGGTGTCGGTAGTGTAATGGATTAGCACATATCTCCGGAAAGGATGAAGTGCGGGTTCGAGTCCCGTCCGACACCAAAGCTTTTGCCCATAACTCAGCATCCCAATAGTGATACCTTCTTGAACGGGGAGTTTGCTATGCAACGCTTTTTCTGACCTTTCGCAGCTCTGACGATGAGAAGTTATGGATCAATTTATTATATATTTAACTGATTCGCGCAAACATATTTTGAGTAAAACGACTTCAGCCAAGACATGCTGGTCAAATAAGCAGTTCCGAGCCCAATTTGTAGAACACCCACACAAAAGTTGTGAGCATTTTCAAAAATTAAAAAAAAACATGGAAAAATAAAAGTAATGCTTACGAAAATGAAGGAGCCTCTTTAAGTCGTGGGAAAGATTTAATAAAGCGTTCCTGTATGCATGACAGACATCTGCGACTAGACCGGACAGATGCTGGGATTAGAAAGGGATATTGAAGCTCTCACAGTAAAGAGGAATAGTAAAAGCTATTCAAGAACACTTGAGAAACATTGAAGCTGTTCAATGCACAGAATATATGTACACATCCACGACTAACTAATCTTTTTCAGGATCGTTCACGAACATTCAGCGATCCAAATCTGGTTATCTGGTTGTTCTCACTACTCTAGGTAAGTCTCCAAAATAGTCAGGCATCCTGCGAAGGAGGTTTATGTCTGCCAATGGTTGACTATATGTAGAGAATCCATAAGCCTCCGCTCCGCTCAAATCCATGAGATCGCATGATCACCTGCACAAAATCAGCTCCCTCATACTGGAATGCCGTGAGTCCGGTTTTACAGACACCCCACAGAGCGTTTCAGATGGGACAGTGATTCTTTATGGGAAGTACGCCCACGGTTTCATGGTGAGAGCTGATTCAGCAACGTGGTTTAGAATGAACTAATATTGACAGCCCAGTGCCTGTTTCAGTCGGGAAACTGATTCCCTCGAGAGCTCACTGAAGGCTTCTGATCATTACGTTCAATACCGATCCAAGGAAACGCGCGAATGGTCATGTTTTTCACACCACGTAGCATATAGTAAGGATCAAGACGGCTGAGCTACCGATTTGCATAGCAGAAATTCTGATAAGAGTCATAGTGAAACAGACCAAAAGGTTGGCTAGTGCGGTGCAGGAGGAGCCGTTGCGACGTTGTGCGATGAGATACCGGCAACACCTAGCGCACGCGACGTTGCGTCGGCTCCTTCTATCCGACATCGAAAACTGCAAAGTTCGAGGTTTTCGATCTAATGAAGTGATGATGTGTGCATGCTCATCGGCGTAGCTAACTATTAAAAATATTCATTTTTGTAGAGTTTTAACTTATTTACTTATTTAGATGTTCTTTACTTTGAGATCCGGCATCAACAAAGTTGTTGAAAGCAAGGAATTGAACACACAAAATGAATTAAGCAACATAATACTTACATATGGAAGTGTCTCTGAGGCTTAATTTCGCTAGAGATCTTTAAGGCAAGTTAGTCGACTTCTCTTGATTTTAAACGTACAGGTATTTGGCGCCGCACAAGGAGGTGATGAGGCCCCTGTGAGGCTTTAGCACCTAATATTTGCTTGGCTTCAATTTGCGTTCACCTTTTCACATCCTGAAGCTGAACGCTTTATCATTGAGCACCCTCACATACAGTGTTGACTTGAGCTTGAGGGAATGTAAGCGGTCTTTGTAAGTAGGCAGCGTGATATGGCATGAGGATCACACCGATATATGAAGATTCTTGTGGAGGTTTGCTGGTCATTTTCAGTTCTTGCCCGGACTTTCTTAGTGTTGGGGCCCCACATCTGCGCTACCACTGAATGCCAGCTATCAAAAATATGCATGGAGATCGATAAAAGGTGAAGGATCAATAGAAGTGAGTGTTGTGCGGTGAAAACTGCTGGCTTAACTGTAATTGTTCACCGACGGCATCAAGGTGACTTATGCGTGTGGTGTATGAGTGACAGTCACGACAGCATCCCTGCCCGACTTTAACGATGTGCGATGACCGTGGATCGTGAATGGAAGCACGGCATTACGTTCACCTTACGCACGTCCCCAACAAAAGGAATGCGCTAATATCGTCCGATACAATGCAAACATACAGTGACCTGAATGCTAGCATAACAAATCGTGAGGTAGGCACGATACAGACCCATGCTGAATCCGGGAACGCATTTTCTATCTGGAACATAATTCCGGTTAGTCTTATCCTCGTTTCAGCTCTGCTGGGAGAGAAAACTTCTTGTCATCTCTATCGCTTTGAAAGTTTTCCAAACACTCTTGTTGTGCAAGTACATCTACGCACAGTAGCTTGCACAATGATATAGCCACCTATAAACCGTTAAAAAATTTGTTTACAGAATGATTCGAGGAATTTATCGGAAAAGTGTCTACGTGAATCGTATTCGCTTACCAACCCCAAATTCTTGCTAAAAAACAGAAAGTTCTTCTCTTAACTTGTTCTGAAAATGCCTCTATTTCGATTCTGCAAAATTATACAGTCACTGAACAGTCTCAAGCAACAGCGAGTGAACAAAACACAGAAAATGGTCAAGCATCAAGAATCTGGTTCTTCATTACTCTGAATAGCCAAAATTTTCGATTACCTAGGCATATGAAATGTTTATAGTCAACTTAATGCCATGCTTCGATGATTCTCTGTTTGAACTCCCTAACTCCTTCGAAACGACTTCTACTGGCATAAATTTGTTTCACCATAAAGCTCCAACGAATGCTTCATTGAATAAAGATCGGGGCCGCTCGTCGTCCAGGTCAGAAGGTCCATTCGGTGACGGCTTCACCATGATCGAATGCTCCGGCTGACATGAAATGGCTCTTCAACTCGCCTGAAGGCAAGTTTTTGGTGTAGATTCCGAAACTCCTCTCGGAAACGGAACAAAAACCCGAAAGATGACTCGATCCCTACCATGGTACCTATTTTTTTCAAAAATCGAATTCTGTCCCTCATGCGATGGTGCCGGTAGTTTTCTGGGCTGTCTAAGCTGCTTTTTTTTCACCAGGAAGAACAACTCTGAGAAAAACAATGAAAGGAACGTGTTCTAATTCTAGGACGTATCAGGCGCCTTGATCCCGTCTGCTCTCACCCATCTCCTGGTGAAATCGGTCTGGTTTTTGCGGTGTTCTGGGACTCTGAACAACGTCCTACTCATTTCTCGCCCAAAAACGGGTTTTTATTTCTTCAAAACCCGATAAACAATCTTTGTTGGCAAGTTAAGCTCCAGCGAAGATCTTGCTCCCAAGTATGACCCCGTAAAATTCGATTTCCATTTTTGCGCGATCTGTCATTCGGACACATCGAGGCTTTATTTTAAGGTAAATTATTCTGGGCCAGATAGAGCAGTTTCCCTCTTGCCTTTATCAGAAAATGAAGATTATACAACAGCAAACATGAGGTTGCTGTATCATTCTGCAGAATAGGAAAAGAGGCGTTTTCAAAACAAAAAATGGGAAGTTTTTCTGGGCTATCCAGTTGGAATTCGGTGTTCATGCTCGAATGCACGACCACACTGGAAGTTTTTAATCGAAAAGTTTATCCGAACAACTGTGAATGTTTTTGGACAACTTATAGGTGGTTGCATCATTGTGCAGAGCAGTGTATTGCACTATACGGTCACGTAACCGTCACTTCTTTTTCTGTACGAAGAGACATAAGTACCTTTTGTTAAGTGCGATAGAGGTGAGAATTGGCCGGCAAAATTTACTAGAAGGACGCTGACCATCCTGTATATACCTGTCAAGAGTGGTGTGTATTGTTAAGACAGAATTTTGCCCGTACAGCGTGCGGTGCTGTGCGTGCAAGCTAGGGGTGCCTGTGTGAAACAGTAAACTATATGAAAAGATGGCTATCCTGTACAAGCTAGTGCAAGCAAACTCGCATCACCAGCTTTACTTTCGATTTTAGCAGAATATCTGAAATTCCAGTTTAATCAGACATAAATCATTATCCAATAGCGCTATTTAATCGAAGACTTCTGAAACAGCCAGGTCCAGCTGGGTCCCCTCACACAGAAACCTTATGTAAACAGGAGATCGCAACGCCTGAAAAAGTCCTCTACGCTTGAATGACTCACAAGATCGACTTCAATCCGAGTAATCCAACACCTTCGCCTTTCATGTGAGAAATAGTCGTTAAAATAGCCGAATTGAAGGACAAAAAACCTGAATCAGGTATTAGATGCTGTCGCCCAGGTCCATTACGCATTTAAATGCCACAACAAATAATGTGTGGCCTACTCGATTAAAACCGATTAACAGGAAGAGTTGTCCTAGCGTATTTTATCAAACAGAATCAGTTGAAGGAATCGCCTCCAAAACACTCCCATTATTGAACACCATGAACATGATGAGAAAGGAAGTGTGCTGGTCTGGTCTATTAAACGCCCAAGAATTTTCAGAACCGAGATAGTTACAGGACCGGTTCTTTGCGCATCATTCAGCACGTTTTTCATAAGGCATATGTGTTTTCGAGTACTAAACAAAATTCGGAAAAATGCTAGGGTTTCGATGGTTATGGGGCCATAAGGTGGTACAGCAGAGGTTGAGTGGAATACATAGAACAGTTGAAGAAGCAATAGAGGTCGGTGAGTACATAACGACGATTGTGAAGAATGTCATTCACTGAGAGTGAAGTATAAACCGTTCCTTAGTGGAAGACCATCCACGTCATATACGTTTCACCAGCATCTTTGACTCGGACCATCTTGGTAAGGCCGCTTCCATACTTTGCGCACCGACGCCGTCACGCGCGTGACGGCGTCGGTGCGCAAAGTATGGAAGCGGCCTAACGATGCAGTTGCGAATGCGATGCACGCGACATTTACATGATGGATGCGACGAGAATCACTTGACGCGCCGTCGCATTAGTCCCACTTGTGTCATACCCAGTGTGGTTTGGTCGCGGGTTCAGTGAAACATTATAAAGACAGGCAGACAGGGCAACCCATAGCGAGTCGAGCCTAGCAATAACCGTAATGAAGTAGTCTTTGTCATCAATTAATCCCTTCGTGGGATGCGCCGCACATTCTAGTTCCATTCAGAATCATGGTGGCTGGAGAATGTGCTGTGGCCTATGCAATGACTTATGGTGGCCAGCCGATGTACAACTCAGTGCTTTCATCTTTCCAGATGAGTCTAGTACAAATTTACCGACCCCGGAGGGATGAAAGGCTTGGCTGGTCTGAGCGAGCGATGATAGGGATTCGATCCCCGCACCATGAGAGTGGGGTGTACCCCATCTGTCACCACACCACCTTCGCCCCTTCAAGCGTTATGATATAAAACACAAAACAATGGAACTTAAGTGGTAATAGATGAAAATAAATAAGGTAAAAAGAAAAGGGACCAGTAGGAATAAAACATAAGTGAGTGCAATATTAATTCATGGTGTAAAAATACAAGAAAAACAGTCATGCGATAACGAACTTAGTGTAGGCATTAAATGGAAATGGAAGGTTATGTTAGCACGATGATTAAGTCCGTACAAAGGTTAAACGCGGAGTAAAACCAAGCTGAAAGCTGCAATTCTTGTCAAAAATGAGGTTTACACGTATGGTGCTAGGATATAGAAAGTGTGGCCGTCTGTTTCTACAAGACCGATCCCAGAGAAGTGAATAAATTTGAAATGAATATTATTTTATAAATTTTGGAATAAGTTTCTGGATGATTACAAATGGAACTCTCTTTGAACAGTGGCGTTGAGAAAGAAATAAATCAAATGTTCTCTTCTACGTTGAATTGCGAAAATTTTAGTACAGCGTGCAACGTTCCTGAAAAGATCTCTTTACTACTCATTGAAAAACTGGTTTCCAAGTAGCTCACCATCGAGGAGAGCAAGACAGTGAAAACTTTGGCTATCGCTCAACGCACATGAATGTTCGATAAGGAGCCTGCATAAAAGTCTCCAGTGAGGAGCAAGAGAAAGAAGATCTCCTCTAAAAATTTTGATGCATTTCCTAAGAAAGATTGAAAATACGTGCTGGAACCCTATAAAGTCAGCTGGTACAGTAACATTGGGCAGCGTCATGTGGAAACTATGTAACGTGTCATACCCCCGGCATACATACTTGGAAAAAAGCTTTCATTGCGATAATTGAAGTAGCGAGGATGCCAAGCATTTACTTGTAAGGATGAACAAATGGCCTTGGCTTATATATTCTTATCAATTTTTATTTATTGTTTAAGGCTGTACAGTCATTGAAATACGTATGTCTGCCAGACCAGTGAGAAACACAAATGAACTTCAGTGTTGTTCACTTGAATCTTAAAGAATAGAGTAGACCTAGCTAGACCTATCAATAGAGGAACTGACCTTAGTGACCAAAAGTGTCAGTATAAAAGTGAACTTCAATCATTGCATTAGTATTCAAATTAATAAATGAATAGAAGGTCGGTTATGACAAGATAATAAACTTCACGGTAAACAGCAAATAGAACAGTAAATGAACGAATGAAATACCAACGACACGGATAGAAGCAGTGTCTGGTCATTTCTGGATGTAACGGCAGCACTGAAAAACATTTTGAGGCTTTAAGTTTTTCCCAAAATTCGGTAAACGAAATTTATTAGATAGTTGCATGACTATAGCGGTTTTTGACAAAGTTCATCCAATAAAAAATAAAAGTGTCTAACATATAGATTAATCAGTGAAGAAGAGATTTTATCACCTCGAACGAGCAGAGATTTTGTAAACGAAACACTGAAAATGCCAAATTTCACATGAAAAACGCGCAAAAACTGCAATATTTATGCGGTAGCCTCGTCAAGGCAAGTTGTGGGAAGGGATAGGGGAGACGCAGCTTTCCATCGGTGACGAAGTTCCTTCCCTCCCTGGGCTCGGGCTGAAATTCATAAAACGATTTTCGACGTCGGTGGAAATTTTGCCCCCCCCCTCCGTCCCACTTGCATGGTCCCGAAATGAAAAAACCGAGTTAAAAACAAAACATCTACCTGATCACTTCTTGAATCCATCAAAAAGCGGCAGAACACAGAAACAGCGAAAATCGGACTGAATCTAAGCGTAATCTTCGGTTGTAGGAAATCCGGATAACCGATTCAAACATGCTCGCTCACTGATCAATCAGCGTGATAGATTGATTGGTAGAATCTCGACATGTAGATCACCTTTTTGCCAACGCTATGCAGCATACATACGAATGGAAAAAAGAAACGAAACCGTTCCACACTATTGAATTTGCATACTCTACATATAGACCAAAAGTTTGGTGTGTTTGTTGTGTGTGTGGGTCTTTCTTTCGTCACATAATGCATTCTTAACTGAACTGCAGGCGAGAGAGGTCGGGCAAGTTTTGGCTGGGTGGGGGTATGCGGAGCTCACAAGAACCGAGCCTAGCTCCGCCCACGATGGGCGGAGCTTGCGTCGAAATGGCGGGTGGTCGAAATTAAGTTCGCGCTTAGGTTGCAAAAGTATGGCAAATTAGGAATGGATCTGTGAGGGTCGGCCAGATAGGCTTAGGTAGGGTAATCAAGATGTACATAGCCCATTAGAAATAACTCTAGTTACCTCACCGTGGATGAGCTTGCTCTAAATCTATTCTTAACTCAACTGCAGCGTGGAGGGGTCGGGCAAGTTAGGAAACGGTAGGGTTTTCACTGAATAGCAGCCTGGAAGGGTCAGACAAGTTAGGGGTAGGGCCTTGACTTAAGACAGGCTGGAGGGCTCAAGCGAGTACGTACTCATAGCGTCGTGCGCAAAATTTCATACTGTGGTGAAGGACTACTGCTGTGTATTGCGTACTACTGCTGCAAAAACTTGATGAGATGGCCTTATGATTTTAGCGGACATTACTTCCGAATAGCAAAGAAGATGGTATGTTTGAGAACGAGGGGAAGCCTGATCACTGCAGCTTCCTTGGTGTGTTCTTTTCAGTGATCGTTCACATTTTATGAACCACCTAGAAACCGTTCCACTCTAGCGATCATGCAGAAGACTCATAACCGCCATCATAAAACGCTTGAACGATGCCTACGTGCTGAAAAACGGTGCCGCTTCTGAGTTACTTAGGTTAGCTTCGGTAAAGATTTTAAAGACCGTTGACGAAGGGAACTGAAGAGCTATGTGGGCTTTTACTAATATTTGACACTACTTATACTTATCTCATCCTCAGTATCACCACATACTTTCGTCTCTCATCTTTTCAGATACCGCTTTTATTTATCTAACCACTACAAAGCTGAGGTATATTTTTTTCTCTCCTTCATGGAAGAGTCATGTTTCATGACTGATTACAAGTGAGCTCACATCCGCAACATGCAAAAACTGTCGTTAGCCTGGAAAGCATAACATTATTGATCAATATGCTAAACTTCCAAGAATGCGCACGAAGAAATCTGAGTGAAAATGTGGATTGGTGGCGCTCTGGGAGTTCGACTCTTGACTAGGGCCGTCAACCAGAGACCTTCAAGTTTTTATCGAATATATGTACTCTCCACTCGTTCATATGTATCCTTCTGCATCTCCGCTTCGGCTTTTTAGATTTGTTAAAATCAGCTTTCATCTCCTTGGAAAAAAAATAAATTTATTCTCAATTCACGTCATTTCATGAGAGCAGTATTTATGCGAGTGTTGAAAAACGTCGCACAGACACCGCGTAATGTTGCTAGATCGATGGTTAGAGCAGTGATCAGTTGCATTCGAAGTCACTATTTTACTTCGGGTGTGTACCTTTATCTTAAAGATAAATTTCGTGAGGCTGCGGGAGCTAGAGGCTCTGAATTAAGCCGGCTCCTGAGGCGGCTGCGGTGCTATGGAACAGCTGACGGAGTCAATCCTTATCAAGCAGTGTGACCACGCACCTATACTACCCTTTTTCATTTTCAAAATGTGTCAGAAAGAAGGATACTCCCGAGTTTCTGATACGGCCCCAATATTAGTGGCATGAAGGCGCATTGTGAGTTGGCTAGAATGATGTATTCCCTGACTAAATTCATTAGCCCGCAAACGGCAACTCTTCACCCTCATTGCGGCGCAACGTTCAGCCATAAGGGCGCCAAAAGCGCTCAGATTGCAATGAGACGACTAACCCCGCCTACTCTTGGACGCGCCTAATAGGAGTAGTGGCAACCACGCGACGAAAGATGCTCGCGATTGACGGTGATACGATAAGATACAGCAGGAAGCCTATAAATCAATGAAGCCAAATGAATAAATGGATCAATAAAGTGGGTTTCATAGGTGGGTGGCAGGCGATGTCGAGCGTGGCATCTTTTAGTGGAAATTCTTAGACCCTTTTTTCAAAGTATAATCTCGCACGAGAGCAGAGGCTTAAACGGCTTTATCTCCAGCATTTTTGGAAGTATTTCAGGACCGCTAACTTTCTTTTTTAGCGGGGTAGCCCTCACAAGAGTATCGTAAATTGTGCCCAAATAAATACCAACAAAAAGAGGAAAACGGCACAATTCTCATGTTTCACGTTCGTTTTGCACTCCTGTCATGAGAAAATTACAAAAGTTCGCAGATTTTTCATGCATTATTACGTTGAAACGCGTGTGTGGGACAAACAGAAATCAACTTGAGGGCACATACATAGGGATGGTCCACATAAGATATCATAAAATTGAATGTTTTATTTCGGTCAAGATTGCAGGGAACTGTGCACCTGCACTTTTATATGAAAACTTACTATTGCACGTGTTATAACTTGGTTAGCCCTCCTAAGAGTTGGTATCGCTGAAGCTACAACTTCGTCTTATAAGCTGAGCCCAAGAAATGGGGTTTAATCTAGTCGAAATCGAGCGCTAGAGATGTCAAGCCATTTCTTGCTCCTGTTTATTGGTTGGACTAAGTACGGTACCCATATTCAAAAAAATAATAGGGATATCCTACTAACATAGAAGATCATGGGATATCATGAATTACAATGTGCAGGTGAATGTGGCTGTTACACTTCACTCATCCATCAGCCCATAACCCCTCAGTCCATCTTCTTGACGATCCAACAAATGGATTCTAAACCCTTTCATTTCAGGAATCCCACATAGATCAGTGGTCGCGTTTTATCTCTCACCACGAAACTTTCGAGTAAAGCATTCATTTTTACCAATTCTTGGCTTATTCTGGCTCTAATAAAAGGTCCAGGCATGCATCGCGGCACAGAAGTGTCCACTGCGCCATCAAGTGCCTTCTCCACCTCTATAGCATCTTTGACGCTATCTCGGACGAGGAGAACGAGAATGTCGGTCTTAGTTGCTGCGCAAGGTTGTAGCAGAGCTCTTATACGAAGTTAATTCGCGCATTGATCGCTGAACGCTAGTACTGTATTAGACCGCGTCGCGACCGCATTCCTCACTCCCAGCAGCACTGTAGGACCCCTTCATCCCCTGCAATTGCGATTGTAGCAACAGAAGTCTGACGATCACTGCAGACGCGTACGAGAGCACACCATCACAAGAGACATAGCAATGAAATGATAACGGGCATGCGTTGCGGTTGCGGTGCACCAGTCGCGATCGCAGGTTCGAACGATCCCTTATACTCGAACTGCACCCTGCAGCAGAGCTTATTCTTAATTCTTCTTCTGTTCAGTTCCCGTCCTGCACCCACAGGTCAAGGCTCTTTTGATTTATTTCCCCGATCAATCTTGAAAGCTTCTCATTTTGCCTTCCATAGGAACCCAATGAAAATCTAATCTTCTGCAGCTTTGTCACAGGCAACCTTTCCAGCACCTCAGGTAGGTTTTGCAGCCCAGGTTGGCGCTTCTTGGAAACTCGAAAAATTCGTGAGAAGCAGGCTTCTCACGAATTTGCTATAAGCAGCAGCAAAATCTATACTTCGTACTTCTATACTTCGTTTTGCTTAATGTGAAACTATCGGATGTGTCCAAATTTCTCATGTAATTTTTCTAACGCCAACCACAGGACTTCAAAGAATCTATGCTTCACATTTGCCTTTACTGACACATTCAACTTGTTTCAGATCCATGCCTGCAAAACGGGTTCCAAAGTATGTTGAACATGACACTTAGAGGTACCGAGAATGGTAAGGCAGCCGGGAGGGGTAAGGGAAAACTGATAACTATGAATACATGTTGCCTGAAAACCACCTTCCACTTCAGAGGAGGAGATGGGTGGCAAAACTCGCATTGTACAAGCGCGGCTTGGGGTCTTATCAGGACCCCGCAGCACGGCGTGTCGTCTACAGTTCTGAGCCGGGCGAGTTGCTGGCGGAGGTGGGACAACGTTCGCGACCGGCTGATGCAGCTTCTTCGCCCGTCTTCGGTCTACCCTGACTAATGACGGAGAGGGGTGCGAAAGGAGGGGGGGGGGGGGGGGGTTCGGGTTCCAAATTCTCGGGTTTTCGCCATTTTGTCTCGTTCTTTTTCTACTGTTACATTGCTGAGCACATCTACTTTCATATTTCGCAATTGACAAATTTACCCCTTGCGGTGGCTTTAATTGGGGGACGTATCTTTGACATCTTTGACGAGATGTTATGCACACGACATGTCAACTGATCTGAACAGCCACACACTCTCTCACAACGCGTTTTTACATTTTCATATGGCTGGTTCTTGAAATTTGACACTCTCGGCGGTCATTTGCCAAGCAAAGCCCTTTTAACAGACACGCTACGTTGATATGACTCTCACCCCTCTCACAACATATCCACCCCTCCACCATCACCACAGGCCCTCCATCCACCATCATCAGCAGCCGCGGAATGTGTCGCTTCTTGTCACATTAGACGAAATTCAGCGACACTACCCATGGTCATCGAACCATTTTCCGCTTTGATTACATGAAAATCCATTAAAATTCTCGCGTAAAACACCAGCAACGACCGCCTCTTGGACGCTTTTTTTCATCATATATCCTATTCCGGCAGGAACAGGAAGATATAATCACTTATGGCTTTTATAAGACTTTGTGAGCTCCATTTCTTTGCATTCAATCTTCCATCTTTTCTTTGCCTTCACTGGTCCAAAGTGCACGTGTCTCGTTAGGACAGAATTTTGCAACGCGGCGTATGAGCTGGTTGCGTACGAGTTCAGTCTTTGTCGCACATAGGCGCATTATTTTAGGCGTATCACTTTGGAACTCAACGGCACACGGTGCCTCTAGCTGAAGTGCAGCGACCCGCGTTGCGAAATTACGTCCTAATAATGCACACCCTCTGAATCGAGAGCGCTGCTCTCTCTTGCTTTAGACTTGCTCTCACTTCTTCTTACTTTCCCCAATTGTCATATGTACATGTGTTTTACATTGCAGGAACAAAAAGTATATACAGTTGCGGTTTCTAACCAAAAATTTTGTCGACGTTTATATTTCTTATTTAACTTTTTTGTGTTTCGAAGGCAATTGGTACTCAGTGAAGCAAAGCATAGTGGGGTGCAGGGTGAGAACTTTTCAGCTGAAAACTCTGAGAATTACCAAATGCGTGGGCTGTATTGTAAAGTACCGTCATGATTTCAAAAGACAAGTAACAAAATTCAGCTTTCTTCTGTGTCACTTTCTGCACACCTACTCGTTTCGATAACTCATTAGCTTTCTATTGCTAAATGAATTTTCTGAGAGGCTTAGTCATTTTCTGGAGTCATCAGTTGAATAATTTTCAGTTTTCACTCTGTGCTATAACAAACTGGGATTTTTTGGTTCACTGAGAACGAATTGCCTTCAAAACACAAGAAATTATATGAATAATGTAAACGTCCACCAAAGTTATGGTTGGAATCCAAAACCGCATATATTTTGACCGCTACTGTATATCAAGGAAGCAAAATAATTCAAAAGTATTCACTTTGCTATAGATGCTGTCTTTTCGATGTTGCCTATCGAAGAAAATTCTGAGGGCTACTTTCATAATTGTTATTGCTTTGGATTGTAAATAATTTGTAAACAAGCCTAGGCCTAAACAAATCCACTCAATTTTTTCTCGACAGTGTTTTTTCGATGCACACGGCAAGTGAATATGAATGGCGATTACTTGATTGAAGGCACATTTCGCGATAATCGGATGGATCGTACGTTCTTGAAACAGTAGATTCTCAAGTAACTAGTCAGGCTGTACCTTTTTCGCGTCGTCACGGTGCGCTATGACGGCGCTACACCTGCTAGAAACCACACCAGCGCCACCCACTTGAGCTTCCTTATTGGTCAACTGAGTAAAATGGGCGGCGTCGGAATGGGTTCGAGGAGGTGTAGCGCCATGATAGCGCACCGTGTCGATGCGGAAAAGGTGCAGCCTCACTAATTACCCAAGGATCTGCTGATCAAAGAATGTAAATCGACCCATCAGATTATCGCGAAGTGTGTCTTTAATGCATATTCAAAGACCTGAAATTTTCCAACTTTGCGCTTCTTGCAACAGGATATCTGTTGAGTAGATGCTGATACTTGTGTCCAGTAGTTTGAAAGCTGAACATTTGTTTTGTTTGCGTTATCGTCTATCTCATCGTCTACTTCTCATCTTCTCATCGACCCGAGCCGACCGAACATGCTGTCGGGTCCACTTGGAATGTTCGCTCTACTTCATCCGTGATATATGTGACAGCCGTGTCATATAAGAATGTAAGATTTGCTACTACTTATCATTTTACCTCAGCAGTAACTTCGACGAAGTATTGTAACTACCGTCTCCGCCTTATGGACTTTCGACATTTTAGACTTTTCAATGAATTTACTCAGCATCTATTCGAGCAGTAAAACTGCATAATGGTGCTTTTACAGCCATTTCACCCCCTCTGCATCGTTAGGATCATTTTACATCTTTACAAAAATTAATTTTGACTTTCTCGAAGGTGTAAAGTTACATTTTCCCAAAGCCTAGAGGCATTATGTGAAAATGACAATTGATTCCAGCTATAGTGAGGCACACCCTCTTTCAGTTAAACGTCCCTATAACTAAAATTTCGACTTGAAACGGTAAGTATGTCTAACGTTTTTCAAAGAGTGATTGGTAGGGAATCGCATTTTGATTGCTTTACAATTTTACTGAACCCTTCACACGGCTCAGCGTTGCCTCTGATGGAGATGTAGGGGATCTTATTCGTGAGGGTTTAGAGGCGGTCCGCGGGTGCCCTTAAGTCAGATTTCGTATTGTGGCGTGCGAGCCATGAGCGATATAAGAGGTTGGATCCTAAAGCGATTGCACTGCGATGCCTTAGCGCCGTATGTAGTTGCGGAATAATCGCCTCAGGACCCAAGTGCATACGGCGCCTGTGTACACTCGCTTAACCCTAAAGGGAAATCTCCTGAAAGTGAGCGCTAGAACAGTAGACATCTGTGTACATGTACATATCGTGAGTGGGATTTCACCGCTCCCTAGAGGGACTCGTTGACATTCAATTTGTTTTTCTTGTCATGCCATCCTTCGTCTCGGGATCTGTACTTGCAAACGCTTCTTTGATTTAGTCCACTTTTTCTACCATTTTCATCTCCCTATTTACTTCTTTTTTTCTTTTTTTTCCATGAAACAACGCTATTCATGTCGCCGATCCATGGATCTCTGTGCGGTTCGTACCGGTCATAAGATATATCTTTCGCTCCAAACTGCTCCTTACTTTTTCTTCCTATCTTTGACGTGTGGGTGTGCTGTCGTTGTATTGCCATGCCCTCATGGTGACGGCTTGAGGAGTTTCTCATGTTCACGTACAAGCAAGCATACACGTTGAACATAAAATGCCTGCCACGTCTCGCCGTGTCCATTGATGCTTCGAATATTTTCACGTCATTCATTTAGTAGTGTGAGTGCATGGCTCAAGTGTATGTGTGGTGTGTGTGTATTCTCGAAACTTCTCAATTCCCCCATGGGACCCATGCATCGTCCATTACCGGTCCTTAATTGTGTTTCACCGCGCGCTTGTCTCAAAATCCTATAATTCGGGGTAGAAGCCTACATTTCTACTTTTCACCCACTCTCAACAACACACACCACAACTTCCACTCAATTCTATACTGACTACACAAACCTCTCTATCCAAAATATCCCTGCGACACTTCATAATACGCCGATCAAGTAAGTTGTTTGACCCACGATTAACTGGTACATGTTTACTGTTGCGTCACATTTAACAACATGCCCTGCTCCAAATGTTCTAATACCGCTCAGTGTGTTGAAGATGCGCAACCTGAGAAATGTGTCCTTTGAATAGAAAAGGGAACCAAATTCCCTATTCTCTGTCCCACAAGGACTCTGTAACGGAACACCTGACGCATAGTCAAGCGTGTGAAACTGTCCTCGAAATTGCAAGCAGCAGATAGGCAAAATACATATGTATGTGTGTATTTCGAAATATGATATCTGTAGATAGTTAGTAATTCATAGTGATGGGAACGACTGTGGCGGAGATCGCCCGTGCAAGAATAAGTTGGATAAGGACGTGTGTTTGAAATTAATATGAAAACTTCACATCGCGGCATCGTCCGTGCGACGCGGCGCGTACGAACTAATAGCGCCGAGTGTGACTGGCCCCAAGTCGATTGCCTCGTAGTACGTCTCATTTGATGTAGGTGTAAGACATAAGATAATTCGCTTCAGGACCCAGCCGCACCTTGCGCGCTTAGCTTATACCCGGTCGCGCGAATTCTCTCTCTATAGCACACACCTGCTCGAATAGAGCGAGCAAATGAAGTTTTTCATTTTTTAATGTGACTCATCTGAATATTACTCATCTCTTGAGAGCACCCCAATATATCGCTATACCTATCGCTATATATCTTTACTACTACTTACTAAGCTTATGTCAGACAACAGCAACAACAACATTGGCGTCCGACGGACTCTCTAAGTAACTAACTACGTTATGATAGTTCTCAATAACATTCTATATGCATTCGCTGCCTTATTACTACTATGGCTATTGACGAGCAACATACATCATTCTCAGCGTATTTAAAATTGTAACACAAGCTCCTTATGCTATAAAACCCTTTTGGTATTTTTCCAAGCAAGCGAAGTAAATAAATTTCCGAGTTAATTGCAAAGATGCAGCAGTCCTTGATGTTTCGAAAAGCCGTCCTGGAGGAAACCTGTTTTCACCCTCACCCATGAGCGTGCTTCACTACTACTTGACGCTTTTACACTACTGTACCATTAAATATATTTTTAGGCACTTCAACTTGTATTTAATAGTAAACCTATGTAGGTGAAGTTATATAAAGTTACACCACTTTATCGATGACATTCGGTTATCGGTTTCAGCGAAATGACTAGTTCCTTACCTCAACAGTAAATCTCGATAGATTTTAATAGTGACCTATCTGCCTTTGTAGCAGGTCCAATCACATCATACATCACAGAAATACTCAAGGTTGTCAGATTGCTATAGGTTCTGTGGAGCATGTGATCAGTCCTTAACATTTTATAGCCATCTCTGAAATTCAATAAAGTCCGTGCATATCAATTTCATATTTTACACGTTTACAGCTAATTGAGACGTGTCACCTGACACCCAAGCAGTAGATAAGACGAGAAAGAGCAGTGAAAGGAGAGAGAGGCAGTGACGCATATCCGAACCACATTTATTGGTGGGCGGCGATGGCCTTAGGCGGTGGACATGGCCGCACCTTACAGACTCCTATCACTCGAGTCACCCACTGATCAAACGTGTGACGGGCTTAGTTGTGATATATGAGGACCACATTCCCCTCATACCTTTGGAAGGCACTGCTCCATCAGGCCTTTCAGGTAGTTTGTTGAAGTATCGACTCTGAAACGGTAACAGACCATTTCTTTTACAACAGAGTTGCGATCATTGTAGCAATTGCAAGCTTCCTATAGCATCTGAAAACTGGTGCGAGGATAGCTTAATGGAAAACGGCCCCTTTACCGCTAATGATAGACGGGTGCTGAATCGCCCGAAGGTTACGGTCCCCCTTGCTCATTCCACTCCCCCGCAGCTCAGTGCATGTGCTTAAAGGAATTGTCCACGGAAGAATGAGTTTCTTTGTTACCCATATATTTATGTTGTATTTGCCTAATAACGACCGCATTCAATGTTTTACGCGACAAGGTGAGAATTCGGCTGAGATACAGCTCCTCTAAGTAGCGGCCGAGGGGGGCGGAGCCTCAAAGTAGAGGCCCGCCCCGTCGTCCGCCGTGGTTGGAAACGAAGAGTGGTACTGTTTACGTAACTTTCTGTTCTTACAGTGAGTCTCCGCATGCGACCCTTATTAGGCAAGTACAACATAAATTTTGGGTACAGAGAAACTCATTTTTCCATGGACGATTCCATTAATGTCCATTTGAAAGCTACTATAGATGCGAACTTAAGTGAAATGCGTGGGCTGACTGCTCAGTCGTTTGCTTTTCAAGTTGCTGAGGGCCCGTAGAAGCGTAACGCAACTGTTCGTATGTGCGGATTGTTGGCGATAATCCTTGGAGTTGGCCCACGTCTCGTTTTCCCATAGTTGAGACTTGGCCAGCGTGACAATCCGCCGGCGACGGGTACGTCTCGAGTAATGACGTTGCATTTCGCGACTCGTGTCCAGTTAATTGTGTAGTGAAAGATTAGAAAGGAAGTCCGTAAATGACCCACTCATACGTCTGTCGGTGAGAAAGCGTAGCTTAAGTGGGTGCACTCGGCCCATTTGCCACCAACTGACTTCCAGCGTCTGAACTTACTTCCCCGCATCAAATGGCTCCACTATAGAGCACATCAGTGACATCAGAGTGTTAATATTCTTATCTAATATTTTTCTGACTTTATTTTATTTGAGCGATTTTATTTCTGATTGAGTTCACAATAGTTTTCTTATGACTCAGCTCAAGTGCCTCGGAGCACCTCTGCACCCCTCAGTCCGCCCATGGCAGGTCACTTGTACTATTGAGAGGTTTGTCTTTAATGGAGTTAGCTGAGCATTGACTCTTTGTGAAGTCAACAGTGAAAAAGAAGCACCTTAACACTTGTTTTCATGGAACTTATATCTCAGCATAATGGAGTGTGCACCACATTATTAGACTCCACAGCTGCAACATTGACCTGAGGCTTATTTTGAAAAGAATTTAACAACAGCTTCCAATTGGTAAGTACGATGTGCATCACAAGGGGTGTGTATCAATAGGGCAGGGGTGCAACCCTTATGTCAGTAATTCGCAACGCGGCATGTCGCAAGCGAAGCTATGCAGACGAGCTAGAGGCGCCGTGTTGTTGGGTTCAAAGTGACTACGAGTCAACTGCGTATTGAGCTTCTAGCATTACCGTGTAAGCGCTCTAAGAATCAAATACAGCGACGCGCATAGCGCATACACAGCGCACGGAATGCGACGCAGTGTGTGTGCGCATAGCGCACACACACTGCGTCGCACGCCACTTGTCGTAGTGGAAATCCCGACATAAGAATACACACCCATGGGGCGAGATCCCGCACCGGTGCGCGTGCGAGCTCGAGGCGACGCCCGTAATTGGGTCCCGGAGCGACCACTTTATTTTAGGCGTAGGATCCGACAGTTGCTTTAGAACCCATCTACATGTGACCACCCGCACGCCTCACTCCATGATGCGATCTTCTGTGATAAGGATACGGGTGGGGGTCGATTAATTGAATTTTCGCGCGACCGCCCGCGGCGAACGGTGCGGCGAATGCGAGTCGTTGGAATTCCGTTCAAGACGCAATGGGCTGGTACCGTAAGGGACCTTTGAAGATTGCACTTGACGAAACCTATCAAGATAACACAACAATCAACAACAACCTCAAGTACAATAGAGCAGTGATAGCTATGACTTTTTTAGCTTTGAAGGACGACGGAGAGCTCACATTGCAGTCTTAGGAAATTCTAATTCACAACATATTGCTAAAAGTAGGTGCAATCTTTGAAGGTCCCTCACGGTACTAACCCATTGCGTCTTGAGCGGAATTCCAAATGACTCGTACTGACAGCGCCGCGAAGCGAAAATTTGACCAATCGATCCCCACCCATAAGGATACAAGCACGCACCGCTGCGTTATCGAGCGTCAGTTTATGATTCTCCTTCTTCATCATGCGCAGTTTAGGCGCGTTGCCTGAAAATTGATGAATCGCTTCATTACAGTTTTCACGTTTCTCCCGTTGCAATAAATAAACCAACACAAACCAATCCTGTGTAACATATGGATAACACATGCGTGAATAGTTCGTCCTTCTTTTACGTACTTTGATGGACCCAGTTTTCTCTTGGCAGATGGCATAGCCTGTCAATTTCTAGCACTAAATGCGGACATTCGTCATACCAACATACTGAGACGTGTTTTGGAAACCTCTGCTTACAAAACTGATCAATCGAACGACATGGGGCAGATGGACTGTGATTGGAGGATGCATACACTCCACCACTGAGAAGCACCAATCGCACACATGTCTTGTTCCAAGCTATGTGGTCCTTCAGAACGCTCTACTTGAATGACCGTGCCTGTCTACATAGTTTATGTCGTTTGCATATGCATACTTTTTTATATTCTTTATGTCATTATTAGCTGCGATAATGGCTTGCAATTGAGAAATCCATCGTTTTTTGGCATGCAAGGAACTGTACTCGTGTGATGTCAAATATGGATAGTGTATAGGGCAAGGGACAGTCAGACCTAATTTGTGGTGTTTTTGCTGCACAAAGATACTCTGGTGTTCACCTAATTAGACCCAAATGTAAGCAAAAGCGCCATCCTGGCGTGACCCCGCCCCCAAGTGGACCTGTCGGCTGCGACGCGGTTGGAGTTTGTGGGTTAGCATTGTCATATCATCTGGAACTCGATGTTAAGTGCCATAGCGGTCAACTCGGTCGTCCATCATTCCGCGGGATTTTTTGTTTTCTTATTGTCGGATTAGCTTGCATACTCACAGTTGCTGTACAGCGGGAACCACTTCTGAATGAAAGTCACATATCCTCTCCCTTCGAGCGAAATACATTACTTGTAATGAGGACGTACATAGTATATGGAGAAGTCCCAGTGTTCCTTAGCATCTGATGTTGCGGTCTGCGAAAGGACACTTATTGATGTAATGCTCAACAAGCCCTTGTTTCAATAAATTTTCTTTTAACTTTGAACTGAAATACTGTAAGGAGCCGTATAGTGAGGTAAATACTCTTAAACTCATAAACTGCGTCTCGATTTTCATTCTAAAATGTCCCAGCGAAGATACCTCTGTGTTTGTGGATCCAAACACATTTACTCATTCATCGCCACATGTGGGCATAATGCGTTTCGCGGGCGAGGCCTCGTTCATGCATTCGCTTCAAGTTTCTAAGAGTACATCTTCTATCAAATTCCAAACTCAATTCACATGTTGTTGTACCGATTCAAACCTCCGCTTTGAAGTCTCCAAATTCCGAACACCCGACAATGCCATAGAAGAGTAGGCCACGTCCTGCGAATCTAAACCTATAGACTTATAAAGGGTTAATGGGTGAATAAATGTAAGAAATAGGAATTATCGATTACTTCGAGCACGAAACCATCACTGTAGGAGCAGTGAGAGGCAGCAAATGAGAGATACTCGTAGAGAAGAATCTCTTTTACAAGCATATCATTCCACATTCGTCAAAACGCGGTAGTATACTCCCAACACCCGTTAGTGGTAGACGATCGAGTGGAAGTGTTTTGTCCCCGCCCCTTGGCACGAAGCGGGGTGTGTTATAAATGTTATAAACGCCCGTTACACGACCATCTTCCACCAATGACAAAGCAGGCTAAGGTGAAATGTGCCTTCCCTTCTAGTCACATAAGAATGTCTCAGGGGGGGAAGTGTAGGAGCAACTATGTAGTCCTCGGTGAGAGGGCTAAGTTCACATACGGGAAAATAAGGTGTATCTCGAAGACGAGGCTTATGACATACCAAATGATCATCTCAAATGCCCTCTGAATCCGCTGAATAGCGTTCGATGCGGTTTTTAAAGAGGCTTCTACCTGCAGAGCGGGCAGTAACGATTTCACAAGTCTTTTTACATCCCTTTCAGAAATCATGCGAATGAATGAATTTGTGACGAATGCCAAAGGTGCTGCCGCCCCTCTTCATCACAATAGCGAGGGCAATCGCATTTCACACTACATTTCCCTAAAAGTATTGAATAAAATTCAATTTCAATAACCGTGGAGTTTCATTCGAATAAATTTATTCTATGCCCCTTATTGTGCATTATAATTTCGAAACCTGGAAATGTGCTCACTTTGAGTGAAGCAATATGATTTCTTCTTTTTGCTTCGTCAGTAGACGAAATTCAAATTTCAAATGTCGACGGTCGGAAAGCACTTGGCTCTTCTTGTTTCGCTTCCTCACATTTTCCATTCATTCAACGTCTTCTTCTATGTATAGGGAAGCCATAGGTCATCTATTAAAGCCTCATGTGGCTTCAGCACACGGTCTTAGGACATGTGTAGTTTTCATGGTGCTGATGTGCAGGTATCTCGTGTGTGTGCACTGCTTTGACATCTACAAAATGACGTCATACTAAATTTGCGCTGAATATGAGCATTCACACAGGTTTCACAGTAACTTGCGTAAGTCAATTACTTCAAGAGTCTTATTTCCTTTTTTCTCATGGAGTCTTATTGCAATTGCAAGTCGTGGCAGTTCCAGATTTCGAACGATTAAAGCCTGCGATAGTTGGTTATAGTATATATAGTACATATGTGGTTTCTAATGATTGCTATTCGGAACAACCTGTATAGATTACCGTGCTAGCCTTAAGCGGTGTCATTTCATTTGTTTTCCAGATTTGCTTGTGGGTGTTATGAAGACTTTTCCAAAAGTCTTTACCGTACATTACTTCAATGAGACATGAAAAGATGGTTTGGGTGCATAAGGAGCCACTGCGGCGCCGCTGGCTCTTAACGGCAGCGCGGCATCGCCCCGGCTTCTCCTGAACTACACCCCAGTCTAATGTTTTTCAAAAGAGATAGTTTTGCCTTGGGTTATGTGCCCTCAAATTCAAGCTATGTGTCTAAAAGCTCACATGCAACGCTGAAATGTTGGAGTTTAGAATGCCTTAGAATAAGAAATGCATAAATGCCATGTTGATTTGCGTGTTCACGACCGTGTATTGGAGTCGAGCTGCTGGCCGATGCCCGGGGGATATCGGGCAACGAACGATTAACGACCCTCCTTGGAAGCGATCCATTCCATTAGCTTTCTTGTTAGCGAACATTGCCAATCTCCATCGGTAAAACGTTCATGTCATTGTCTATTTGCAAGCTGGTAATGAACACCGATGAGGTTCATTATTAACGAGAGAAAAACTAGCAAACCGCAATCGCGTGCATCTTTCGAATATTCTAGTAAAAAGGCACTCGTTAGGGTTGTTTGATACGTTTTCGTACACTGAAAAACTACAAACTGAATTTTCGTGCGACTTCGTCGTCGAAATTCTTTTGCATATGAATGCTTTGGAAGGATGTCGACATAACGTTGAAGTCAAGTTCCTAATCGAAAGTTCGCTTCTTAACCTCAGAAGTATGAATAGTATCAATGTAGGGAATGAGTGGAATTTCGTATTTCTACCTTCATTTATCGCCTTTAATCACGAAATGGTACATTGGATTGAGGGAAGCCGATGAGCGAAGAATTCCGAGATTGTAAGACACCCACTCTCCCCCAAAAGCGGTCGCTGCATCTTGCATATACACCTGTTCCTACACATTTATGCTTATTTCTATTGATCCATGATGATCCGTGTTGATACTTGTGGAAAGGGGAGGGGTCATGTTACTCTGCATGTGATGATCAGGCGTTGTTGTAAAGGATTCTGTTACCCGGTCTATTGCACTCCAAGAATCTGTGAACCTGGAATCGTTCATACGGTGATAGCATTTTAAGATACTGCGTGATACTACTTGATATGCTATACGTATGACCAAGGCTGTTGGTTACTAGGGTTCTCTCTCGTTTGGCCCTGCAGCAATCAATTCCTCCCCAGACTGATCGGCCGTACTATGAAAGGTTAAGGTCGCTTAGATCAGCTCAGAGGTGCCCACCCTTACCCATATTATTTATCCGACTCCTAATGCTTCATCATCAGTGATTTCCGCCAGTTTTATAACCAGTCTTCAGTCTTAATTGCATTTGTTTCTTGTAGATGCCTTGTATGTAAGCAGACTCTAGTTTACATCCCATTTTCTGTTTCGAATCTGTTATGAGAAACCATTCTTTTCAGACCTGCCACAGCAAATAATATGTATAGCTCTAAAAAGGATGAAAATCTCCTTTTCGAAGCATTCGGATGTAATCACAACTAATAGTCACAAGTTCGCTCACAACTTCAAAAATCATCTGGACATCCCTTTTTCGTAGCTTATCCTCAAAAAAAAAGTGGCTTTGTCTTTGCTTATCACTGAATGTGATGCTCAAGTCAGGACTTCGCACCTCAGCGTGCTGTATGCGAAGCGATGCGTGCGAGCTGGGGGTGTTGTATGTAGATGGGTCCTAGAGCGATTTCCCTGCAATACTTTAGACTCAACTACCGTCGCACGCTGCCTGGCACGGCTGCAAATCCTGAAATAGGAGTACACGTCCTTTCGTTGATGAAATCGAACACTCACAAAATCGAAAGTTATGTCAAACTCGGTTTTCATTACGATCTGCTTTCATGTCTAGCTCAATATGGTTCAGAATTGAAATTTACCGCACTGTGTGTTGACATAAGAGAGGGGAGCAGGAATTGCTCTCCTATCTGGACCTTCCCCTTTTAGACTTGGAAAAGCCCCCTTATCCTAGATCACAACCATTTAGTCGTTACTAGTTTGTTTCCACTGTGCTGAGATGTGTTTTTGTTTTCCATATTTTCAAAAAAATAATCATCTAACGCATTTTGAATAACGAGTACATGGCTATTTCATAACAACAGTGGAATTCAGTTTCTATGGCATAAGTTAGTTTTCTCACGCAAAAGTAGAAAACCAATCAGTTACCTAGAGATGTCGACTGGGAAAAAGCGTCAGTAGTATGGAATGACTTAGTTCGATGCCACTGAATAGAGGCAAGCATCGGCCCTGCACAACATCTATAACCCCCGTGGACATGGGCGCATAGTCAGTAAGACCCGTAAGGCATGTCGTTATAAATTACGTCGAATTTTGTCACGCAGTCAACCGATTCAACTTCATCATGAATAAAGTATGGATGCGAATCGTCTGGTACATCCTGCAAATATTTCCTTGCATTGCAGATCCGATTTTGCAGCCCTGCATTTTGTCGTTCGCTCTCTGCTGTGCAATTCCGGTTCTCTTATTTTTCAATTTTCGAAGTGAGATGACGTCCATGGCTGTCTCACGATGATGCCATTGAAGATCCTGTCAGAATATAGTAAAAAGCCTTACTCAGTGACCTCAGATCTGATGCGATCCTATTACGGTCGCTTCTACTCTGGAATGGGGTTACGTCAGCACTGCTCAACTAGGTCAGGACACGCCAGGAAGCTGCGACCGCGCCCTCTAGCGCGCGACCAATTCACAGCGGGCTAGCAAAGCACTTCGTGAGTGCGGCGGCGCAGTTCGCGCAGTGCGGTGACCTAAAGAAGCTTATCGGCACGAGTATGCGTTGCATTCTGGATGACGCCGCAACTACCGCGGGTCCGACAGGGGACGATGACCTGCGCTATTGCCATTGCGCTAATCAGAGTAATCTTGCTGGCACTTTGCTAATGCTCTAGGGTGTGAGGCCTCATGTCGAATTTTCGCGCGGCCGCGCGCGACGAGCCGCGCGGCTTAATTCTTCGCGTGTGATTGCGTACATTTCGTTCACTTCCTTGAAAGGTTTACGCCCGAACTAATTATCTCTTGATTAGGATTGCTATCATGTAGTTATTGTTTCTTTTCCTTTTACTTTTTATGTTGCTATTTCGTCTTTTTAGGGTACAAAAGTTATTGTTCTCAGACGTCAATGAGATAAAAAGCTATTTCTTTGAATGACCTCCGTGGTACCAGCCCCTTGCGTCCTGAGCCGAATTCCATACGATCGCGGCAAATCGTGCTAAGGGCGCCGCGAGTGCGACGCCGTAAAGTGAAAATTCGGCATAAGGCTACACACGCAATGCACCAGGGGCGAGCGTATCATGCTCCGGCAAGCTAAATTATGTGATAACTGCGAGAGCTGGTCTTTTTGGTGTGGCAGGCCTGTTCAGCCGCTTGGATTCGCGTACTTTCAAGAACTTAGAAGCTTAGAGGTTTCAGAAGCTTCGTTTTCATTCGTTTGGTGACACACAGTGGAAAAAAATCAGCTCTCTCACAACGTTGATAAGGTGACAGCAAAATCACCAGCGACTGCTGAGTCCGGAGGTGCGAAGCTGTTCTGATAATACACCCAAAAATAAGATTGTAAATTTCCTTCCTTCCAGAATTTTTCTGTTCTGAGTTCTAGCAAGGTTTCGTACCGTGTAAAACAAGTCTTATTACTACTTGCATGATATGTTGTGAATTAGCTTTTGTTTTCCAACCTGCCTGATTATCTTGTGAGATATATCCAAGCTGCAGCCAAGTGGGCTTATGGGTCTGAGTCAAACATCGTGTCGAGGAAACCATCGGAGCTGATACGACCTCCTCCCTTAGGAAACCAACAGAAAAGCAACAGGAGCGTTCGACTTAGGAAAGAGAGCCGAACAGGAAGAGGTGGAGCTCCCGAAAACTCGTGAACAATTCCAGCAAACTTGACCCTTGACGTTCCATTTCTCGTTTCTGACGTCTTTCCAGGTGTGATTGACTCAGCCCCGTTCGACATGCGTGTAGGGGTGCATAGTTCACCTGTCTATTCCCTCAAATGCTCATAGCGTGTCTAGTAGTGCATACTCACAAAAACGTACTCGAGTCACTGTTTTTGTCCGATTTTCTGGACTTGGCAATAACTCGCAAATTTCGTGTCGGTCAATTAAACTGCCATGAATGGACGGCATTAAAAGAGACGCGTTGAAACACATTTTCGGGGAGGCGCGTAATAACGCTGTGGACACTAGCGAAGCTGGAAGCGCAGAAAAGGCTGTCATCCGACAACCACCGACGATCTTCGTACGTAGTCCACGAATTCGGCGACGCATTCACCACGAGGTCTGAAAAGGAGAGAACATTTGATGACATTCTCCTGCACACGAGGGTAGGTGGAGGAAGTGGGACGTGATTCAGAACCTTTTCAATTCCACTCGGAATCGACGGCACGATGATGGTGTGCAAGGGTTGGCGAGAGAGAAGTCGAGCACCAGAGAGCTGGACGGAACGTGAGAGCGCGAAATTCTAACTTGTACTTTAACCTTTTCACGCGTAACCATGCTTATGTTACGAAACATAAATTTTATTTTAAGAATTAAATCTTATTGTCCTGGTTAGGCTACGTCATAGGGGTGAGCTGCGTAGCTCACGCAAAAACCATCCGCAACCGCGTGCCTCCAGCGACTAGTCAGATCCATTTCTGGAAAGTTAGTGGATCATGACTGGGATGAAGACTTGTTTGTGCGATGATGTAATGTGACGAGTGCTACACAAATTGAATTGAAAACTTGACCGCCAAACTCATAATATAGTGATATCGCCCCCCACCCCCACCCCATGCCAAGCCACAGAGTATCAGCAAAGCTGTCTGGTACTAGTAGTTCGTCAATCCTTACACATACCTAAATACGTCCGTAGAACCGCCATGGAGCTAAATTTCCATTCTAACTTCTTTTTAATGAAATCAGAGCTGTTACTTTAAGCAGTCTCCAGAAGTAGTTGTTTAGAAGCTATTGTGAGCTGGGGCTAAGCTATTTCTGTTATGAAGTGTGGCTGATAGGTTTTTCCAAGTTCTCTGTCATGGAATCTGATAATATCGTTTGCGTCATGCGCCACAAATGTTCTGGAGCACTCCGCTTTCGAAGCACTTTTCGTGATAATTGCTAGCTCGTTCCATACTATTTAAAAAATTTTACGTATTTATCACTTAATCTATCAAAACCCCCTTGAATTAGATTCACTTTTATCAGCATATCTAGCTAATGTGCAAATATGCTAGTAGGTGAGGCTAAATGTGCTTTCCAAGAGACATAGAGTACGGTGCAGAAGGAGCCGATGCGGCATCGCGAATGCACACGCGCTCCACGCGGTGGCTGCATAGGGGATCGCGCGAAGCGTAGCCGCACCGGTCCCTTCTACACTACATCGTGGAAGATGCACAGGTTTTTTTATTCCAAGCTGCCGATGGAAGACGCTCAACTCTCGCCCTATAACTCCTGCCCACTTTCAACCGGAAACTGCAATTCTTTACCAGAGATATCCTAATTTACGTCGGCCACTCGATCAATGAAATGAACTCAGATATTTTATGCGCTAGATAATCAAACTGATCGATTGCTATTCTTTGACCATAAAGCTCTAGGTAAAACCAAATGTCTTAGTGCTTAATGAGTTCTGCTTTCCCCAAAGCTGTCGTCTTCATCGCGATTCGCTTTTACCCGCTCTCGTACCTATGAACGCAAGCATTTGGGGCTTTGAGTGAGTACAAGCTGTACCAAATCTGCCATAGGCTGTTTTCGTTACCAGTTTCATTCATAAGTTGTCTTGCACTTCTCGGATTCTATTCAAGAGAAATCGGTCGGACAGCGTGGTTCAGAGAGCTCCATAGCTCGAAATCACATGCTTGTATGCTCTAAACTCGTCCTTTGATATCCGCTCTATTCACCTTCACAATCTGGCATTCTCTGGAATATTGCGATTTCGCACCTTTTCAGCTAGTCCCTTTGTGGGTCAAAAAAGCCACTTGCGAGAGATACAAATAACTCCCTCCTCACGTCAATCTCAGCAGGTTGTAGATTGGTCCTGGAGCAATTATTGTACACTCAGTATTTCTGGGCCGTGTATCGTCTGAACAAGCGGCGCGTCGCATGCGAAGTAGGAGCGTCGTACATGGCTAGGTCCTCAAGCAGTTACCGTATCTTATAGATTCCTTCTGCTATAGAATGCTATAGTTCATCACGTATTCTCCGTTGTTGGCTGCCAAGGCGGCTACGACTTAGGTAAAGTGCAACACAAGGCAATCTCTCCAAGTTCCGAACACAGTGCTCCTGAGTCGCACGCGTCGCGACCGCAGTGCGAAATGCTGCTCTGACGATGTACGTCCGTATTTGTGCCAGATCCTTCTTTGCGTACAGAAGGTTCTCGATTCAGTCATGTGCATAATAGTATTTACTTTTGTTCTGTAGGAGTAAATGGATACCATAGATCATTTTATGGGCACTGTTTGAACGATATCTTCTGAGTTAAGCGAGTGAGAATGGAAAAGGGACTGATTTTGATAACGCACCTGGGTTGTAACGGAGAATTGTCAGGGATCATCGGGCGATTCGACGCCTGCACAGCGCGACTTACGAAGGCGTTCGTGTGGGCGGCGCACGAAGATGACAAATTGACAAGCAAGACAAATCGCACAATGCCAATAGCTTGAAAGCGTTCTTGTCGCTCGATTAGACGTCGTGTACGAGAGAGGGAACAAGATCGTCACTCGATCGCTCAACCTTTTTGCTATTTTTCACATCGGTTCTGTTTCTTATTTGTTGCTAGTCTCATATTACCTTCGGCTTCAGCCTTAGATGGCATTTGATGGCTACGACTGGTCGCCTTCCATCCCCATCCCATTTCTCATCTGATTTCTTTTCTTTCTCCTCATGTGACATATACACCGATTTTAATTGCTTTGAAGCAGGCTGAATCAAATCAGCGTGCGTTCATCTGCAGAGCATCGTCGTGCTCACCTTATCTGCTCAAGCTCATTCCCTTTAAAGTCGCTCGCACTGCTCCATGCTACAGATTTATCCACAAGATTTCACTTTCCGTAGGCACACAATCAAGCGCGCAGAATTCCTTCCCCACTCCAGATGGCCGCGACTTAGTGAGTATCTACATTCCTGTCCGTTTCAAGATTCCCCCTCTCACTTAGTTCCCACTTCGCAAAATGACCCATAATTCACACAATATGCTGGGAGCAGTTTCGTTGAACATGCCAACACATATATTACATCCGCTATTGATATATACCCACTCACACACACCATACCGCCCGAACACAATTCCCCTCTAGAATATCCTCACATTTCAGATTTTCAATCAATTTTCTACTTTTCTATGCAACTAATAATTTCTCTACTATAAAAAAATATCGCCGGTTTCTCCCCGAGAACAATGCGTCCTTCTTCAGTCCAATTCTTTCAATAGCCGTATTCTTTTCTGAGCCCGCGTGATCCACAGGTATTCATCCCAACACCATTGGAAACCTCTCTATCCGAAATTTTAAAAAATGATTTTCCCCGTGTCCCAGTTGTTCATTTTTGGCTGTTCTGTTCTTCCGATCAATTGAGCCTGTCTGTGAGGGAAGTGGATGGTAACATTGTTCTATCTAATTCTTTAGTATACGAGCCATCTTACGCTTTCGTTTCCCGACGTATGACTCAAAAGTTGTTTTTCGGTTTTTCTCAGTTCATTAATATATTAGGTAGTCTAAAAAGTCTTTTCGTATTTTTAAATACCGCTTTTTCCCTCAAAACTGCTTTCCAGAAAATTTCTTCTGTACATATCTATGTAGTACAAGTCCACACGCATCTATAGGTATTGTTGTCTTCCATCTCCCGGATAACCCTTTTCGGCAAAATAAAAATATCAAAAGTCACTTCATTCTCAATTCCAATTTTTTTTTCTTTAAATGGCGTTAGACAGGGAAAGGAAAAGGTGATAATCCGATGGAGCAAGATCAGGGCTATAAGGCAGCAATTTTTATCCAAGCTCGAAAATTTTTTTAAAGAAAAAATTCAAAAAAATTTTTACCACTAGTGAAAAAACAATTCTCCAAAAAATTCGCCAAAAAATTCTCGAGCTTGGATAAAAATTGCTGCCCCATCCACCTTATAGTCCTCATCTTGCTCCATCGGATTGTCACCTTTTCCTTTCCCTGTCTAACGCCATTTAAAGAAAAATTTTTTTATAATTTTTGTATTGAAAATGAGGTTGACCGTTGATATGTTTATTTTGCCGAAAAGGGTTATCCGGGAGAAGGAAGACAATAGTACCTATAGATGCGTGTGGACTTGTACTACATGTGTATGTACAGAAGAGATTGCTGGAAAGCAGTTTGGAGGGAGAAAGCGGTATTTGAAAATACAAAAAAACTTTTTAGACTACCCAATATTTTAAGCGTAAAACACGGTAATCGCTTTAGGATCCCACTACATACGGCCCCCTGCTCTAGCGCTGTAAGCGACGTTATCCTGACGATACACACTTGAGAAATCACTGAGTGATGACGGAAGCATGAAATTTCTATGTTCTATGTAATTTCCCGAGCAACATTTGAGTTTGTGGTCTGGGAAATAATCTGTCTGGCACACCAAGTGAAGAGCTCTGAGAAATTACAGTACTTTTAACTTTGATCAAACATGTAATCCAATATTTTGGAATGATTTACGGTTTGCTGCAATACTTGGTGAATACCAGTTGCTGAGGGTGTGAACCGTCACGACAGGATTCTGCAACGCGGCATACGACACGAAGACACGTAATCGCGTCGGGACTATGCTGCATTAGGCGCTTCTAGCTCGCACGCATTACGTCGTAGCTCATATGCCGCATTGCGATATTCTCTCTAATGGTACACACCCATCTGCTGATGATAATAATTATTCCTGAAGGTCCCATACTGAAGTATCATGATGTCCTGATGTAGTTAAATTGTATCGCGATTTTTCTTGCTGCTGTTCGCGAATCATAACAAGTGAGACAACTCGAATAAAATGCTTTCTTTCAGGGCAACCCACACTCGAGCTGCAATATCCTCTTCTGGTGAGTTCCTTCCATTATACCTGTTTAAAAGTGGAGTGGATATTTGTTGAGTTGCACCAATCAAATGTGACACGCTCAAAATGCTATGCAGGACTGATTTGAAATATTACTTATTTCTTCACGAAATACTTGAATACAGCACCTTTTCTTGTATAACAAGCTTCCTACCTTACTCAGCAATATAATCCATGATTTTGAAGCTAATTCTTTTTAATAATGTTCGTTAGGCTCTTATCGCTACAACTGCCTTTATGTGGCGATGAAAGCCTGAACCTTATTTTAGAAGTAGGCGAATGCGAAACGTACTATACTTGGCGAACAGTGTGCGATCGCGGATGACGCATCGCATCGTAATGCAGGCGCTGCAGTCATGACGAACAGCTAGCTCCAATGTGTGTGGCGTTCTTACTCGGCTCCCGTTTTGATAGAGAGGCTGGAGTAGCGGTTGCGTCTGATCAATGTGATCCCAGTGTCTAAATATGGCCTGACATGCTGCTTTTATTGCCCTGTTTAAAAATCGAAAAAATTGCAAAAGAAATCAAATGTAACTCTTGGGTTCTTTTTCGTGTGATTATAAAACCAGTAAATGAGATTTTATATGCTTCGCAAACTGTATTTCGCAGTGAAATTGCCTTATATATATTCAAATTCAGCCCTTATATGGCATAATTTGATAATTGATTCTTACATAATTATTTGGAGTAAATGAAATTATAACCCTCATGCTGAATACTGGAGTATACTGAGTAATCTATTTTCTGACCTTTGAGCGATACTTAATGTTGGTCCTCTGTGGGAGGTGTTAGTGAGAGATAACCAATCATTCTGCACTTTTTCACGATATGAGGTGTGAGCTCTGGCTGTAATGATAAATGGTTTCCGATAAGTAAATGATCACAAGATTGCTAGCAACTTTTGGAGCAGTTGTGAATACTTGTGGATGTTGTTGGACCAGCAGTCCGAAGTTTCTTACACACAAACCACTTTCGGCACATTATTCACTTTCGGAAAATCCAGGACAGGGTGAGTGTGAGAAATACGTAACTCCCCGTGACATTAAAAGTGAACGAAATAGTGAAAAAGGCAAGAGATAAAAACGATAAGAGAGATAGCCACAAACTTGGAAATGAGACCTGCATGTCCCTCGCCTCATGCCTGCCGCTTTATCTGCGTACTAAATCGATTGTATCGATTGGGCCACGCGGATCTGTGAAACGTGGCAGTCATAAGCGCACATGATGTGTTTCATTGGGGCCGGAACTAAGTGAGTCTTCTGGACTCGTAAAGTATCGCTCAGTATGTAATAGCGCGATTTCCCATCAGTCACTGCTAAAATTCAAAACCGACCTCCTCTTACACCCCGCTGCTCGTAACTTTTGCGGGAGTAACTAGAACAGTGGGATATGTATTTGCTGCTGGGCGCTTAACATCGACATTGTGTTACGTTTTCAGGCGATTTCCTACAACCAATCTGGCCACTAATGAGGGATAATATGTCAGTATTAAAAAACCAATTATGAAGTAGAACGGGCTCAGAAAAAAGGCTCAGAGCTTTTTCATCACTACTTATCTCTTTCGATATCCGTTTAAGGTTCCGTCATAGAGCTCATTGATTGTTATACCTCACTAGTGGGGTTGAGTACTTTTCAGCGGCTTTTTGGAACAGTGTGAACAACTCACAACAACTTAGCAATGCAGTGTAAAGAGCAGTGAACAACCTTTTTGTTCGTTGTCGGCTTTTTTCAGATTAAAATCCATCCGTTCGTCTTTTGATTCAGCCCACCACATGACTTATTCGCATATCTTCGAGTTCGATTGCGTGAATTAATGAACGTACTGAAAACTTACCTCGCAATGTGGTGCACATCTATAAAAAAGTGAAAAGTGTGAGCTATCGGTCAGTGACAGCATCCCCCAATCCAACACTCCTGCTCCGTGTAGAAATCGCGTCATGATTTGAAAATCAAGACAAATCGATCGATATTTGGAGAGCCTTGTTGACTTTGGGCCTTTTCTAGTGAGATCTCTCAGCTTTTTACTGAGCTTTTTAACGACGTGAATACCTGGGGGAATAAAACTAAATTCTCTGCTTATATCAAAAACGATATGATTTGTACATTACCATTAGAGAGCTACAGTAATCCTAGGTCATATCCTCCTTCTAACCCATTTCCTGTATACCTTGTATCCCAGTCCATTGTGTCGACAAGTTTAGTCGCTGCCATCGACTTCCTCCGCCGAGGTCGATCGTCAACTCCTAATGTCCTATTATTCAAAAGTCTGCAAAGGGTTGGGTGAAGAAAAGCTGACAGTTGATCGGCCGATGGTCATCTATAATCCGGATGGACGTGGTTGTTGGGTATGTCCGAACCACCACCAGCACCTCCACCACCCGACAACATCCATCATTTGTCAATTTTGTGGACAAAATTTCAAAGTGAGGCATATTCACGGCATGTGTGTGTTGTATTGGAACACAGCTGCAATGCTGCCGCTGTATAAAAAGCAGTGGTACAAGGAGAATTTATCCAGCGACGCTTTCCGGCCGCCATTCATGTTCTTCTGCTATTCAGAGGAATCGTGCACGGAAGTTTCGATTTTTCTTTCCCTTGATAATGTTGTATTTCTTCGCATGTAGGCCACATGCAAACTTTCACATGAAAAAGTCACTGTCAGAGTTACATCTCCTCGAAGTCTCCGCAAATTCCGTCCACGCAGGTAAGGTGGGCGGGGCCGCAAGGGCTTTGGAGCAAAGCGGCGGCAGTCACGTAATCTGGCGCGCTGTAGGAAGCAAATCAATATTGAGCGCTATACTATCTGCTCATTACCAACAATTTAGCAGATGTGGGATAGGAATTCCTACAGGTTACAGTCTTTCACATTTTTCGAATCTGAATTGAACCGGAGGAATTTTCAGATTAAATCTTTCTGTGTTCCTTTTTCAAGTTCTACATCTGATTGGGTGGGTTTGAGAGAAACTAGGATCATGGAATTTTCTTGCACGATTCCTCTAACTTTCACAGGTCTTCCGGAGGTAAAAGGAAGAAATCGGTTGGTTATGAGTTGCCATGCATGTCTACCCACATATACATAGCACGCACATTTGTGTTCGTTTTGCAGAAAAAGTAACGGCGGCAGCGCCAGCAGCAGTGGCAGCAGCAGTATTATTTGGTATATGTGCATTAGAACGCCCGTGAATATTTCATCATGTTTTTCGGGCTTTCAATTGACTGGAACTTTTGTCGCCACCTATTTTTCGTGTTTACGAAAGAAAACACAGAATGTGGTACGCTATGCAGCCACTAGCCATTTGACACAAGGGTAACTCTGTACTTAGCAATTGCATGGATGAACGCACTGAATATAAAGCGGCCAGGGGCTTACTTTTAGGGACAAGTGCCAACCCTACGCTAACGATCGAAGATAACTGAGCCCTGCACCACAAAGGTTGTAGGTTTCGAAGATCTGTTACTGGGACGCAATGAGCAGAGGAAATGGATGACGCCGGAAGGCTATAGCCTAGGATTACTGTAGTCGCTGTGATGACCTGTACCTTCTTGCTTGACATTTCGAATCAGGTATTTTAGTATAGGTACATTCTCTCACAGGGTGATGTCACTCATAGACAAATTTGTAGTAACTGAAAGGGGTCTCGACAAAAAAAGAAACCCCTTGGTTATCGGAAAAGTTACTCAGAAGCTTAGTGCAATGGAGTGCAGCTCTTTTCTTCGGGGCTGTGACGACTCGACACACTGCGGTTTTCCGTTCCATTAGTTGACGCGCTTCCGAAACCCTACGACGGAACGCTTGCGCTCCCAGTGAGACGGCATTAACGCCACGAAAAGGGGACAATGAGGCAACCGTTGACCTCAGATCACTCACAACTCGCAAAGCTTACGACCGCCTTGGGAATAGCAAGGCAGCTGAGAAACTATTCGTTATTTCAGCCAAAAAAAGAAGTATGCCCATCGCGAATCTTCAGCAGAAAACGTGCGCTTTGCATATTTCGAAGGACCAACATAAGGAGTAGAAAAACGAACGTAACGGCGAAAAGCACATCATGAGCGACTTTCACTGCCCGTAATCACGTCCATTGCCGCCGGGTGGACATCATGTGGTTGTTTCGTATGTAAAGCTGCTTATAGATTGCTGACGGACGCCAGCAAGTAACAATGTGGCGCGTTCTTTTTGCAAATATTCTATCAGAGTGTAACTGCAGGCAAATTAAGCGCTTAGGCCGAGTAAACTTGTAATAGGTAGCTGAACATTTAATTCAGGATGTGTAAGTGCTACCTGATCCTCTACAGCCTGGTAGATATTAATGTTGCTAACTCATTATCTTCTCAGATATTATGTATAGCCGCTAATTGTATAATGATGGAGGTGAAACCACGCATAAGCCGCCAATGAATTACGGTAGAAACCGCGCGCGGCAGAAACGGTAGCTAGAATACCAAATGACGTCATCCGCTTGCTTATGAGGTTAAACGCATTTGCGAATGGTTTTTTGTGCGCAGTGTGCCCCACTTTTCCTTGAAGTACTTTCGCTCTTTCCCATTTCAGCTAGCTATACGCCGCCAGCTCGCATTCTTCCAAGATGTGGAAGTCGTTAATCACGTGACGCTTGCGGTTACTTTGTTAAGTATCTGAATGACACGAGATAATGAGCTCATTAGCAGGACGAATGGAGAGATTAAACTCTTCATCACCCTCACGCTGACGGCCGTGAAAGTCGTTTGAACTAAAGCTGAAGCTTCGAAGCTCCACAAGGTTTCATGGATTCCTAGAGCATGGTATGAGGCTTCTTCCGGGGCATTACTCAAGCTAAGGGCATAACTGTGTCGTCAGAACCAAAAAAACTCGAGAAGATGAAATTTTTGTAGTTTTCACCAAGTACCCAGGCAAATCTCTAAGGAAATGAGCGATGACAAAATGGGGAGGAACTGCTGCTGAGTATGTTTTTGCAGCAGCCATCATATTACTCAGAACTTCAAAAGTATGCTTCCTGTGAACAGCTCGTAAACATATATCATCATGAAGAAAAACTTCCCATCATCCCATGAAATTGTTTACACGAATGGCCCTGGGAAAATGCCAGTGTGAAATTCCAAATTGAATCAGCTTATTCATATAGCTTGCGATTACTTGAGGAGGCTGTTATGCGGAATATGAGCCTTCGATGTTCAGCGCGCTTATCCCATTCAGACTGCTGTTGCTGGTTTTATTTCATTCTCTTTTTCTAAAGCTACTGGCTGGCTGCGCCGATAGGACGATGAAAATGCATTAGTAATTCCCACCTGCGCCGTCGAAAGAATTTTGAGCGCAACAAAACGGGCGAAACGACTGACGGCGATATCGCCTTCATGGATTGTGTCCTTCGTAAATACATCGCTGTATACCACGGTAACTGAATTATAAAAGCGAAGAGAAACCCTAACGACATCGAGGCAATCTAAGCCTTCGAGCCGTCATCACCTCTCATGGGCTCCTTTTACGCTCTTCTTATGTGAGCACTAGCGATGACATCAAGTCCGACAGCCATGCCATAACCAGTTACATGAGACGAAATTGATACACGGCAGCCCTCGTGCAGCATGAAACGGCAATGAGAAAAATTGCGAGAATCATTTCTCCATATCTGATTATGAACAACACTCTGAAACATGAAATATCTAAAAGTGGCCATTGAACTTTCTTCTATTTCGTATCTTCAACGCGCTTCCGGTTACTATTCGAAAGTGCGTTGAGTAGAGCACTTGAATAGCGTGTAGCAATTAGTCGGTTAGATTCCTGCTGAAAAAAAGCGTTCATTTCGATGAGTGTCCGCGTTGTCGTCCTTCGTTGTGCCCTAGCGTTGGCCCGTGGACTGATTTATGCCGTCCCCTGGGCGCGCGTTCGAATGGCGCCGCCCACCCAGGCGCCAGTCGTGCTATTACTTGCTCTACTATTTGTACTTGCTAAAAGCCGTTTCTCACACTAAGTGGCACCTGAGGTGTTCCACCCCACGTCCCACACCCACACACAGAGCCGACAAACGTCCAACCCAAGTCTCATCCGAAAGGAGTCGTGTGCCAAACGCCTTCTCCAGCCCGTCTCTCGCCGCTGAATCTTCATAACTGAGCGCTCTCGACTGGCTGTCGTCTTCTGCACCTATTACATCGTTCAGGGCGTGAAAAAAGTTCCGATTGTGTTGTTCCTGCTGCTACTGCTGTGCCTGCTTGTCCGGTGTGCCAGTGTACGTTGTCCACTATTTGATTGTCGACGACTTGATGCTGCTGGTCTACGAGTAGCTGTTGTGTGGGCCCTATGGTCCCCTCCCCATGTCCCTATCATCGAGCACCTCAGCGCAGTTTGCTCCTGTTCGGAGGTCACCACTGCCGTCGACACATTCACTAGCTACTCTAGCCAATAACAACAATAATCATCACAATAACAATTCGCTCGTGAATTCGGCACTAGAGCCCGTACTCGAGACCACACCGCTCACTAACGGCGGTCCAAAACTAAAAAAGGCCACTGTACCGGTGCCAGATCCGCGACGTCCAGTATATCGCGAGCAACCAATCCCTCGTTTCGCTGGAACCACATTTATCGTGAGTTATTGAATTACAACTACTTACATGTTCATCATTTTATACTCCATTTTTATATTTATGTTTCTTTCTAAGATTAATTGTTACCATAAAAAGGTGACAGATTAGATGCTGTCGGCGTGTCGGTTTCATTTGGCCTGCTCTCAAATGCCCTGCATTGGAAATGCATGAGCTGCCAGTGAACGTGAACAAGAATGGGCCATGATTTTCTTTTCTTCCCTCTGATGTCTGGTCCTGTGATTTTTTTCGGAAGCAAAAATCTCATCCGCAGTTTTCTCATTATTGATCGTGGTGTACACCAATGGAATCATCAATAGTTTTCATTCTCCTACCCGATGCATGCATCATCGTCGTTGCTCTTTTGTTTGCATTTGACTTGCCCTACGAAGGTCGTCGTTAAAGGAGGAAAACGAATGAAGCAGCAGCTAACGGCGAGTTCATCGCGTTCAATCTCATTTCTCAGTGGAGCCCGACAACGGTGATTGGCGTACTATACCTACTCCCCCACTGCCTCTCTCCCTCTTCTCAGTTGCCTATCATTCTGCAACTCAGGTGATAGGTGTCCCCCCCCCCTCCCGCCACGTTCACAGCCCCTCTAACGAGGCAATCAAAGCATTTCAAGTTGAACGGCGTCAAAGCCGGCTGCACTCACATTCACACACATGGCCACATACGCGGCGATTTTTCCACCTCACATTGACTCTCTGACTCGCGCACGCACTCACACCGGTGACAGCTAATTGCTGGAGAAGAGTGCTTCAAAGGCCTGAATTATGCAAATTGATGGAGCAGAGACGGTGACAGCGCCGTGACAAACACCGTGTGAAGCTGTGCTGCTGTTGTGAGAAAATCATTTTCATTTTGAAGATTGTCAGTTCTAGTCGGAAGAGTGCTTTGGATCGTATTAGATTTGAGTGTTGTTTGATTGAATTCACGAGTATGTGAATGCTTCAACATCGCAACAACAAAGTCCCCCCCCCCCCCCTCATTCGCTGACTGTGAAGATTTCTCGTACAGTTGGACTTTGTCCCTATACTTGGAAATCATGGGTGCTCTGTTACCGTCTGAATTTCCACTTCACCATCCATCGACCGACTACTGCGCAGACCTATTGAACCCCTCCTCCTCATTCTCTCCTCATTCAATCTTCCATGGCTCATATTTCAGTTTTTTGAAATGTTTTGCACCGCCATATCGGATGTCCAGCTGGGGTACTCATAGTGAGAAGTGACCGGCGAAGCTCCATTGTTGTCAGAGGGTTGCTCAGCGATTCCATGCATCTACTCGATGTGGACTCGCTCACCTAACAGCGACACAGGTCCATGGATCCACTCATGACACGTCAGTGATGCATCAAAAGCATTTTTTGATTTCATCGCTCTTTTTAAAATTATAAAGGAAGTTGTAAAGGTGACTTGCTACGAACGCATTTCCATAGCGTTTTGGTCAGCTCGAATTATTTGCTAAGCAACCAAGGAGTGGGCTGAATCTGATAAATTGAGACAATTTAAGAAGGTGCAGGCAAGAATAGAACCCCGTCGTCTACTACCGACTGTGAAAATGCTTCTGAAAAGTCCCACTCACGGCAGATATCAATAAATTGGGCAACTCATCCAGTATATGCACCGTCAGTTGTTCGATCACTGTGAATATGGAGGGGAATTGAGTTTGTTAAACTCTCCAAGGACATAGCGATTCTTTTGTGCGAAGAAATCTACTGAAATGCTTTTTAGTGATTTCATTTTTCGAAAGGAGCAATCCTGTTTAATCTTAGGCATCCCTCCTTTTGGAACCCAACCTACGCAGTCTTGGTCTAGTCCATATGTTGTCATCAGTTTTCGTAGCTGACCCGAATTATGACTTCCTTTGTCACGCACTTGGCCCCACACACACATGCCGCACCAAATTGGATGTCGGTCCATTATTTACATAATTAATGTTCACATACCCGAAATGGGGATTAGTTATGGCAAGGGTGAGCGGCAGCAGCTAAGAAGTAGGAAAAATCGACATCGCCTGAGGGATATCAAATGGTAGTTCAGGCTTGGCTCCTTCCTTCTTTTCTGCGTTTACCTTTTTGTTTTCTCTGGTTTTTTTTGGCTTTTCTTGTTTCTTTGATCACGATGCGAACATAAGTAAACGAGTTTCATTATGCGATCTTCCCCCTCTCTTTCCTCCCGGAATCCAGAGGAAACACAAGTCGCCCGTCCTTCCGTCGGCTGTCCTCATCTCACGGAAGCTCCAATTTGGTCTCATCATCGAGTGAGGATCGGCAATGGCTCCACTATGATTAGAGACTGAGCGAACTTGAGACACATTCATCAAAGGCGAACTTCCTCGAAATAAACGACACACTGTCTTCATCCATTCTACCGTAGTTAGCCCACTTTTCTAAGTTCGATACTCTCAAGCTCCCGTAGTCTCATTCCTGGCCAATTTCTGGCGAAGAACTCATTGGAAATTGAGCCACAGCTAGTCACCTCAACGGGACCGTCGGCTCGTTGTATTTTTATGACGTTTTCTCGATTTTCCATCTTTCCCCGTGTCAGGAGGAAGGATCACGAACGGGCGTAAAAACCCTGTGGTGGTAACGAGTGCAATATTACGTGAAAAGCAATGAGGGAGCATGGGAGATATATACATGGAACATAGTGATATCTTCATTTGACATTGAACGTCAGCACCAATTTTCACGTCAACTATTCGGGAGCACCCATTAAATAGCAATAATGACGTCTGACTAGGCTGATGGCTGCAGTCAAGCAGCTGATCAACACAAACATTCTCCTTACTCAGGTGGTTACTTCGGGCTCAATGGAATCAGTCAGGTCTGTTTGACCAGCCACACACGATCATCTTAACTTTTTACACCTAAAGCATATGTTTCTTTAAAAGGCCCAACTGGTTACTTTTGTAGTAGTGCGCAGTACATGGTAATCGCCCTAGGACCCCGCCACACATGGCGGACCTAGCTCGCACGCGCCGCATCGCACGACGCGTGTTGTGGTACGAGATCCTCGAAATCCGAAAACCGACTTGTCAAACTACACGAGCAGGACCGGTTGCTTCTCCAATTCTGGGAAGCCGCTTAGAAAAAGGCTAAGAAGACTCGGATGAGACAGGGTTGAAAGCTTTTTCAGCGCTTCAGGACGTGATTGAAAATCCATGTGAAGTAGGAGTGAGAGACGAAAACAAATTCTTTTCATCACTACTCCATCTGAAGGTCGCTGCACCTTTCTCTCGATGCACTTACGTTACGTGGTTTATTGGATTTCCTCTCCATCTCTTCTCTTTCCATTTACCGTGTTCATTTCAATGTGGTCAGTAAACTCCCGTCTTCAGTTTCAAACTTTTCTTATAATCGAGACAACAAAAGATCTTTTCCGAAAATTTTGAATTTCCTTCAAATATTAGGGCATGACTAAATTGCTACTCCAGGAAAGGAACTTGTAACCATCTGAACAAAATTGACTCGAACTTTATTTGCTTTACTATAAATGTGCTGTACTTTGTATGGCATACAGCAGCTGCTTTCCGGGTGCATATTAATCAAGTGTTGAGAAGCTTACCAGTCTTATTTACCACAACTCAGCAGGAATATTTCTAATGGTGTCTCCCCTAATAAATAAAGGGCAATCACTGCAAAATAGTAGGCTGTCACTGGTAGAATTTCGCTGTAAATCGCCGCTGGACAATGGGTGAAGAGCTTTTTTTCACACTTCAAGTGGTGCCCATCAATTTTCTCACCTATCAATCACTGTAGCTTCGCTTCTCCACGTACCCCTCAATGATGAAACGAAATGCACCAGTCTTCGGCCCCTCTTCGGAAATATGGGAAATGGACCCTTCGGTCATGAACTCGATTTGAAATTCCCGCTCAAATTAACTGTGTCTCTTACTCCTCCTGGAAGTGGGTCACTCACTGCCCACCCTTTTTGCATGATTCAGGCCTTCGAAGGGTCGTCACCATTGACGGTTGCACCTGTTGATACCTTCACTCGTCTGCGCTCTAGCTCACAAGTTAGAGATGCATGAAAGGGAGTTCGTGATGTCCCGTGAGCAAATGCAGTTAATTTACAGACGATTCCAAAATCTCCCTGAATTATAGGTGATCCGCTCCTTTTTATGTTACGCGATTTATCTCGAAGAGGTCAGAATTGCAGTGTTTTATTCAAGGATTTTTCTGTATTTTTGTGACGACAAATTTCCTAAATTGAAAATTTTCCGGATACTGTGAAAGTAACCGAATGGAATTCTTTCAAATTACTCTGTCATTATACGCACCCCTCAACTCACTCCTTTCAATGAACTGAAACAGGATACTTTTCTATCTAATTAAATCTCTTTCCTTTACTGCGAAATTAGTAGTCCTTCCTTGGAGTGCAGGAACCCAGGTCTCTCATAGATCGTGGCACTTCAAAAGTTTATTTATTTGTTTGAAAATTGTTTGAAAATTGTCCTCTTTATTATTCCTTTTGACTTAAAGCGTGATTTGAGCTCTTGCAACTTATCCGTGAGTTACTAGCGAGCACGTCATCATCACATTATGTTGATAGTCTGCAATATCACCCCCATAGGAGATGCATTCTTCTCCAGCGAAAAGGAACACGAGCAGAAAGCTGAGGCGAGGGCGAAAACAACTATCAAATTCATTGAAATCATGAAACACCGTGATTTCCCCATTTGGCCTCCATGCCAGCCTTAACAACCCAATCCCTTACCAGTCATTCCTTATATGACCCTGACTTCAGTTAGACTCAATATATAGTCATGCGCTTTGCAAGTTTAATCCGCCGAAACTTAGCGCTATGATGCTGCATGCATTGAAGTGTTCTACCGACGGAAGTATGTACACATAGCAAGTGTGACTTTGAAAGACTGCGTTGTGGTTGGTTCCCATTTCTCATAATTGTTATTGATATTCTTGAAGTATAACTACTAGCACTGCTGTCTAATCCATTTGCCCCTAATCATTCATGGCGCGCAGAACTAAAACTGCCCGTCGAGGGCAACATAAAAGTCTTTTCTATGTGAACTATGGATCTTTTCAGAGGCCAGACGCGCCAATTCCCTCAGCGGTAAGCGTCATTAGGACAGAAAATTCGTGAGGCCACCTGCGGCGCGCAATGCGTTGCGTTCGAGCTAGGGATGCTGTATAATGCCGGGTCCTGTAGGGATTACGCCGAACAGAAGGCAGATGGAACGGTATCACTCCAGAATCCAATCGCTGTGGCGCCCAGTCTTGCACGAAATCGTGTGATGCGAATTTTCTGTCCTGATGCACAGGACTTTTCACAGGGTTATTAATGGTTTCATGTCAAATTTACTGACAATGGGCAGCAAATAAAAGTTGATTATTGAACATTGCTCAATACTTAAGATTACTCTCTCCTACAGTAGGTGTTTGTGTTATGGCTAACATGCAACATGTCATCGATTCATAAGAAAAGTATTTTTAGGAAAACGCGCAAAGTTGTAATTACGATGCGTCAACGAGAGTGTGTTTACATTTACTGCAAAGTTATCATATCCCTGTAAACATCACATACGACATACGACATGCTGCCACATGCAGAACATCTAAGTGAGATGGTGTAGTGGGATGATGATTCCAAGATGCGATAAGAATGTGTGCTTCATCGCCGATTCCCCGGGGATCGCTATAAAAATGTCAAATTAGGACCTCTCGAGAGAAACACAAGATGTGTTCAAGCACATAGTACTCTATAAACTAAAACAACAACAATACTTTCGAGTTCTTTCATTGATTTCTTGCTTGACTTGCCTGGAAAATTTGTGAGTTTTTGTAATTGATTCACCCAGTGAGATCCAAGTGAAATACTGGGAAACAGTTCAACTTTCCGGAGAGGATTTTGATCCTGTTTCTGTTGAAATTTCGAGAAATTTTTCAAGCTATTGGTTTACCGTTGGGAACGCATGAGACCACTTCCTTCGTGAGTTTTGCTTTCGTTTCCGCTTATACGAACACAACACACTTTCGACTTTCTCATGCCTGAGTGCCATTAAGCTGTGAAAAACCCATCAACAATGAATACTAAAGAAAACTTCGAGAACTCCCACCTAAAGAAACAACCTACGACAAGACAGGGGTCTAGAAAACAGGCAAAGAAAACAAGAAAGGAGTCTAGGAAAGGGGCCCTCATTCTGTCACATTTGAATAAACTCAGTTTCCGAAATAACCTCTATCATTCATTTTCTCCGAGACCAAGCCATGAAGTAGTTAAAAGGCGATGAAAATGTTGGCTAACCTCCCAATAATCATTTTTGATTATCAAAATTTCACAAGTAATATAGTTATGCTGCAGAAGGAGGCAGTGACCATCGTACCACAAACGACCGCTGTCATTATTTCGTTGCCGAGCCTATCACTGAACCAACCCGCATTATGTTTGCGGCGCCGCATTGGCACCCTTTGTACCACACTAAAAGTAGAGCATTTTTGTATTTGGCGTGCGGTCAACATACTTGACAAAATTGTTGTCTTTCATAGGCAGGACCTCCGACTTCAACCAGCTGCAGACAAACATTTTTGATTTGTTTGAATTCCTGTGACTTTTCATCAAAAGGTATCATAAATTGTCACATTACAACAAAAATGTCAGTTATTAATATTATCAAAATTGGTAATACTTCACTAGCTTCAACTTGATACATAGCATGCACCTGCGGAGTATTTCGCTTCGCGTACGCACGCCCAGTTTTCATGTACTGCGGCTTTGCAGGTTTTTCGAATGAGGCATATTTTTTTACTTCATGGAATAGCTTACAGCAGAAAAAAGCTCTATGCGATGCCTCTTGCGAGTTCTATGCGATGCTATCTCTTTCTGTTTTTCGAACAAGAATGATTTTTATAGTGTTCTGAATATTCTTTATATATTTATTATTATTATATTTACATCTCTACTTCTTTACTCATTGCTAAGGGAATTTGAAAATTTACAAACAATTATTGTTCCGTCCTTCTATAAGATGCACATTACATTGTCTATATACTATACACTATACATTGTCCTTCACGAGCCTTGGATGGATCACAAAGAATCTTTGTTCATCACTCTGGTTGTTCATAATAAACTTGGACTTTACCCGCTACTTAAAAAGATTGTTTACCCTTTTATTTATGGGTAATGGGTCCCTGGGTGAATATGGCCATGTCGTGACTATGGCTTCTTCAGATTGTTTTCGCCCTCACTTCAGTCGGTGGTTATTCTGGCAACCTCTTACGCTCCGTTCATTCAGATTTTACTCCACTGATACTTTATAGCTTCTGAAAGTGTTATCATCTCACCCTTAGTCAGCCCACCTTTGACCCTCAATGGTTGTTCATGAAAGGATCTCGATCAGGACAACACATCTTGTCCATAGCAACTTACGTCTGACGTACTTCAATCACCATAGAAAATTTTACGATGCCATTGTACTTTTGTTTTTGTGACCGAGATTAGAAATGTAAAGACTCGGGCAACTTACGCCTTTTGCTTCCATTGAATCGCTATTACTTGCCCTTTAGAAGGTTCTGTGTTGAAAATGTCTCGAGGAGAGCTCCAAAAACGCGAGTGCTCTCTGGATTGAAATCAGACTGATTTCTTCTGCCACAGTCACTAAATTATAGGCCTTGATGTGAAATATGGCTAGATTCCATTTCCAAGATCCACAAGGAGTTCATCAGCGCCAGGGTGCTGCTGCAATTAAAATATATTCTGTTCTTATTTCATTTATAGTGGGTTTCTAGTGACTTTATCAGTCTAGGACTTGAAACTTGGCTATACTTCAGCCTTCCAAGATCCTATCTACATATTGGATTGAAAAACAAAATCCCGCCGTTTTTTAATTCTCTGTGTCTCCTTCGACAAAGCTTATACATGTGTTCGATGAAGCTTTTTTTGCTCTACAAAATGCCGTTGTTTGATTTTTTCGATCTCTTTGATGGCTTGATATTTATGAGGTTTAGAAAGTGTAATCTGAAAGCAAAACTTCGCACTTCCGACATTTCCTCTCCTTCGTCTGCCATCGTGGTCAAAAATATGAGCGCATACATTTTCGATAGAGCCTTTTTAATTCTACAAAACGTTATAGCTTGTTATTGAAACCGCTCAACTGTGTGCTGATTCTAAGACTCACAAATGCAGCGCTCAGCAAAAATGTACACTTTCGGTATTTTCCCTTCCTCGCCCACCATCGAGTTTGTAGAGAATACCCATGTATGCTTTCGAAAAAGCTTATCTATCGTACAAGAAAGTGCCACTTATCTTCTGAATCCTCTCATAGTTTAAAATTTCTGAGGCCTAGAAATGGGGTACTCAGCTGAAACCCACCCGCCCTTTTTTCGCCAAAAATCGAGATTTCACCAAACAGTTTTATTCGCAAGGAAACCAATAATTATAACAGTAGATTCATAGGGGATGCTTTTTATCCCTCATTTGATTTCATCAGAAGTATGAGAGGCAGCTCTTTTGCACGTCGATTTGCCAAAAGTGGAGATTTTCGCCTTTAAATGACACCATTTCTGAACCTCAAAAATAACCCGATGAAACGATCAAAAACCGAATGGAACTGTCTCGTGCTGAAAAAGCTCCATTGAAAACATATGCGCATACAATTGACCTCGATGGCAGACGAAGGAGAGGAAATGTCAAGAGTGCGAATTTTTACCTTCAGCTTACTTCATTCCTAAGCCTTATAAATATTAAGAATTAGAGGAATCGAAAAAACCGACAGCGCATTTCTTAGAGCAGAAAAAGGTCCATCGAACACATGTAGAAGCTTTGTCGAAAGGTGAAGAGAACGTTGCGAAACACAGAGAATAAAAAACGGCAGCAATTATTCCTCAACCCAGTACTTCTCATTATATTTCCAATCTCATTTTGTCCCTTTATTGGTATCGTTAAACTGTAGTCCGAAACCCAAAAGTACTTGCTATAACTGCTTTACTTTTATGATCTTACCAATTAGCTATAATGCAACCGCCAATTCCAAAACGCCATCATTTTGAAGTGCAGAAAAAGCTCATTTCCCTTTTTCCTAGTAGCTATTTTCGTCAGTTCTATCTAAAGTTAGTTACTCCCTGGAACTGTGTGGTCAATCGCCTGGTTCTCCTGGTATGATACTTCAGTGTTCTGTGAGAATGGGGGCAGAATTCGGGGTCTGTACCGTTACGTCAAAATTTCGCTCTGCGGCCAGCTGCGTGCGGCGTGATGCGTGCAAGATGGGGCGCCGTATGTAATTGGGTCCTGAGGCGGGTGCAGTCGCTCCAGAACCCAACTACATGCAACGCCCTTAGCTAGCACGCGTCGCGTTGCACGCCGTGGTGCGAACCTCGGAATTCGTGGTAATGTGTTTGTACTTTTTTACCTACTTATATTAATCGTATCCGATTGGGAATGTAAATTGCTGCACCTCCTGTTACTTTCCTGCTGTACTTTACCCATGAAGTACATAATCAGAACATCAGTGCAGTGAGCATTCATATACCTATATCTCCACAGCAAAATAATTTTTGGTACCCGCGCGAGACTTTCTATTGAAGCACAAAGCGAATCAGAAAAGCTGGAACATTTCTGTAGAATAGGGGTTCCCTTGAAGCGCAACAGATCCAAAAGAACATTAAGGAAGTCGTGGTAACTAGAAAATTCTAGTGCAATTTAGGAAGTGCGAACATTTTTACGTTTCACTGGGCACCAATAGGATTCCGTAATATCATTGCGCCGGAAATGCATGAACTCAGCCGTACTCGAAGGAGTACGGCTGAGTTCAGGTGAGGGACTGAATTTAGAAAGGACTGCGGAACAAGTCACACTGGAAGGTATCATTAGATGAGGACTATTTGCGCAGGAAATGATTTCAAATTCTCCCGTACAAATTGATCATATTTGTCTTAGTAGGAGGAATGGCGTGTTTGTTCACACACGCTATGGACTGTGTTAGAGCGCTTAGCGCATTACCCTAGTCTGGGTCCGATTTTATGCGGAACTGAGCACCTACAGTAATCCAGGCTACGAAGAGGGTTGTGCGAGGCACTGTCACTACAACAATACGTGCAAATTTATCGTGGAAGGATGCAAATTTTCACGATGGTGCCATTAGTAAAGCCCCACCCATATTTTGCTATCACCGCTGCTGAAAAACTTGGTTGTAATTGTGTTGGCTTCCTTTTCAATCCGACAAAGGCGTGACAAACAATGGAAAATTGTTGCCGTGCAGCACAAAGCAACGAGGGCAAATTGTTGCGCTGCTCCTCTCGCGCTCTCACAAATGTAAAGGAAAAGTGGTCCGTTTGAGGTTGAAGTATTTTTATGCCGCCACTACTACCACATACTCAACACTGAAGATCAGCGGAAACCCTTCCACGCTACCGTTCTGAAACTCCTTGACTGAAGAATGATTTTCTGAAAAACATTTTCATATGTGGTTTCATGATTCTAATACCGGATCACAGGAAGTCACATCCGAACTCTCCATTGAAAGTGTAAGTCCGCAGCGATTTTAATCTTTTTGACGAAACTTTTTTGATGTCGTCTATTCGAATATTTGATTTTCAAATTGAATTATCTGGTTGGATAGTCAACATCCGTTGAATATTTTATTGTGGTAAATGAAAATTTGCATCTCAAAATTAAGGCGGTGAGTAGGACGATTTTTTTCTTGAAGTGAAGGCTGTAATTTTCCTGATCTTTCAGAACCGTAAAATTATCCCAGTGCACACTGATAAGTCGAAGGCGCATTCCAAGACAGATTTTCTGCGTTATGGCGCTAAACTGAAAAGTGGAATGCTGATGAACACATGAATGAAGAAAAAACCAAAGGAAATCCCAAAATCAGTAAAAATAAGACCTATCTGATTTGGTGGTATCATTAAAATTCAATAGTGTCACCATAACGTTAACCTTACCGTCATTGCTCACGACCTATCCTGTCACCCATTGCAAGTCTGTTCTGCCACGTAGCTGCCGCCGTTTTCACCAATCGCATCAAAAGTGGGCGGTGCTCAGCTGAAAGTGGTGGGCGCCAGCTGAATCAAAAGCTCGGCGGACCCTAATGACCTATCCTCTCGCCTCCACCAAGTTATGTCCTCAGCAGTTGCAGACGTTGCCCCTGGGTCATACCTTTCAAAAACTAATCCGTGTCGAGGGCATAAAACCGAGCCCTCATCTCTACTCACTGCGCTATAGCGCCTTGTAAGTAAATAGTCGTCACTCTCTTTTATCACGCATTTAATATAATAAAGTGGGCTGATGACGAAATATAATTAAATCAAAGAAATTTCATTCGCTTCTAATTCACCTCTCGGCCTTCTTCCCTGATAAGAGGTAAAAATGCTAATAAGAGTGATCTGCTTAGATACGTCCCTTTATCAAATGCTGACCATTGAATTATTAATAGTGTTTTATTAATATCAATTTGCTCTTGTAAAGGTCTTCTGAAAGTTAATTGATTACGAGATTCAGGGAATCCTTGTCACATGTACTTGTAGTGGCATGCGTGTCATCGTTCGCATGACTGGAAATATAAAAATCTTCTCCTACGTAAAGATGAGGGGCCTTAGGAACGATCAGATACTAACCTCGAAGAAGCGTCATACATTCCAATTTTATTCGAAATTCCATTACTGATAGAGCGTTGAGAACTGCAGGAACCTCGAATAGAGTATTGTCAGCTGGGGCTATATTCGCGGTCCCAGGTGCCTCTCTCGCTCATCAGAAACTGGATGAAACGACAAAATTGATATTTTCTGATAAATGCATTGACTGGATTCCCTCAATTTCAATCCATACCTGTTTCCGGGATTTTTGTTTACATTACCATGATTACGCTGGCTTCCGATCTCTCATCGAAATTATTTGTAGATCAGCTTTCATGTAAACTTAAACCCATAAAGGCGAACATAGCACAGTGGTTAGAGGAATCGTCCAGGGAAACTGAAGTTCTCCTTTACACCTGCATATATATGTTAAATTTGTAACTGAGGGCCAGATGCAAAGTCTCACGTGCATATAAAAGAATCCGTTTGAGCTAGAGCTCTGCTAAGTGGCTGCCGACGGGGTGGGGTATCCGAGTGGCTAGAGGGCCAAGGAACAAAGAGGCGACACTCACATGGCCAGGGACGCAGAGCGAGAAGCAAATCAGCGTCGGGTGCGAAATGTGGACTGCGCTCTGGCCGCTATGACCATTCAGATCTTGGTCGGCGGGAATTCGAATGAACTGGCCTTCTTCCCATTTTTCGGTTCCTGCTCCCGAATGAGGGGAATTTCTTGGTTCTCTTGTGGTTCTGTTCGTGTATTGTATTTAGTGAAGCGATTACAAGAAAAATCAGAATTGTGGAATTTCCGTGGACGATTTCTTTAAGAGGGCACATTCCACTCATCGTAAGAGGACGTATGGGCTGAACCCGTTCAGGCAGAAGATTCCACGTGCCGAATTCAAATAGAACTCCCCACTCTCCTTCCCATGATTCCCGGCGTTGTGGAATGATCCTCAAAAGATCAGAGAGCAGTCGTCGGAGAGTTCGTTAATGAGTTGTCTTTTTCAATTAACGTTCATGACAGAGGAGCATATAACCTTGACATAAAACATGCATTGTCTACCACGACATATGGTACCAAGGAACCCTTCAATCATGAATTGTTTTCTGAACTTTGCAATTCGTTTTACTTTCTCACTTTTTTTGGAAAAGAGCTCGAAAAGAAGGTTTGTGTGCCCATAAGAATGCAAATGCCCAGAACAGGTGCATATAAGAGATAAAGAAAATAGATGTAATATAAATATGATAAGGAGTGCGAGAAGGGTCCTTATCGACTGCACTTTTTTGGAAATGGTATCAGCAAAGTTCAGTAGGTGTACTAGGCCATTACTGTCATATGCTTGGCATAACCGCCGGCGCCCTGTTCCTATTGAAGGCTGAGTGAGGTGCATTTGTCAACCTCTTGAACTCAAATAATTCACGTTTTCTCGATGTCGAGCCCTTTTGACACGTGGCTGCCACAATTTTCACCAATCGCATGACGAAGCTGGGCGGCGCGCAGCTGAAAGTGGTGGACGCTGGCTGATTTGAGGGCTTGACAGACATTAGGACGTATCCAGGAGGATCCTAGACACCGCCACGGGCTTCTTCGTGTAGGGAGTTTTTCGTATAAGTCCTTGGGCATTTAACTGTGTCATAAAATGAAGACACATGATGCACAGGTGACGCAGGTACAGAGTTATCACTTGTAGCTCTGCTGCTAGCTCCACTATGTAGACGCTTCAGTAAATCTTAAGGCATCTTTGAAATTTCTCTTCTGCAAAGTTATTGATTTTTGCCAGAACGTATCTTCCATATCGAGGATTTCCGCTTGTTAATCTGAATTGAAAAGTGAGATCTCCTTGTATAGCTCAATTCCGATGTCGATGAGGTCGGCGCGGAATGTAAGGGCATCGGGATGGGCAATGACCGCAGTCGACGAGACAGACGATTTGAGAGCGAAGCGAAATTCAAGAAGCAGTAAATCGGCCCTAAGTACGTACGCGTTTATCTTGACCGCGTTGATGCATTCGTTCGTCGGTTGACTGGCTGGCTGGCCCAGTCGTCGGTCGGTAACTGCTCCCTGCTTGGTAGTGTGTTACCAGGGCGGCCACACTTGCTTCCATTTGCATATCTGCTAGCGGCAAATCGCTCGTCCCGAAATCTAAGGCAAATCGTCTCAAAAATTCAATTATAAATTAGCACATTGTGGTGTGCGCGCGACGAGCGTGTCTCGCCACAAACCTGCGTTTACGCGACGACGGCCGCTGTTACTGCCAGCTAAACTCGATGAACGCGCTATGTCTTCAGGAGAGCCCTCGAGCACCAAACCTTGCTCTTGCACTTGAATTTCGCTTCGATATACGTCATAGGATTAGCCCCATTGATATAGTACACTGGAGAAGTACCGCTAAAGTTAAACCGCTCATAGAAATCTGTCCAGAATTGCAGCTCCTATAAGCTCCATAGCTATAGAATCGATAATCGATTGCAAGTTTTCCCACCTGGGACAGTGGATAAAGATTGGGTGTATTTTTCGGTTACCTGAATTCCTTATATCGGTAGTTTTTATATAAATATAGTCCCAGTCTCATTAATTCCCACCGCACTCATTTTGACTTCAGAAATTTATGGAAGTTATTTACTGCATATCTCCAGCTTTCTAAGGCAAGAGTTATGGTTCTAGAAATTTTACTTTCTCTGATTTCTTCACATTCATATCTCTTTGCGATCATAAACTCATTTCTACCACGTTTTTCTATGTTTTTGCAGTTCTACTCAGGGCATGTTACCCAATCATAGATGAGAACACTTGCGTCTATCAAAAGACGGATAATATAAAATATAAAAATAGATAAAGTAATATCAATAGTACATTCACAGCTCAGAATAGCATAGCAAAGGAAAGTACGGCGTAGTCTAACATGATATAGTAAGTATGGTATACTATGTTGTCGTATAGTATAGTTCAATGTGCTAGTACGTTGTATAGTATGGTATAGATAGCGTAGTACAGTGCAGTATAGTGATAGTATAGTAATGGAAGCAAGGAGGCATATTCTTTATTGACATTTCTATGATTATGAATATACAACAACATACTTTTCGTAATCTTCTCCTCAGAAGCTCTTATACGAAGAGATACTTAGTGATACGTCTGCAAGGTATTCATTTGGATGGTAAATTTTTGTTCACCATAGGGAAATCTAGTAATTAATAGGGAACTGCCATGAATGTTGCTAATATATGTCATGATACAAAAGGCACATGCCCTTCTACGTGCTTGGGTGTTTCAAGATCAGTAATAACTGATCTGTACGAAGTAAAAATTCATGTATGAAGTAAAAATGACTAGTCATCGAAAAAAAAACTTTTGCTATCGTGTAAGAATGTTTATGAAGAGCTAAAAGATGATTAGGAAGTGAAAGCTTCTTATTTTCCTTCTCATAATCGTATTTGTCACTACTTTTCCGATTTTCATCAGATAATCAGCTTCCGTTGCAATTTTGACATGTTCTCCCAATCAGTCATGTCTTTGGCTGGCTTTACGACCCGGTTCCTCCTATTTTGATGATGTTATTGGATTGGACAGCAAATGCTCTATGCTAACTCCCTCCGATTAGATAAACATATTCATCAATGGGCGTTAATGGCCACTTCACAGGCCCACTTTTATGTAATCGCCAACGTTTGGATTTTGTTGCGGTATCACGGCTTTTCTGGAGTACAACCGTGAACATGTAAAAGAAGGCTAGAGAGAGTACAAATCTCTTAAAAATTATTTTATTGGATTGGAGGGACAGTAGGGTAAAAAGTATACTTAACCTCACAAACTTGCGTAAGACGTCATATCCTACCGGAAAGGCCTGAGACTTTAATTGTGACCATAGAGAATAAATAAGTGATAGCATGTAATAATGCTGTATAAATAGAACTAAAAAGGAATCAAAGGTGCACCTTTAAAAGGGGAAGACTTTTATATTAGTGAACTCCGCTTTCAAGTAATGATTCATTCACTTCGGCTTCGGCGGCACGATGAATCTATTATTGATTGATTGGTATCTGAATCAATTTCAACAATCAAGCAACATGTCGCTGTATAGTCTCATTCATCAAGAATGGGGGATGAGGGCTAAAATAGGAGAGTTTTTAGTTTTGCATCATTACCTATTTTTGAGAATTTCATCTTCCCTAGATTTGATAACTTTTCATACATAATTATATCTTACATTACGCTCGATAAGCTTTGATGTTTCAATGAAACCGAGATAGTCACAACCTTGGGCTTCAACTAAGTCGCTGGGTGAAGTGGACATTCATTTCCTGTTAGTTAGATGAATCCCTTTGTCTTGAGGAGATAATAGACTATTCTCGAAAAGGGCCCGTTAAGAAGCTATTCCATTGAAGTAGATTGCGAGTTACTAGTGATTTGCTCATTTTCCTAGTGGTAGATTACTTGTTTTCTCCTGTGACAAGGCACTACCTCCATACTATCAGCGCTTTTGTCAATCGTTTTCTCGTTCCTTCCTGAGATTTGATATGCAGTACTGTATTACCTACTTCCAAGTACCCATCAAGTATCTATTGCGCAGTATTTTGGATTACACTTTTATATCACTGACAATTATCATCATTTACCATTTACTATCTCGTGTTATCATACAATGAAACCTTCACATTCTGCTCGGATTTGAATGACTTCAGCATGGGTCTAGCTCATCCTCTCTACAACAAATGACTATCAGTAATCGGAAAAAGAAATCGGCAAATGTTTCGGCCTCATAAGGTGAGACACATGTGCACCAGAGAAATGCCCGCCGATCGGTCACCATTTCGGTGCGGAAGGGGGTTTTGAAAATAGTTCCTGGTAGTTTTCTTCAAAACTTTACATTGGTGCACACTTTGGTTTTTACCTATTTTCAAGAACCTTTTTTGGTAAGTGGTATTATGCGATTTCAAGGACGATGAACGCTGAGAAATTCGGTTGGCCCTACGACAGTTCTCCTGCACTTTCTTGCCAATCCCTTCAGTTGCCCGTTCCGCATTGGCGATTTAGTCCCAATTGTCTCCGATTTCACGCTCAGTTAGACAGCTGTTGAAGGTCTGATAGGGCTTGATTTCAATTATGGCATAGGCGAATGCAAATTGACTTTCCACTCTCACGCCACTGAGCCATTTCACTGCTGCTCATTGGAGCGAGGTCGTCATCACTAAAAGCACTCAAAAAGTACATGGAGCAGAGTGAGAAATACCATGATAATTATCAAAAATTCTTTGTGAAATATTTTTGGATCTTTCAAATAGTAAGATACTGTTGATGGTGTAACTCAACAAATTCATTACGCAACCAACGATGTTCTGTCTTTTTCAGCCACCCGGGTGAGTGAGCGGCTCGAACGTCCTATTGCCTGAATTTCGACCCTAACTTTCTACGAATTTCAAGGTTGTGTATAGAAGAACACATCCACTCTATAGCCAACATACCACATAACAATATTTGATGGTTTGAGAGTTAAGCTGTCTAAAGACCAGCAGCGTAGCCTTTTTCAGTCAATTGATGCTTTGTTGACTATGCCATTCCGAAGTCGTAAAGGGATTCTTGCTAAACAACATGATTACAGACAATTACTATTACTGTTTCTCTCTGTGTAATAACCAGCACGGCTTACTCCGCCCTATTGAATTCTCTGTGGATGAAGTAATGGCATAGTGTACGTGTATAAGACATGTATTAAGGCAGACACACGTGCGTCAACTGACGGCGGTTGTCGTCGTCAGAAAATTATCGACGAAACACGTGGGAATTTCGGAGGATTACTTCTCAACACTATGCTGTGTCCCCGCGCGATGTGTTGCGCTGCACAGCGCCACGTGAGCTTAAATGTCGCGCCACGTAATGCCCCACTAATTTGCATACACTCCACTTGATCATCTTGTTGTGATGTGGACACAATGCTAACACAGGGCCTACTTGTCATAAAACATCAAAGCAAAATAGCCTGTTTGACAGTGCCACTGAATTTCCCAGACAGATGGTGATATTTTGAATATTATTTTGATAATTTGACGGCCGTTGCCCTTTAAACATCCATGAAAGGTTGAAGGTCCAGTTTGGATCCTTTTCGATCTAAGGATAGCTCCTGAAATTGTAACTGATGTTTTCGCCTTATAATTAATCGCCTCCAACTGTTTGGCCAATCACCTATATTTGAGTTACTCGGCTGTTTCACATTCGGAAACGAAAAAAATGTGGAATCAAAAATGCGTCAACTTTCAAGTTTAACACACACCGTAATTTAACTGACTAACTTCTCCAACTATCAAAATTCAACAGAATAGACTCAAGCGTTGATTAATTTTGGGTTCAGCGTACACGCAAAACCTGTATTTTGAATATTGGGGCCATTTTGAAGATCATGCAGAATTCCCTGCTTCAATTCAAGTTTCAGGGTGGAACTTCCACCTGCGCCTTTAAAATGACGCACTCGAACAGAGAGCACCATATTTCGAGGAAATTACTCTACGAAAAGAGGCAAAATTGAAAAATTTCTATTACAAAATAAGAAACAAGTAAAGACCGCTAAATTTCTTTGGAACGGTCTTGGATTGGAGCAGGAAAAATCACTTCACCCATAATGACTTCTCAGTGAATCGACTTGCACTGAAAAAAACGTTTGATGCCTCGTTCAGCTCTTCAAGCGAGCGCAGAAGGAGGCTTTAAAACAGCAAAGGATGATGAAATGAAGTTCGCACACGCTCTCTTGCAGTGTCGAGGATTTCATTTAATCTGAGGAGGCCCCCTCCTCTAATTCCTCAGTCAGTCGAGTTACGCGCGTGCATTCCACCGAAACATTGATTTGTGGTCGGGAAAAACGGAACACCTAACGGTTTCCAGGAGTAGGCCCCACTGAGGGAGGAAGGAGGGGGCCACGTGTCCGTTGAGAAGTCCCATCACCTTCGGACCTAGTGATTTACCTACCGATTACTGGAAGTGAAAGAGTCCATATGGAGCGTTGGAAGAGCAACAAGGCATCGCATCGCGCTCAGTGAGCCGCGCCGATTTGCGGCGTGCCGTCGTTCCGTGCAGTCAGTCTTGTGCCACCACCCGCTATCGGTAACATCTCCTCTCCAGTTGTGCTGACTTCGACTCGCTGGATCCTGAGGCCAGCTTGCTGTCACCAAAAAGGAGTGTCCGGCTACGCAATCTGTGCACCTTTTCCGCGATAATCGCCATCGTCACGCCCCTAGCAATGGCTACGGCTGCGGCTGCCGCTGGCGCTCCTGCTGTTGCCATTGCTTCTGCTTCTACCGCTACTGCTCCGGCTATCTTCGTCGACCGCTCTTCATTCATGACACATGCTGATCTCATTCTGATGGCTGATTAGGCGTGTCATCGTGTCATCTTTGTCACATCGACTGATCCTACACCCTTGCAAGTGCCTTTGTCGTCATTAGACCTTTACTATCTTCTATCTCTCTCTACCCATGTGTATCATCTGGTCTTACTCGTCTAATGTGTTTTGATTTCGTGGAATGAAATGCATGGGCATGTGTCGTGGCAACGATTCACTGGTCGACTAGGGAAATATAAGGTGAACTGTTAATATTTTTCAATGATCCCAATCATTGCAACAAACAACAAGCAAACAAATAAACGCGTTGCTTATAAACTCTTAATTATTGATGGTCCACGACCGATTCATGAACCTCTTAATGCGGTCTCATTTGAACGACCGCCGTTGCTATAGAGCAAAGGAATATGTACTTCTGCAGCAGCAGCCTTATTATATATTGCCAAAAATTACGGATAGGTAAATGTGCCATGAAGTAATAAAGCACGATACACTCATATCTCCCCTGAGGTACACTTCCCTATTCGTTCGTTGTTACAATCTATACCTGAATCTGTTTCTTCTGAATATTCCCGTTTCATTCGAGAAATGTGCTCCTTTTTGTCGATTGCCCGTGACAGCCCACAAAACGCCAGTATAATTCGTTTAGAATGCCACTGCAACAAATTCAAAAGACGGGTTTCCAGAATGGAATGCTTGGAGAAATATTAATTCATATGTACGGCTATTCACTGGGGCTTTCCAGACTTCCATGAATTCCTATCTTATGGAGACCGAAACTTGATGGAATGCCGCTTCAAGACCCCGAATAACTTTTCGATTCAGGGGCCATGTAGTCGTAGGGTCCATCAGCAGCCAAGCTCATGGCTTTCATAAAAATATTCTGGTACATTTCGGAGTAGATTTCACTAGGAAGACTGCAGGTTTAACGCTATATTTGAATCTCTGGTCTCGATCTCCCACTTCCATCCCATCTCCTCCCTGGATTTGAGGGTTTAGCATCTGCGTGGAACCTGAGACTCGGTGGCACCTTTTGAATGCCCCTGATGACTCTTGCACTCCCAAAAAACTCACCGTCTTTCTGATAGCATTTTGATAGAATCATCAGAAAAAATGGTGCTAACCTGACCGCCTGACCTAACGCAATTCTTTTTTCTTTACTTATTTGTCATACACACACTAGCAACATTTTTCAATGACATCGGTTTCAAGGCATGAAAGCCAGGAAATGAGTTCAAGTGCGAAGCATGTGCTCTTTAGGGAAATTAAAGGAACCTCTTGAAATTAATGTCTCCATTGGGGGCAACGTCATTCTTAATTGAACCGATAGTTGCCAACCAGATTAAAATTTTCCGGTTTCTCAAGCCCCCTTCACATCAAAATGCGTTGGCTAGAGGATAGCAGAGGGTTAGGGGTGTATAAAAGTGAACATGTTAGTATTTGCTGTTCAGTAAACAGTACCTTTGTTTCTTCTGTGAAGGAGAAACTCTTCCCGTGAGGTTCAATTCCAAATCGACAAACGCGGCCTGAAATTTATCACTGCTAGTCCCGTTGTCATGGATGTGAGGGAACGTACCTTCGGAGCAAACAATTTCATTACAATTCCTTCCGAACCAAGCGCCTAGAGCTGGACGGCCCTTTAGGCTTTCCTTGGCTATTATGAGTTACTGGGACTAACCCAAAGTTTGACGTGAAGTTGTCCTACCAAAAGCTTTTCAAAAAGGACACTTTTAAGACGTCAATTTATCGTTTACTTTATCATCTTGAGAATAGACAAAAGAAGGAGGAAAGGCTTGGATTAAGCTTGCCCGTGCTACACAATAGGGCTACAATTTCAGTTAGCACTTGGGCAACGTTGAAAGGTGGGTAACCGGAAATAGACCTGTAGCCCAATTGTGTTCATAGCACGACGCCCATAATTGTCCTGTGTACTTTTGAACATTTTCGCTTGATTTCAAGCGCGTATTTTCAAGCAACCACATTCGCTCACTAATGTGCTGTAATCATCTCATCAAAAGGACACACCTATGCGTTGAACACACACATACATCTCTGCTCACACCTACTAGCACCCTTCAATTAAGTAATTATAATGGCCATCCTCATGTCATAGCTGTAACGTAGCAAATGACACTCACTGGTCGTGGGTAGCCAATAGCCGAGAGGGGCAGATTTCCCGATTTCACCTTCAGGTCAAACTTCGCTGCTCTCTTCTTGATCGTCTTCCCTCTTCTCGACCTCTCTGCTCGGCTAACACTGCTTTTCCTGCCTCTGTCACTCACTCGGAAATCTCGAAAGTGCTCGGCGTTTACAAGGCATTTGCATAAAATATGAGGACGTGTCGCCTTCGCGTACATGCGACATTTCTTACATGACTACTTTTGAGTTTTTACCCATGTGATCGAGCGTTTTCAAAATTAAAAGAAGTCCTGTTCCCGTGGGACCCGCGTACCCGGCAACCCGGTTGGCGGGATGGCCCTGCTGACACTGGAGGGGCCCGTTCGATTTCTGACTCGTATAAAAACTGGCTAGGTATTGGTGCAAGTGAGGAAATGATTGAGTGTGTGTGGTGGCAGTTCAGCGTAACAATCAGCTGTGGTTGGGTGTGTGTGTGTTTTCAATCAGCTGAGTTTGTTGATGAACACACCACGCTCGAACAGCGCTCACCATGACGAGTGTCCTGTGTTGGTGTGGTTGTGTGGCCGGTGTGGCTGCCGTTTTGGCTCCCCTCTCTTTTATTCCCATTCGAATAGTCCTTCTATACCTACATCACGCGCTGTGGAGCCATTATGTATGCGTACTACATAAACGACGTAATAGCAGGTGTTACTCAAACTGAAAGCCGCGCTGCTGAAAAGCAGCAAAGCGGAAGGTCTCCGGCACATACAGAGGATGGGAAAAAGAACGCGGTGGAAAAAAAACTCAGCAGAACACCAAAATTAGTTGACGAAAGTGCATGTGCACATTTTTCAACAGTGCTCATGGCACTGGAGACCGGCATGAGCGTCAGCCGGAAGTCCATTTCCTCTAGAAACAAGGAATATGTGAATGAAGCGTATTCTGAAAAATTGACTAAAATCTCCGACCCCACTTGACTTTATAAGAACCTACACACATACACACATCATGCACACACTTCTCCTATGTCTTAGAAAGATGACTTGAGTCGGCCGTAGCCGCTGCGAGGCTCCCCCCCCCCCCCCCCGCGCTTCGCATACTTATGCCCTCATCCACTTGCCAATTGTTAGCTGCTCATTTCTAGCCCGCGATTGCTAGCGCTATGTTCCAGGCGATCATCTCTGTAAATTTACATATCTCCTTATTACCATGAAATCCTCCTACTAGTTATTAGGTGTTGGTGCTGTAATACCATTCAACACGTCATTCAACCTGTCGTTCGAGCCGCAACTACCGGGTGGACTACGGTACATCGATAGTTCCGTAAGCACCACCACCACCGCTGGGAATCACAACAATTCATTCTCATCAACGCCGTCATCCGAATCGACTAGTGGTGCTCAAACTCTAGACGGATGTATGCTCGGTTCGGAGCCTGAGCCGCCGCTGCTCTCGCGGATCGTTGGAGTTCCACCGCCACCACCACCGCCAAGAGCACCATCAACAGCGCTTCTACGACGACCGTCACCAGTCGCAGGACAAAAATCGTCCAAACAAGACACTAGGAACAAGTACAACGAGAGCCCTTACAAGGAGGACCAGGCATTCATAAGAGTATTTCTATTTCTTATCAATGGAACCTTTACTTTTATCATTTACCTTGTAGAGAGTAAATCAAAAACAAACACTTTAAGACTTATCAATAACTAAAGTTTTACTTCACACGTGGTGGTGAACCTGATGATGTCATTTTCAGCGTACACCACTAGAAAAAGCCCGACATCTTGACAACCTCCCGTCATATCAGGTGAGCTCCGAGGGCTTTGTTCCATTGTTTCAACACACTCGTTTAACTAGTAAACCTAAAAACTGGTGGCCAGGGATTTCTGATGTAACGCTATGTTGAGTGGAGTATAGTATAGAAATCAGGGATCAGAATGAATCGTTGTACTAATTACCTTGTAAATGGCTCGAGGATTTCAATTCGCTGAACAGCCGCGGGCCGATGGTTTCTGAAGGATCCTGGAATCACCAGTTATCACACATTATTATCACTACCAACCAGCTGATTAGACCAGTCTTAACTTGTAGTAACCTCGCTCTTGGGATCCTTCCGCCATCCGTGGGCCCGTGCTCTTTGGAAGAACCTGGAATCACGAATTATCACATATTATCACTGCTTCCCACTGAGTTTGACTGAGTCGCTGCAGATTGCTCTAATTACGTCAATGATGTATATCCTTGCGTCCACCCCTTTGCAAGCTTGTTCAAGAGCAACTGAAGTAGTAGTCAAAAAGGAGGGGTCGAATCAAATATTATGATGAGGCGTCTCGGCAGCCATCGAGCAGCGGCCGCCAATCCAATTGCCGACGTCTATACGAAAGACATGTGTTAAAGGTGTTTCGTTGGTCAGCTTTTCGTGGTTTAAGGCGCTGTCCCTTCCTAGCGCTAACCTCCCAGCCCTGCCAGAAAACGCATTTTCAAATGACTCGCGAACCTATGTAGATGAAGGCTCCGACAGCAGGGTCAACCGTGAGTTAGACTGTTGAAAATACAACCTCCCCCCCCCTCCCTCGACCTCGAACCGACCCTGATCGCACAAGGTATGATTTTCGATTGGTGACCTTTTCTCTCATAACTAAAGGGATAAAAAATGCGTGGAAGTTTTAATGACACATTTTGGACATCTGCCAGCGCCAGTCGTCTGATGGCATCTACCCGCCTTTGACATGTCATTTAACTGCGCAGTATGTCTTTCATACATGTCAAGATGTGACTCTGTTAACCCCAATCACTTTTGGGCTTTCTATGAGAGATGGGCCGTTAATAAGCCTTTCGGACGCCCTCAGGGGTACTGCTTGGGTAGCCCATCAACCGAAATCTATCCAGGAACTACTTCAGTAACGAATTTCGAATCATGAATAAAAATTTGAATGTAAAGCGTAAATTCTTCAGGACCACCTTTTGCCCACAACCCATATTCTGGTTTTTCCATGAGAAGGCTTAGCATGCCTAGAGATCTTTTTGAGAGTGGTTCCACATGAATGCTATCGCTTTTCCAATCATCCCGCTCGCCCTTATTCAATTTTTTCGCATGCCACAACTGTTTTGATAGCTTTGAAGAGGCGCTACACTTTTCCATTTCATTCCCTAAACTGATGATGCTCATAGAGAAGGCGTGAAAAGCGTCGTCTTTCGGACTGGCCAAGTCGTGCTTCATTTCGCGTACTATTTCCCCCGTGGGCAGCCCCTTCCCTTTTCCTTCGCCATCGCCCCCAACCCTATCTCGGTCGGATAATGTCATTTAGCTGATCAGGGAACGCCACCCTCTCGGCCTCTCCTAATAACGCTCGTCTCGTCGTGGGTACAAACGCGAAACCAAATCGCAAAGTACGTCTCTCTATTTAACTCTTCAGTTAGGGCCGATTCCTAACCCCCGCTCGCACCTACTTCCGATCATGTCTGGCATATCATGAACCTAGTGCCTACAAATTCATTCACGTCATCCAAGTTTTGTACCAATGCACCAGAAAAAACAAGCTAACGTTAAATATTTACGAAAGGTGAGCTTTGCTCTTTGGAAAGTATCACATAGTATCATTCAGTATCACCAAAAAATATCATTCCGATCATGATATCCACCCTTCAGGCACAGAAACTTCTCGACGGTTCGCATCAACTACGCATAGACTCGCACCACGTTGGAGCTCCTGGCCACGGCGCAGGTACTGGTACAGGGCTCTCTAAAATCTGAACTCACAATAACCACCTTATCATGAAATAGGGTATCACATCGTAATGCAATCGTATTATTCACTTCGGCACACACTAGATGTGAAGGTTTCACATCTGTTGAACTGCGGCTATTCACTGGAAATAAGTAAATTTCCTCAAACTCAAGCTTCAGGATGCACTCTGTCCTTTGTTATCACACTCTTTCTTTTCTGTACTCGTCCTCGTCCTGAATATATGGCTTCGAGGAGGAACCGCGAGAAATTCTTTAAGGACATATTTGAATGCATGAACTCTTTAATGCTTTTTTCTACCATTCCACCTTCCAGTTGGATTTTCGATGCTTTATTAAGTATCATCATGGAAGCTAAAGTGTGAGAGATCATAGCGTTGTTAACAAATATATGATACATTGTAATAGTGCGGGGTACATTGTGATACCTGTGATAGATCATAATTTACCGTTATGAGGTCTATTATACTTGGTAACTACTTTGTAATGGCTGGATCGTATCACAGCACGTATTTACATGTATACTTCCAATTTCGTCTCTCTAGGCCACGGTCATAAGAAGGAGTTTGGTCCTGCGATGATTCTCTACTATCTTGCATCCGCATTCCGAGCGCTATATCCACGTTTAGACGACGATTTTGTCGACAAGCTCAACTATTACTATACTACAACGATATGTGGGTAGTTTCTTACACTCAGTACCTATCAAAGGCTTTGTCTGCATTCGGGTAATTTCCGTAATTATCCGTGTTTTCCAAAGCATGGAGAACTATCAGGTCGTAATGTAAGATTTGGCCGGTTTTTACAATCTTTCCGTTCGAGAGATCGTAGCTCAGCTCAGACTGCATCTTTTCCCATGGAATAATCACCATTGGGCGCAGAATCGTGAAAAGTTCACTCCGAATCATCATGCTTCCTCGTCATGCAGCTGTTGAAGAAGCTGTTGAAATGTTTAGAAAAATGGAATTCGGTTAAACCTAGGCTTGATGAGTACTGTCAACGACTGAGAGCTTCAGCCTGCAACTCGTTCAATTTTTGGAAGACGATCTATGGAAATTTTGGTCACGCAGGCTGCTCCGAGGGGTCACACAGCACTCATTTTTTTAATTTTGGCGAATCAGAGCTACCTAGGATGGTCTGCCATATTTGCATTGAAAGAGCCAGTCCTTTTATATACCTCCTGCGAATATGGAGGCTCATCGCTTTCTGTTATTTTGATTAGGGCGCTTTGATCAATTGAAAATCCAAACAGCTCATTCCCATTTCTGCACCTTTGGAACCCGTAACAAACTGTAATCCACTGCTCTACTTTTTCCCGTGCACTTCTTGCATGTGTAGTTGCTTCCATCGCTGCTTGACCAAAACAGAGGTCGTGAAATCGAGGCATTAAAAAGGGTTTCTCGCTGTACAATAAGCATTCCCCAACGATTCAAATACTTTATACATTACAGGGGAACAATGTATTTAAAAAGAGTACCTTTTCCTTTATCTGAGGAGCATAGTGGGTAGGTTAGTTTGCTGACCCGTTTAGAAATTTGGATTTACCTTGTGAAGACGCAAAACCGGCCAGGCTTTCTTACAACCTGATATAGGTACGTATCGACTGATATCACCAGAGCACAATTTATTACTATTCTCGTTTCAGTGGCATCCTTTGCACTCCTCGTGTCAGCGAAGCAGTATGTCGGTGAGTTTTCTTTGAAGTAAGGGGGTAGAAACTACTGAGAATCTGATTATTTCATCGCATTTGTGATCATACTTGACGATGACTGGTTGAGCCAAATAGTATTCACTGATCGCTCAAAACTCGTCAACACCACCACCACCAAAGACCACTAGAGAATCGATGATGATCTGCAGATTCGATGAAAATTTGCGATTTTTTATAACAATTTTTGGTTCGTCCATTGATTAAGTGAATGTAGCTACTGTGCAACACCACAAGAGTTCCATTATGAATCTCCAGCGTGACTGCCTAGAGCTCTTTGCCATTAAAAGACCCCCTGCAACTTCTTGGCTCCGACATTGCTGCAGATCACCCATCAAAGTGATCATTCATTCAATGCATGCCGAAAAAAACAGCGATTTCACGTTCCCGAGGGATCGGCAAAAAACTTAAGGATTTCTAAATTTCGGATTCAAGTAAGTAATGTGTCATGGAGCAGCTTGAGGATGACTCAGATCACTCGCTACCCATGTGTTTTCCGGAGAAATCAGACTATGGCTGTGCTCAAGCCAATACAAGTATCGCTTACTTCCCTATTAGGACTAAATTCATTCTAATTTAAAAATTTTCGCATCAGAAGTTATTTGTAGGATTTTTGTGTGTTGTTTTTTAGACGGCGTATTTCAAATTCACGCTCTACCTACAGGCTTGGCACCCCTCTCTCACGTACTTCTCTATATTATGGTGAATTCGAGGGTACAATGTTCCTAGATTAGAATAATCACACTCTAGCTGTAATAAAGTGGAAACCACTTGATAATTGATTATACTTGGTGATATTTGGTGGTGACCCACACTATACTCCGCTAATTCTCAAAATCCCGGTCAATTTACGGTCACAATGTTCCTGTATGTATAGAATACATGCTATTTCGTACGATGAAACGAAGTGTCGAATGGAGCTGTCTCCCATTCCATAAGAGGCACCATCAGCGTGCTCAACAACTGAGAGCGCAGCTGTGGCCCAATCCTTGTGAGCGTAATCCATGAATAGTAGGTTGTAAATATTATGCTGAAGGCCACTATCCCATTTCAAGTAGTCTCACCCAAGCATAACGCCACCCAGGGTATTTCATTTTAAAACTTCGCTGTTTTCCAGGCTTTCCCATTCAATGTTGGGTACCAGCCACGTTCACTGATGCTATGGAACAATATACGGAGAATTATTGTTGGGTGCAAAACACCTATTGGGTGCCAATGCAGGTCCGTTTGTAATAAATTTTGTGAGAATACGATGATGATGCTATTGGTTAGGGAGTCTTTCCATTTTCGTGGCGAGACTCACGTCCATTATCGTAGCGTCTTTTTCGCATTGACGAATCTATCTGCTCGTAACATAATATGCTTTCAAGGAGGACATTCCACGCGAAATTTATTCGCGACGCAATCGACAAATTGGCTATTATCAATGGGTGCCTTTCATACTGGCCATCGAGGCCCTACTTTTTTATGTGCCATGTATACTTTGGCGAGGGCTGTTGTATTGGCACAGCGGTGAGTTTCCTAAATTGAGCTTATCGAGCAAGTAATACAACCTAATTCGGGCATAAGCCAGGTAGTAAGCCGTCGATTTTAATCCTCAAAGGGTTAATAAATTTTTCTGCCATGCAAGTGGTATCTCTGGGAAATTGCGCTACAAATCACATGACGGTCCCTGCGAATTTTCGACTTTGCGACTTTGTGATTCTCAGCGTTGTCAACTATGGTTTCGACATAAATATTGAGCAACTGCTTCATTTTCTCAATTTTCCCAAAAGAGAGAAGGAGTGCTGTAGGTATAAAATGAGTTTGCTTTTGAATAAAGCCAGCGAAAAAATAAAAACTCGAAGGGAGTGTGGAGTTTCCTTAGCGGTGCCCCATAGTGATGAAATTAAACTGTCACGTGGGTTTCTTCCGGGTTTGGAAAATATGAAGCCACAAGGCTGAAAGTTCAGGTATAAACCTCCAAGGCCTCGTCCAAATGGCATGTGATGCGCGCTTGATGGATTCTGATGTAAAGACGAGAACCGTCTACACAATGGCACGTCATATGCAAGATGAAGTGCAGGTGACAATGAATGAAGTACTACTAGTACTAGCTACAATATGTTGTCTTGTTTACGGGTGTACTTTTCAATAGGGATTTCGTACGGCAGCGTGTGCCGCGATGCGTGTGAGCAAGGGTGCCGTGTGCAGTTGGGTCCTAAAACGATCACGTCTGATTCTAAGGGCGAGACCCGGCAATCGCTTCAATATCAGACCCAAGGATGAGATCCAATTGCATACGGCGCCATTAACTGCTTCGCACACCGCACTACACGGTGCTAAATTCTGATATAAGGGTACACCCACCATTGACAAGGCTGTTATAACATTTAATATCCCGATACTTTAGTTGACGAATGTCGATCGGTCCGGTCATTCACGGACGTGTTTCTCACATTTGCAAGTAGGAGCCAATTGTGGGAGGCATTGCGGTTGTTATGTCACTATGCTATACATTGGTATCAAAGTGAGTCTAATGAATATATTTCACTATTAGTGAAGTTCCCTGAAACCCGCCGTTCGAATAGATTATGATTGATTTTCAAGTACTGTTTATTGTTTTTATTACTTGTATCTGAAGATAAACTCTACGTTAAGTAGAAGACGGTCGAGCCTTGACTGTAATTGATGGGAGGGCATCGGGGATTTCTACGGGGTGCAACATGAACGCCCTTTAACTACGTTTCAGTGATTTTAAGCTCTTTATTTCATGTTGAGTAAGCTACTTTATAGCACACTGTTTTTAGATTTTGTACTCAGCCAACGTACTGCTCCAGTTTTTTCTTTTGAATCATCTACTTGGCTCCAATGATTTAGCATATGGCTTTTCATTGTTAAAAGATCTTATGCACGAGATTGAATGGGAACAAACTGGAATGTTTCCACGAGTGACACTGTGCGACTTTGAAGTGAGTCCTTATGTGATATTTGCTTTATTGAATGAAACGGCCAAAAATCAGTACAAGAGGCTCATTTACAGGTTCGTGTACTCGGCAACATTCATCGGCATACTGTTCAATGTGTGCTTATGATTAATATGTTTAATGAGAAGATATTCTTATTTTTATGGTGAGTGCAAATAACTGCAAATATACGAAGATGATACAATTACTGATTCATCCAATCTATCATCATAATCGAAATATTGCAAACAAAGCCACACAAACCGCTGTCTGCTCGGGTCGTTTCACGGCATCCAGGTATAACGGCGCGTGTATCAATAGGACAGAAAACCCGCCACGCGGCGTCAGTGTGCGACGCGATGGGTGCGTCGCACACTGACGCACCCATCGCACACTGACGCACCCATCGTGTTGCAGGCGCCGTATTTGAATAGTTGACTTCTGAAGCGACACCGCGCGCGTCCTGCCCTTTGTTCTAGTCGTGATTGTCGTAGGACCCACCTGCATCCGGCGCACCTAGCTCACGCCCATCGCATCGCGCGCCGCACGAGGTCGCGCGAAGCATGCGTGTGAGCGTGTGTTCCCGTCCTAATGGCACACCCTACTTGCGGCGATAGAGCCACAAAAATGTGGTATTAGGTGAGGTGGCCTAAAAACAGATTTTCATATTTGTTCTCGCTCTTTCTTTTGTGAAAGTCCGTGATCCAAGTACCCGTGACCCATTGTTGTCTTCCGGAGAGCTGCCTTGCTATGGTGGAATTTGCCGATAAATTCACTTCTGGGGTAGTGGGTTTGACTCCAGTCAGTAAATCACGATCTTACCACAGCAAGACGCCCGATTAAGTGCTCGTTCGGTTCCATTTATGTTCAGTTCTGTTTTCTCCGGAGATCTAGTGGATGCTAGCGCCAGCCACCGCCCCTCTCGACGGCTCTTGCGCGAGTCATTATCGTTGAAATGTGAGCACTGGTCAAGCCTGCACAGCATATGTCTCTAACCTGACTGCCGCGGAGAGGGAGAGGCTGTGTGGAGCATTTCTGAAAACTGATTTCAGCGAAAGCTCACAAAATGCAGCAAAAATCAAAGTTGAAGCAAAAAAAGCAGAAACATGCCCTTGTAATTATCAAAAGCGGGAAGAACAGATAAAACAGAAAATATGAGGTGTCAAGGGAGTTGTATGGTCTGTATGTGCTTCTTTAATGTCTCTTCTTATAGATTTTATCCGATTACGCGATCAGTATCACGCGCCGTTTAGGTCTAACGGAGATACCGTTTTTTTGTATCGCCCAGGATCAATTTCCGCATAAACACCGTCGAATTTTATGCTGTGACCATTTTCTACAGTATCCAATTCAAGTAATACTACTAATTCAATATGCTACGATATAAGTAGTTCTTTCACACCCCGCTTTCTGACTTTTCACGCGAGGCACATTCAAATCCATTTTTCCTTTTTTGTTGACAAGTCATTCCAAATGTTAATAAATTGCCTTCTCCAAACCAACTCGTATTACCGCCAACTCGACATAAGGTCTTGGACGAGCCATAAGCTGGAGGGCACATCATGGAGTGGATCGATCTATTTCGGGATCAAATTACGCCAAGTATTCACTACTTGAGGCACTATAATAGGCTTTTTGGCATAAGGGAAGCAATGCGGACAAAATCAAGAGCAGGCACTGAAATAATTTTGTAAAAGTGCGGAATCGTTGTAGCTGAATGGTCTCCACGTTCTTGAATCTTTGAACTGTGGCCTTTCAATGATCGTTCATTTAAACGCCAAAGTTCAAAGTTCATCGCTCAAAACTCGTCACCACCACCACCACCAAGGACCCCTAGAGAATCGATGATGATCTGCGGATTCGATGAAAATTTGCAATTTTTCATAACGATTTCTATTTCGTCAGTTGATTAACTGAATGTAGCTGTCGTGCAACACCACAAGAGTTCCATCATGAATTTCTGACGTGACTGCCTAGGGCTCTTTGCCATTAAAAGACCCCATGCAACTTCTCGGCTCCGACATTGCAGCAGATCACTCATCAAACTGATCATTCAGTCAATGCATGCCGAAAAAAACAGCGATTTCACGTTCCCGAGGGATCGGCAAAAAATTTAAGGACTTCTGAATTTTGGATTCAAGTGAGTAATGTGCCACGGAACAGCTTGGGCATGACCATCTTAGTCAGAAAACTCCCTACCCATGTGTTTTTCGGGAAAATCAGATTATGGATCTGCTCATGTCAATACAAGTATCGCTTACTTCCCTATTAAGACTAAATTCATTCTCACTTAAGAAATTTTGCACCAAAAGTTATTTGAAGGCTTTTTGTGATGTTTTTTGAACGTCATATTTCAAATTCACGCTCTACCCGCAGCCCTGGACGCCGTCACTTTGAGGTTACGGAATCAGTACCGAACATAATGCGCAGTTGCCAGCACGATTCTGGATGAAATAGAAGATGCGAATCCAAGCCTTGAAAAGAATGTCAAACGTTAAGCCTAGTTTGATCCCTTGTTGGGATGCGCCAGCATTTTCCTTCCATTCACAGTCGTTGTGTTGCTTGGCGATCGCTTACATGGTTGGTCGTTGCGAAGGACGTATCCAGTAGATCGCGCAGAGTATTGAATGCAGAAAAAGGCGAGTACAGCTTGCCTTTTGATCACAAAGTTATGGTCTTTCTTTCCTCAGAATGTCATCCTTGAAGGAAAGACATCAAAGAAAGCATAAAAATGGGAAAGTCGTTTTCGTTTCACTATGAAGTTCGAATTCTATCCTCCATATCTGATTCATTATGAATTCTGGCTCTCTCCATGACATTTATCCTTTCATATAGGAAGAAAATAGAAAACAAAAGGATTCTCCTACCGAGCTGGACATATATGATCCGCTCCCTTTTTTGAGCCTAAATACGGCCCCTTTCGTGAGGATTCCTCAACTTGTGTTTGGCTGTGATAAGATATCGTAATAGGGTTCTCATCTCTCTGGCTTTTACCGTTTCATTTCTTTTTTGTGCTTTGTCGCACTACGAAATTTCTACTTCCATTTTCAGCAATGCATATGTTCCTTTTGCCGAGCTTAGGCTTTCTACTGCCTTTCAATGAGCACATTATTCTTCGCAAAGAGCTCTTTTTTGAAACCTCAGTATAATGACAGTGCAAGGAGTTACCCAACTGTCTTCTTTTAACTTAGAACCTTTACTTTCAGGTTCTGGTTCTTAACCGTTGGTGTTATCACAGTGTTTAATACCTGTTATTGGATACTGATTATGTTTATTCCAAGTCAGGTGGGCTTCTCAATCGCCTTACACCTGATTTCTTTCAGTTTTACTTAATTTTATTTTGATATGGATGCTTGTGAGTTGTCAGGAAGCGGTAGAATGTGTCTCGTCATTTCCAGTAGATGCTTGTTGCCCAAGGGGACGGAGGGAGGACATAATTCGTGACCAAAGGCTCCACAACTATGCTCTGCACAGACTGGCAGACATTGCCCGTTGTCCGAGCTACTCCAAAAGTTTGCAAGTGACACGCATGACCGCTTGACATCACAGATTCACGTGGCTTTTATCGATGCGCTGAAAATGGGCCACTCTAGAGAACACGTGCCCCACATAACTCAGCAAAGAGGGTAGTAGTCCCATCTCTCCGCTTTTTGCTTTTATTTCGTTTTCTGTCACTAGTGCCACAACGGCACGCGTCTGATGTCTATGTCTTCAGGGCATGTCCTTCGTTCGGAAGTATCTGCGTGTACTTGCTGATCATCCCGCAAAACCGGTCGCTGACGACGTCACGTTGAGGAAGTTCACAAACAATTTCTTGCGGAAAGATGGTGATTTGATTTTAGTCCCACTAATTTGACTGTTGAAAATGTGAATCTCTGAGTACAGTATGATTTCGTCTTGGGAGTCTTGGAAGATTTTCGAGAGTAGACGATTTACAATGAGCAGTGTTTGATTTACGCAACTAGTATCTCCAGCAGGGCGACTTTTTGACGAATGATGTTTTCCCATAGGTTGTTAGTGGCTTTATGTGAAAGCACAAAGCGAAAGTGCTGACGGAAGCAAAACACACATTCACATCGATGGCCCAAATCCCTAAGCCATTAAAATCCTGAGAAAAACTGTCAACGCGCATTTTCATGAGAAATGTGAGCGAAACAGGAGACATATTTGTCGCACCACATTCCGTATAGCATTCAGAACAATATAAAATTCACAGATCAGTGGATCGTTTGAATTTCAAAAAAAATCGCCTGACTGCTGAGGCAGAAATCGAAGGCTTGAGAGAACACCAACTAGTTCGAATTCCCGCCGGACAATCTTTGAAAAAATCCCGGCGGGAAGGAACGTAGTCCAATGTTTCGCGCCCGATATTGATTTGCTTCTCACACTGTGCCATTTCTTGAGGGAGCGCCACCGATTTTCTCCATATCCCCCTTGGCTCCGCCTACAGTACCCGAGTGGGCAGAACTCTGAGTGGATGTGTCTGTGCTCAACGTTAAACTTTGCAGGTGGCCTGTAGTGAGCAAATACAATACTCATTCAAAATAAATTATACACCATTTGAGTGAGCGCCGCTGATTTGCTCCATAGCCCCATAGGTGACTCGAACTTTTCCCCATATATGTGTTCGTCAGGAGCGCCACATTATTGTGGCTTCAGGTGGATGGCTCTTGTACGGCTGATATAATTGTTTAATTCTTACAGGAGTTTTCATGTTACGCATGATTTCCACACATGCCGGTGAATTGATGAGTAGTGAGCTGATACTGGCATTATGGCAAGATTTCAATAATGTCGATCGAACACCGTCTCAATTCTGGGATGCCGAACATGGGCAAGGCACACTTGACTAGTGTCTCACCAGAGCCCCCGTCAATCCACTGAGCTTTCCATATTTTCTGATTTCATTGTCTGATCTCAAGATGCCTATGTGTATATGGTGTCTGTCGAATATCAGTCACTATTGTGTCATAGCATCTGGTATACTGCTGCCCATATAGGTACATGTATTTGTGCCATGTTTCTATGATCTGTTATTCACCGTCTAAGTCAATGGAACACACACACCACATCCCCATAACACTGTAAGTTGAGGATGTCACAATTGAATACCGTAATCAGAGTCGGTATCTTATTCTATATTAGGCGTCAAATAAAATGCGGCATTGCACACAGTGCGCTCACCATGAGCATAAATAGATGTACGATCTCACATTCCTTCTTAACGTCGTTATTTTTGCTTTGCCCTACATTTTTTTTACTTGAACACCAATCGCTGCTTCGAACGCAAGCATTCTGTATAATCAGGGTTTCTACGTCAGCATAGTTGATTATGGTATGCCATTCTGATGTCCTGAACTGAAATCTGCCACAAATTCGTCTTCCATCTTTTCACATGAAATCAGTGCCAAGTCAAATTTTGGCACGACCCTTCTGTTGTCACTTAGGCGCTAAACGACACTAAATGACATGTTCTTTCCACAACTGCCGATAATGTAAAGTGTGTGACGCCTCCTGGGTGCTGAATGTGTCGTTCGATGCCAATCATGAATGCTTTCCTCACCTCCGTTCATTGTTTACTAAATTGTTCAACAGGGTGTGCATCGCTCGGACAGAATTTCCCATCGCGGCATGCGGCGCGATGTGTGCTAGCTAGGAGCGCCGTGTGTAGTTGGGTCCTAAAGCGATTCTTTGTTCTACACGAAAGGAAAGCACAGAACAGATTCATCAACAGATTTATCGCTCTAGGACCAAACTACATAGGGAGCCCCGGCTCGCACGTAATGCGCTGCACGTCGCGGTGCGAAAACCTGCCTCAACGATACGAACTCGTTCATCATTATGCTTGCCGGTCCTACTACGCATCCATTCAAATTCTTATTGTTCTTATGCCTCAATACGGTACTTGCCAATTTATGTTGCATCGTTTTCTGAATGTTCTTATATTGTACTCAAAGTGATTGAAACCCTTTACAACTCATAGAGCTTTATTTATTGGTATAACATTGAACATTGTGATCCCGTTCTGTTGTATACTACGTGTTATGATAACGATGATGATGATAATGATGATTCAGGCCCTGAATGTTTAGAGTTTGTTATAGCCATCGTGATTTGCTCGAAGAAAAAAGCTTAGACTAATCGTCCCCACGCCACTATGGTCCACATAGACATAACGTTTAGATTTCTACCTCATCGGCTAAAATACGGCTTCTCTTCAGGCCGCCATCATCCGCACATTTTGGTTTTCACACCACCACCACTCATGGAGTTACATTGAGTATTTGGAATCGTACTTCACGGCTGTGCTTCCAGTGTCATACCTTTCGTATTTTTTTTCTCTTGCCAGTCAGGCACCCCATCATCTCGTCCCTATTCCACTTCCCAAATCACGGCTATTCGTATATTCGAACTGAAAGAAATCTATAACACTCCAACACAGTCTACTGTTTCTTTCCGTTTTTTATTTCTGCATAATTTCCTCTCCATGAAACATCAAATGCGTCGTGATGGGTTAGACGAGCATCACTATTGCTGTCTGATTTTTATTAATAAAAATTAAGCATTTTTTGAAGACGCATTTTTATGAAGACTTGTACTGGTTACCTGGTCAGTGCTGAATTCTAGTCCATTCTCTTACCTCACTGCGCCACGCAAAATCACCGCCCCTTGAGCCAAGTGAATTTCTGACCCATTATGAATGTTCCGTCATGGTGCGTCTCCCCTCCGATCCACACCGATACTGAACGCTTTTTTCAGAAATCATTTCATGTTGTTACACTAGAGCACACACATAGCTTCCCAATATGCAGAAGGCCACTGAGCAGTGAACGGTGGCCAACGAAGAATTGCTACGAAGGTTCTACCGGATGAACTGATATTACATGGCGAAGCAGTGATCTGCTTGAACCACAGGCATCGTAGCTCACTTATAAGCATTACTCCTCAAGATGGTGACATAATGGATAAAGCTGTTTTAATAGTCAAGTTTTCACATAAGTATCCAAAAGAAATACTAAATCAAAGGACAATAGAACAAACAATCAATAAATATGCCCGCGTGAGCAATGAGAACTAAATAATGCAATTTAATAAGTATAGATTATTTACAGTTAGTAGAAAGTCAAGTGTTATTGGTCATTTGACAGTTTAAAGAGTACCAAGAGGAAAGAATTACAGCAGATTAATAGCGGGATCGAGAATTATCGATCATAATCAATTCTGTATATAAATAGTATAAGCTCATTCAAAGTGAGGAGATAAATCATAGGATACATAGATTGAATATTGATACAAAGTCAACGAACACTGTTAGCATATCTTGGGCGGGGGTAGGGACACTCCAATTGAGTCAGGGCACGCGTGCAGGAGGCGACTGCGCCTCTGAGCGTGCGGTCAATTCCCAACGGGACCAGTGAGAGCAAGGCATTCGGCTCGAGCAGCCGTGCAGTCAGCGTCGCACGGTGACCCTGTTGGAGTGTCCTGACGCGTATCCGTTTATACTAGATAGGTCAGCTGAGAGAATCCAGAACAATTAACCAAGAAAATAACAGTATGATGCAATTTTCATTAACATGGCTGGGTAAAACTAGCCTTGATCATAGTATCTGTTCAAACATGGGGAACACGTGCATCCCGCTGAAACGGGCTAGGCTACCTCTCCGCGACGATGGAAAGCAACTTAGATGTTGTTTTCACAATTGCTTGAAAGATGAACTCCCTTCGAGGGCCGCGTATCCTACTGCAGTCTAGCAGTGATACAGATTCGCCGACGTAACGTTCAAAACAAAGGTCTCAAAACCTAACTGGCCAAGAGATTTTATCCACAGAAGCTACGTCCCTTGACCGATCGCCACTGTGTGTGAGGTTGGAATCGAGAACAAGTTCGAAAGATTAATAGGCAAGAGGATATGTGATTGGCAAGTGACATAAAGAGAAGACACCGATTGGTCCCGCTGTGCCTGTTGTGGAACTGATAAGGAGCCAGTACACAGTGTGTTGCAGAAACTGTTTTTGTAAATGAGGTAAAAATCTGCGAACATCCATTTCTCGCTTCATGGATTTGGAGCTCACGCTAGAGAATTCGCGTAGGGTCTCATCGGAGAAATGTGCACCAGGACTGTCCAACTAGGTCTTGGTCCCGCAAGGAAAGGGCGACCTTGGGGCGCGGCTAGTTTGCAGAGGAACTAGCACGGCACTTGCTGTGAGCGGCGACGCAATCGGCGTACCGCAGTGACCTATCTAGACAGCCCTAACGCACGTCCTTGTAGATGACGCAACTTATTAAGTGAAACGTAAAGACGATGAGAAAGGCTCAGAAATTATAGGCAAGAACGAGAAATTGGGGAAATCATTGACGAGCAAGCTATTGGAAATTTAGGTTCCCATTGGGCCATTAGTGAATCATAAGTCTCCAAGCTACTTTGAATAATATTGGTCCTATTTCTCTGTTATAGTTTATGGAACTCAAAAAATTGAAGGAAAAAACCTAAATTGGTTTCTGAGAAAGTACATGCTTCAAGGCGATTTGTAATCCTTAGCGCTCAATTCTTCTTCGGCATATGTCTGATTCCTTCTTCTCTTTGGAATCGGTTCTTCAACAGATTTCTCTTCTAATTTATCCGTCTCAGTGAGAGTGGTCTGAAACAAAAAAAACAGTAGAGTCTTCAAAATAGCACCAGTTTCATGGGTGTGTATTGATATGAAAGGATTTCTCACCGCCGCGAACGGCGTGTGGCGTGATGCGTAGGAGTTAGGGGCGCCGTGTGTAGTTATTTCCTTAGTGATTTCGAGCGATTACCTTGTCCTGCACTTCATTTAGGCGCGTTATACGCCCAAATAAGGCACAGGACAGGATAATTGCTTCAGGGCCCAACGACATAGGGCGTCCTCAGATCGCACGCGTCTCTCCTCATGCCGCAGTGCGAAATGCCTTCCAAGCTGTTATACACCCTAAGTTCCCCACTAGCAAACTGAACAGACGACAAACCACATTCTCTTTAGCATCGCTGGATTCTACAGGATTGACGTTCGTGGGTACAAAGGTTTCTGCTTTCTTCCCAAAAATCTCGGAATGACAGGAGGTTGTGGGAGTAATCGAGCTCTCACTGATTACACCGACCACGTCGTCGATGCCGGAAGGCTCTGCTAACTTTTCCGTGCGACTTTCTGAAACAGTACTACTCGTGAAAAAGGCACAATAATCCGAAATGTGTTTCACGACGAGCCAAGTGGCGTCGCGCCATGCGATTCTCGCTCTAAGTTCCCCACACCCACCTTAAGAATGCCGCGAGTGTCGCCTTCGCGATGCCGCAACGACTCCTCCTGTACCTCATCTAGTGGTATGATCGAAAACTTGTAAAGCTAATTGGTATGGGTGCAATACTAACGTCGAACAACATACCTTCGTCCAGAGTTAAACGAGAGAGGTTAATCGTGAGGGAACACGTTGCGAAATTCCGTTGAGGCAACACTACAAAAAAACCAATAAATTAAGTAAATTGAAAAGGAGTCGCGTTTATACTCTCGATGCCCTTGACAGACTGGGCAGTATGGCTCAGTCCGACAACTGCAGCGTGCGCACCATTTATAATTTGCGACCCAATCACTTTTCATTTGATGTTTCTGCCAGTCTCCTTCCTTTCTTCAACTATCTGATTTTTAATGTTATTGATAATTAGACTTTTTTGACAGCAATTTATTTTCTCACCAGTGTGATTTGAAATCTTCAATGAATTAAGATGAAATGCGATCAGTTCATAAATTATAATCGGAGCGCCCTGTCGCATGCATGGCGCATCCCAAAAGCACTTGATCAGCGCTGATCACATTGGTCTTTACTTCATTACGACAAGATTTTTGGATGACCATTAAAATGCTAGCTCAGCGCAAAAACGCATGAGTAAGTCAATTTGTGTAAAAGTAATATTGCGGAAAATCTGAAGGTGGAAGACTTTTTTCATTTTTGTAAACGTGAAAACTGCGTAAAAGTCTCACTGATAAACTGCGTAAAAGTCTCACTGATCTTTCACTTTCCGTATTCCATTTTAATCTACCTACATCCCAACAGAGACAATGCTTCACCGGAACACAGTACAGTGTACCGAACCCAAGAAACTTGGTTGTTGTTCTTGTTATTGTCCCACGTCACCGCGATTCCAGGGTGAGCCAAATGCGTGGCGCAATATTGCATGACTTGATTTGATTGAGTGACCAGAGCTCCATTCTTTCCTACTCAGTGAAGTTGCACAGCAAGTTCACTCATTCAAATAATCCGCAGGAATATTTATGTTGTTTCAATCTCAAGGGAAATGTCCAAGAAGTCAAATCGTTAGGTTGTTGAATGATTATTGCAACAATTTTCTCCGAAATTTTCTGGGAGCTTCCAGAAAGTTCCGTGGAAGGGATTCATGAAGGAGACATACAGTACTACTTAGGTGTTCATTTGAATTGTTCCCATCTCCACGCCTGCGGTAAATATGATGATAAAAAAGTAGAAAAACAATAACAGTAGAAATGACGAGTCTAGGCTCGAACCCAGCTCAAACGAAGACGCTATGGCGGATAACATAAAGGTGGGTTTGTTTCGAATACACATTTCACTTTTTTTTCGACTATAGAACCGCTTTTTCAACTTTCCAACTTTCAAAACTTAAATTTATCATGAATTATGAACATAAACGAATCTGGATAACTTGCCTGTAGCAATATCACTTTTCTTCTCGGTGACAGTGAATGCGCACTCCTGTAACGTAGCATCTTGGAAGTGGATCGTATGCTGAGCAATGGAAGTAAAAGGAGGGCGCACCATTCTGGATCGCCACACAACAAATAGGGGAACCACTCGGCACCACTGCGACCCCGTTGACGTCGTCGTCGAATCAATGTGTTCTCTCAGCAACCAGCGACAATTTTGCCTTGAACATCCCTCTCACACACGTTCGTTCTCTGAAGATTACTAAGTAATTGCCACTGGATAAGCGAAAACCACTCGAATAAAAAAAAACAACGAAACATCGAGATAAGCAAAAAATACAAGGTGGGAGCGGTTGATAAATCGGCCTCATATTCACCAGGTACATTTTTTTCCTGCTCATTGGGAGCCAGTAATGACATATGTAAGTTGTCATTCGGACAAAATTCGGATCGAGACGCATGGGGCGCGATGCGTGCGATTTGGGGTTTTACGTAGTTTAGATCAAAGCGAGTAGTCCAGTGCCTAAACTTAGGAATGTCTCTTCAGGACCCAATCACATATGGCACTCCTTACTCGAACACATCGCGCGCGTCGCGTGTATTTTCTGTCTTAGTGGTGCACATCACCAATTCAGGAGTGGATCCCTGTGAATAGCCACAATCTCTAATATGTCTTGAGAGATATGAAATTGTTAGGTTGTTTAATAATTTTGCACCGTTCTTTGTTCCCTTCCTTCATCTTTCGGCAAAGTTTATATGCGTACTCGATAAAGCTTCTTCTGCAAAAAGGTTGGGAATGAAAACACAAAAAGAAAGTAAAAAAAGGAGAGGTGTGGGTCTTATAATACTCAGCTGCGGGACTGGTTCAGAAATCAGAAAAGGAGCGCGACAAGCCACAGCCTTACGGCTGCATCGCAACGTATCATATGTATGCCGTCTTGTGGCCAAGGTGGGATCCTGGGAGGAGCAATCTGACATTCCTCACTACCGGTACGTACACATAACCTAAACATGCAAGGCGATGATATGCACCACTTAGCGTGTAAGAGGCAAAATAGTCAGGCTGCCCACTCAGTGCTACTTCTGCATTCGGAAAATTGATCGCGCTCATCAACAAACAGCAGGGTCAAATAATGGCAAACTTTGTTTTCGGTCGATATACGCTCCATAGTGAACGTATGCGCTATCGCTAACCTAAGGAAAAAAGCCGATGTAGATGTGATCACACCTTGCTACTTTAGTCTTATTGAACCCGGAAAGTGCGTCAGCGCTGTCCATCTAGGTCACCGCGAGACTATTCATTGCCGCTGGTCCTGTGGTGGATCTGGCCGATAACAATGAGAGAAGAAAACTGTTTCGTGAGGCGACCTAGTTCGATAGTCCTGAGGCACATTGATCCCAGATAGAATGATCGTCCATTAACAATATTTCATGGGTATGTTGAGCAATTAGAACTCTCGCAATATACAAACGCTAAGATTACCCCAAAAGGAGTGGATTTCGTCGAATACTCCCGTCCTTGAACGAATGGGGTTGAGGGATAGTCATTTTCTGAGAATGACGACTGCCAAACATACACTGAACGATTACAGTTGGTGAGCAAAGAGGATATGTTGGGACCAGCAATGCCGATATGAATTCCATAATGCGGAAAGTGCACACCATGGAGAGATTTGCGGAAGTTTGATTGGAAAAATAGCTGCAATTGGGCCGGGCGATAAAAACATAACACATGTACGGCTACTCCGCTTTTGTCGGAGTATTTCTCCACACAGCTCTGCGTCTATGCCATCCAACCATTGCGTCCATGTTCAGGAGGTTTCTTTCGAGAAACACATTGATTAAAAAGGTAGAGGAGACAGTGCAGTGCGATAGAAGAAGAAATGTCGAAAAGATCGATTGTGACTGCAAAGGGTGACTGTGGGACAACAGGTGCTCATGGGCATACGCTTAATTAGGCCCGCATTAAATGAGCGCTAATGATTCTCGTGATTTCCCACATCTGATAGCCAGGTAACCTGACTGACAGATAGAACACAATAAAGATTCAAAAATAAGAGCAAAATTAATTGGATGAGAAATGTTTCAAGTCAAGATTCAAAAATCATACGCAAGGATAGTATCAGCTTGGGCAAGCGTCAGTGATGTGAACACTGAGTTCTGCAATTCACGAAAAATCCGCAGAACGTGGGGAGTACTCAGGAAGTTGTGGCCGATGACATCACTGCATTGTGCCCACTTCGGAACAAAACCAGGGCGGCAACGCGTGTGGTCCGTCTGACGTCTGGCGTCTCCACCGAGTCGATGTGCGTCCGATTGCGGCGATTCGAACGCTGGCAACCCCGTACATCATGCGAATGGCTAACAACGACTTTCTGATAACGGTCCGGTAACTTCTGAATCGTACCGGCCCGATAAGGCGTTGTAGACGTTTGTTGTCGAAGCTACGACATCTTCTGAAATGCCGCTCCTTTGTGGTGTTCCGACGTCAAATGTATAACTTCCTCCTTGTTCTCAATGAGTCATTGGCAAGTCATAACTGCTCTTGGAATGTCTCTGACCTGTTTGCCTCCCGTTTTTCAGAGGGAATTCTCATATATCGCGTACTTTTGCACTCACAAACCGATTTATCTCCTACGAGCTTTTTTAGCAAATTTCTCACTGATGGTCGCTATGTGAAGTTTGAAAGAGTCTTCATCACGTGATTCTACTAGGGCATAAAAATGAGCCATGGAAAAGAGGTAATCCTCACTACCTCGGCCATTTAGACGAGTTTGTGCTCCAGGTACTTGCAGGTGATATCCACAAGTTTTTGCCCTCAACAAACCACCTCAAGTAGCCTCGATTTGAAAAAAAAACCCAAAAAGTGGGTGCCGCGCGACCCTCCGGAGCAGCCATACCCGAGCGCATTTTCCACAAATTCACCTCAGTAATTGAAGCAGCAGCAGGCTGAAGCCCTTACTCGTCCATCAGATTCATCAGATGTAGCGCTAACTAAGTCCTGCTTTCCCAAACATCTGGACAGCTCCTTCAGTAGCAATGTGTTCAGAAAGAATGGTGATTTAATGTCGACTTTTTTTGATTTCGCGCTATATAAATAATCAGCCCTTCATCAAAATGAGATATGCAAACATCCATGATACTGCCGAAAGTGTAGCGAATCAACTGGTGCTTATTATGTGAGAAAGGATGCAGTCTGAGCTTGTGACCTACTTATCCAAATTCAACATTTCATAGACCGTTGAGCTCTTCGCATCCACTTCAAACAAAGTTATGACGATGCAGCGGTTTGCGTCCATCAATCCGTCGCCAGGTAACGATTGTTCAAAAAATGTCGGCGGTATTGTGCTAACCTGGTTTCCAAGTATCCAAAATTTCTGAAATTTATTTCCCTTTTAGGTATAAGCGGCGCACATTGTACAGCTACTCTGGGTCATCCTGTATCATTACAAAAATTACACATGTTAAAATACTCTCTATTCAAGCTCACATGCTTTCCTATTTATTTCACGGAGACCCAAGAAAAAGGTGAATGGAGAGTGTTCCGTGAATCACCATTCTAAAACATTCCAGAGTTCGTTGAAAAAGGTTACATCTACCCCAGCCAGGTTTTGAATCATGCACTCAAAGTTTCATCCACTCGGAGGCCCCGCCCCGCTGTCCGTCGAGGCCGGAAACGCGGAGTGAGGCTGTTTACGTAACTTTCAATTCCTATTTTTCTGCCCCATTTTCTCCCCTTAATAGCGAATACAACATAAATATCTGGGTAAGAGAGGAGCCCATTTTGCCATGCACGATTCCTTGAACTCATTCGAACACAACCATTAGAAGGTGAACGAATGCACTGCACCATCGCTGTAGAGATCATGGGTCTGCCAATTCATTATTGTGTTGTTCGGGACCATGTCATGATAGCTGCAAGGCCAGGCTCGTTCGTGAACATTGCTATTCGGAAACTTCGGGCCATAACGACGTTCATCGAGTTACTTCCTTGGCCAGCAACGTCGCACCAAAAGTGCTGTGATATATGATATCATCTCCATTGTTGAAGTGATGCTCTGATGACTATACGATCACCAATCATGACACCCACTCTGCTGTGAATCATCACTGCTCGTGTCTGGGTCACGTTCCATTCACCGGCACCGAGAACAGGGTCAAGCCTCCGTTGAGGAATCCCCAACAGGGGGGTCGTATTTGGTCCGCTAGGAGGGGGGGGGGGGGGTCGTAATTGTTGAGGTAGGCCGTGATCAGCAGAATTTCTCAGGCTTAGGGTCTAAAGTGTAAGGGGAGAAGTGATTAAATTGACTGAATGGGTTCGAACCCAAAACTAGTTTAACTTAATAACCATGGAAACCTCATGCATGGCGCAATCCACTACGAAACCGGCCAGTACCAATAACTCTTTCGTTGGTCCGCTGACACCGAAACCACGTACAGAGACACCTCCGGAATTCACCGATAGCCGTGGAAAGCGATATCTATCAGCGGGTACCACCGTGGATGGACACTCCAGAAACAATGGGATGAAAGCGGAAAATTAGCTGATGTGGACTTCTTCCATATCTTACTACGATCGCAAGTACGTAATCTAGTGTTGGCGGTCACTATGCGGACCGAAAAAACGTTTGTATTCATTGAGAATGTGGATGGAATCCTGATGCATGGCGCATCCCACAGAGAAGCTGACCGACGCTTCTCGCCTTTCCACTAGGCCTCCGAGAGCGAAGGATGCATACTGGAAAAAATTCAGTAACAATGAATCGATTTTTGGGAAGATTCGTGGAAAGATCTCGCAAATTCGACGGAAAAAAGCTCTCCTCAACTGGCTTTTTTTGAACTTTTCTTGCTTCGTTTTGAAGGTGTGGCATAGTTCAGGTAGTCATTCGAAAGCGACAACCTAGCAGACCCTGCTTCACCAAAACGAACTCATATGGTTAAGTTTGAAGGAAGTTATGGCCATTTCCGTGAAACACTTCGAAATTTTCCTCAACTAATCCTCAACTGGCTTCTCTCAAAATAACTTTCTTCGTTTTGAAGATATGGCATAGCTCAGGTAGTCGTTCGAAAGCGACAACCTAGCAGACCCTGCTTCACCAGAACGAACTCATGCGGTTAAGTTTGAAGGAAGTTATGGCCATTTCCGTGGAACACTTCGAAATTTTCCTCAACTAATCCTCAACTGGAATTCCATATCGAGAACTAAGCAACCATTGAGGAAAGCAAGCGGCCAATAGATAGGTCCATGGGAGTTATTAGGAAAACAGTTTACAGTTGAAAGATGGGCTCTAGGTAAAGTTTGAAGTGTTTTAATAATGTCGGAATTTAGTATGGGGAAGATACCGCGCTCCTTCGATCGCCGCGTCGCAGCCGTCGCCTGACATGAGATCCTGAACTTCTGTAGATGTGTAGGGTATTCTGGATTATTATTTGTAATTGTTCGATTATGAGATAGAAGCGTGATCCGATCTGTAATCTAGGATTCATAGTTTATATATTGGTGTATATTATTGGGAATTCCACCTGTACCACATATTTTTCGGGTTTTTGCGTCCATTTAGTTGTATATTGGTGATTAGTATTCAAAGAATCAAAAAATGCTAATTTGATGGGTTCTGTGCAAAAAGAGGGGGGTCGTACTGGGGCCCCCTTTTCGGTGGGGGGTCGTATTTTCTGAAAATTTTCCTCAACTGGACGCTTGACCCTGACCGAGAATCGTTAACCCGTTACGACCTTACTCGCGTCATTTCTCATTGTCAACCACGTTAACAACTTCCTTCCCATGGAACTTTCTACCCAGCTTTTATCATCCAAACAAGATCAATAAAATATATGTTCTCGCATTCATTACTGATCGTTTTCGTTCATGTGCTAACGGAGGGCTACCTATGGAGAGCTATCCTCACCCCACTAAACCGGAATCATGTGCTATATCTGCCTAAGTTTCGGTAGAAAGAAGAAACCCTCTCTCTCGTTCATTGAGGCTTAGCAAAAATTTAGGGGTTACTGTGCAGACTGACACTTTAGTGGTGCTCAGTCGTGAAGCTGTTCGACATTCTACTATAATGCTAGGTCGGCTTCGCCGCCCCAGTTAAGTATGACAGACAGACAAACAAACAAACACTAAGCTTCTGGTTTATACATAGAATGGACAACGTCACACTGGGATAACACAACGGTTAATTGCAACGGTATGCACTGTTCGAGACAAAGCTCAGTCTCGTAAAAAAAAAACTTCGAATGGGATTGGCACCAGTAAGTTCCTCACTCCCCATATTCAGTCGAAGAAGGCTCCAACTCACAATAAAACGCAAAAAACCGGACAAGAGAAGCATAACCAGTAAGTAACCAGTAAGTTAAAGCGTGTAATGTACTAAGTTATGTAGAAGTCACTTCCTGAGTATCATTCGATTATTCCAAATGTGCAGTAAACAATACAAGTAACAATGCAAACAATACAACAAACAACAAGTGAACAATTTCAAACGTTGAGAACGTTTTCGCGCCACAATGGAACGAACCCGAACGAAATGACCACTGATTCAACCATGACGAGTTTAGACCGATCCTAAGTGGATTCCAATAGAAGATAGACTGGCATCACTTATCATTCGCTTGAAGATGATGCGTCGTCGTCCGACCGAAGAAGGAATCCGTCAGTGCAGCTGCAATCAACTGTACCACTAATAAAAAAGCGACAAAAAGCCGCGCTCGATTCAGAACTTACCTAGCCGTTCATCCGAAAGTTCTTCTTCTTCGTCCCAATCAAAATGGATCTGGTTAACGTCCTCTCTACATTCCGTTGAAATAGCTAGATCTTCCTGCAGCGATACAGCAGTGGTATCGCTTTCTTCATGACTCCGGTTATTTTCAGCCAACACCCTCTGTGTATCACTAAACCAAACCAATTCTGCTTCGGAAACGAATCTGAACGTATTTTAAAAGACCTAAGAGCGGCCCACGGAGACAACACCTACGGGAGCCCTTGTGCCCCTTACTCTGGAATCTACTGCAATATGATATGAACTCACAACGGAAAAAGAACAATGGAGAAATAAATAGAATGATAAAATATTGAAAAAGGAACAGTTCAAGACCGATTTATCGAAATAAACAGGAGGAAACCGATGCCTGTCTCTGAATGTGTTCAAGCTTGTCTTAGACAGAAAAAATATAAAAAGGATTAGGCCTTTCCCAGCATGGTAAAGAGCGTGTAAAACACGCTTTCTTCAGTGCCTATTGTAGCCCGGCCCCTGAGAGAAATCACCCCCTAAAGCATCAAAATAAAAATTTTAGTTTGTTTCTTCCATGGGAACTGAGTGTGACTGCAAAACTTCACACGTGCTCTACAACTCCTACGGAACGGTGAACTAATCTCGAAGGTAGGGCATCAGGTTTCTGAGACACCCTCAATGTGGTTCACAACACTGTTTGCGCACCAAAGAACTCACTTCATCAACTTCAAATAGCGACAATGTCCTTCAACAGCTTTTGGATGGACTTCTACAATACCACGTCCATATAAGCAGCCCTCGTGCAGGACAAGTATAGGTGTAATTGAATGCTTTGACAAGAAGAAATGTAGATTTTTCAATATCACAATTGAACCACTCTAAAATCCTATCAAGAGGACATTGCTTCATTCGAAATTAACACCACACAAACGTACCTTGAGTTTCGCTGCTCGAGATATCCATTCTCCAAAAAGTAGAATATCAAAGCCGTAACACCAAGGAATGGATAGGAGCTCGGTCGCAGGCGACACTAACATTTCTGAGTTGGCTATTGAGAAACTCATCAAATTCTTGTGATCTGACCTGGAAACAAAGAATGAGGTGCTCAGCGCCGACTTTATTCAAATATATAAGGATAACATGAAAAGGTGCTGTGTCTATGATATGCTAAAATAAGCCGGTACTTCCAACCCTCCTAACAGTCTAGTATCTTTGACCCTTACGTCACGATTTCCCTCTGCGCCATGTTGCATGCGAAACGATGAGCAGCTACGGATGCCGCCATAGTTGAGCCTTAGGGCGATTACACGGCAACTACGTACGGCACTCATGACAGATTGTGTAATCGTCTCATGACCAAACTACAGAGGCGCTCATGCTCTCACGCGTTGCGTGGCACGCCGCCGGCCGTGTGCGAAATCCTGATGTGAAGACACACACTTCATCCGAGTATGCTTCTTCGTCAGGAACTTGCACTGCGGCGGGCGGCATGCGATGAAAGGCACGGCTGGGCACGGAAGGATTTCATTTTATGACATGACGTCTTTTCCTCCTCCTCCTTTTCTCTCTCTCTGATGAAGCAGTAATTAGAATTCTCCGGCAATTTTGCCATTCAAATATTTCAGCGGCTCTGATCGACAGTGAAGCAGCATGCCGATAAACACGCCTAACAATATCTGGGGATAAAATATAAGGGCTCATTTCTTTGATTTAAGAGACTCATTTTATTTCCTCTCCACTGCCGCACTACTCACACCTTTGTTTTCTTTTGCAAGATTAGATAAATGACAATCTATTTATAGCAGATGTAAAACCAAATCGCAAACGTACGTTATTGGATGACCATCCCAGACCCGAAGTATATGATTAATCCTAGACTCTGGTAGGGTACGATTACATCGAACCGAGATCACCTTAACAGAAAGAAAGTCCTTCGCTCCTTTTGTTAGGTAAAAACAAGGTTTAGCAAGATCTCTGAAGTAATGCTACGAAAGCAGAAAAAAGCAAACCTGTACCATCCAATTGAAATACCGCAGATAGAACTCCGGTATGCTGGACGAGTCGGATATGCATGATTCCATTACAGATTTTAACGACATTCCACTAAATAGAGAAGTAACCTGCTTTAATAATATAGTATATGGTACATCAATTTATGAATTCTACATCAGGGAGAAATGAGAATAGTGGGATTTTTTGTTGTTTAAAACAACTATTCAACGTTGTAATACTATTGTTACGGGGAAACGAGGAACGAAAATTCAGACGGTACCAAGGCCGCAATGAATAAGCGTAAATTTGGGCGCCGTTCCAACCTCGAATAGTGCGAAAAAATACTTTGATCTAGTAGACCCCAGCGATGAAAGTTTTTGTTCCAGGGAAAATATGAAAGGACGCACAACAAGCGGGAACATGGAACAGTGTCGTGCAGTTGTAAGGTGCCATCTCACACTGTGCATTAAGAAGATCATAACAAGGAATTCATCCACAACACTCTCGCAGGTGAAGTATTTCAGAGTTATCGCACACAAGTAAACGAACGGTGAAAACCGCGAGTTACGAAATTGAACGCTGTTTTAGTCAAACCGGAATTTGAGGTGCTTTTGGTACGGACTGAACAGAGGATGGCGTCTAATAGGGAGTATGTCCGCATCGGCTCAGTGCATTTGATCCGACGCCAAGTATACTGTGAGGCTTACCATCCTGAATTTTCCTTCCTCGGTGGAACCGTTGTTGAGGGACACTTTTATAAGGGTCTTGTACGACAAAAATTCAAACCAACGATATTGCGTATCATCGTTTATCATATGGCGGGTTTATATATAGAGTATGATGTCGTACTATGTCTGTTGGCCATCATTGACAACGAATGGTTTTTTTCTCGTTCAAGGTCTGTGTACTTGAAAATACTTTGGATTTGACTGGTGCAATTAATACACATTATATACGCCTTTGAACTCTGTGACTACATCTTCGAAACTAGCAAACTAGCGAGAATACTCATTCGATTTTTCAAGGTTTTATTTTAAACACTGAAACCATCCGCTTCTCACTGCACTGGCCAGAAGTGAAAGCGAAACCGAGTGGTTTTTGCGTCGTTTTTTTTTCAACTTTTTTTTCCTCTAAGCATATTGTAGGTGAGAAGACTTCGATGTGGTGGTCACTAGGATCAATTTGGTTTTCGACGGCCGTTTTTCGGTATCGATCGACTAATCAGACCTAACAAAACGCCTTTGATCAACTAACGAGTTGATATTCCCTACTTATCACGAATTATCAATAAAGACTGAGCATAATACATGCTGAATGATCTGCTTGAGTGACTTAGCTGCTTAGATAAACCTTATAAGAACCAGTGTACTGTGCCGTTCATGTTCAAGGAGCTCAACCACCTTTAATTAAGCATTTTTTATATTATTTGAGGACGCTACTCAGCAAAAAACAAAACTATCATGCTAATTGTTAGGGTGGCAAGTGTCGCATCACTATCGAAATGACAACTGAATAGCCTTTTATCGAGTCTTTTGTATAGGTGTCCTAGGGAAATCCCCTCTGTTTATCCCGATGGAAATAGTCGTTAAGACGATGTCATCGCTTTGCTGATATAGTCTGAAACTCAAACTTTGTGGGTGGTAAGCACTCCGATGTTTGTGATCTGCACCTGACCGCCCAGCAGGCCGGGATATCGAGCAAATAGGCCCACGTCCACTGTTTACAACAGATGCCGCATGTCTGCAAACGTTATCGATCTTAGAAGAAATTATGGAGCTGTTCATTTAAATCTATTCCTTTTTTTATTTTTTCCCTGTCCTTTTTTATCCAGTTTCTTGAATTTTGTGACTTCTCTTTTCATTTCAACAACAATTTTTACTTTGTTTACGTTCCCGTTTCATATTCCCAATTGAAGTCGAGACTGGCACATGCTGCAGTCACTTTGAGTTGTTGTTCTGATTTCTGCTAGGAATAATATTTGTCAGTCTTTATGTTTTATATTCTATGTATGATTGTCAATGTGTGCATTTCATGAATCTTGGTTCATATGTCCTGCTTCAACTTCATAATCTTTTTATAACCTGTTTATCGGTATCTTTTCCTTCGTCTGTTTCTCGGAAACGTCATTGACTGCCGTAAATTGCTGAAATTTTGCAAATGTAATGGTAGGCCACTTGCAGACTGAGTGGTGATGTTCGTCAACCCTTTTTTATAAGCGTCTGTAAACTTATGGTTATATTTTCAGGATGGACACTTCAGCTGTGGTGCTTTCACCAACAGGTAAAGCAGGTGTCAGACTTAACGATTCTGCGATTCTGTGATTGTGCGATATCGCGTGCGAAGTCGCAGCACCGCAGTCGCAAAATCGCAGACTCCGGATCTGCAGGCGTTTTGAATAACTTTTTTGGATATAGAGTGATTTTGTTAATAATATTTTTTGTTCGTTTTCTGATTAAATCTCGTTGTTGTTTATGTTTGTGTATTTAGCACATGTATCGAGCGTGGAGATAGTTCAATGTGCCGACTGTAGTGCTGACGATCCTCAATGGGCTTCGATCAATCGTGGTGTCCTGATATGCAACGATTGCTGTTCTGTCCACAGGAATCTAGGTATTTGGTGACTCCATTTTGGCGTTCTTTTGGGAGTTATTTTTGGAATACAGTGCACTTATCCAACCTCAAAAGAATCCCTGTTATACTGGTTAAACAGAGTAGCGCGCTTTTGCGATTGGTCAGATATTCGAAGTCACCAATCACAAGCATAAGCAGGGCGCATAGTTGAAATTCTGTCTTGCTCTCCCTTAGAGCAGCTTTCACAAATCTCTCAGTTGATATTATAAATGCTGACCTACTTCAGGTCGTCAGTACTCACAAGTGCGATCACTCAACCGAGGGATGTGGGATACACCACAACTGGAACTCGTCAAGCTGCTACACAAGTGGTTCTTCTTTCTTATTTTACTAATCGCTCCCTTCTTTCACTGTATAATTTACCTCTACGTTCAGAACTGGTTCTAATCGTGTGTGGGAGCATGCTATGCTTGATCCGGCTTCTTCATCGAAATTCAAGCGAAAACCCTTACCTCAGTATGTTTTGTCTCGCTTGATTTTCGTGGCTGATCGAAACAAAAGTTTTCGATTGACTTGATTCAATAATTGACTGGGTAGATCCTAATGCCCTGCTCATGTGGTAATACTTGCTAGCATTTACAGTGACCCGGTCCTACCTACAAAAGAAGCCTTTATAAAGGCTAAGTATGTTGATCATGCGTTTATCCGAAAACCCGGTAAGGATGACGAGCCATGGAGTTTGGATGATGTGAATAAGCAGCTATGGTCTTGTGTTCGTACTGCACATGTGGACACGACTCTGAGGTCTGTTATATGAGATGTTTTGTTTTGTTCTGTGCACAATGAAAGAGAATGCCACTTCGCGAGTGCGCGCTCAGCTTCCGCGAGCTATGGCCACCTCGTTCTGTAGCTGTTTGAATTCTACATATTCTAACCATCAGTTTCGTTGTCCTTTTATTATTCTGCTGTAGCGTTTGGTTTTCGTTTGAGTTTTCAATTACGTTTTCATTCCAGGCTTTTAGCGATGGGAGCCGATGTCAATTATGTGGACAATGAAAAAGGCAATAGCCCGCTGCACGTTGCAGCAAAGGAAGGACAAGCGATGCAGGTTTTGTTTGCGCTTTTCTTTTTACATGGGAATGATTCAACAATCTGAAGTTGGAGACATATGTGTAGATTGGCCGCAAGCCATGTGAAATACGCCACGCTGGTGGCGTTGCGACCTTGGGCGATGTTGTTTGGAAATATCCATGGTTTTTTGTACTGAGCGCGACTGATTCTTTTTGAGCCACCACTTTTAGTTTGAGCAAATTTTTACAGCTTCACAGTTACAAAGCTCTTTGCTTATAGTGATGAACTCTGAGTGATGTGAAGGAAACTCCATTCTTTTCCATTCGGTTTGGACTTCCCGTATTCAATCGCCGATTTTGAAGAATTTTGTACTCTCCATCGATTGCAACCTTATATCTGAATTGTGGTCTCAGTTTATATAATTATTTCAGGTAGAACTCCTGTATATCTATGGTGCAGATCCGCTGCTGTGTAATGCTGCAGACCTGACTCCTGCACAGCTTGCTCGACAAGATGGTTTTGTGAGTATCATTCTTCATTCTAGACCTCGTACTATTACACTGTTAGTGTGCTTGGGCTGCTTCTTGCATCTTATCAGTGATCACTCTCGTTATCTGTAGGTCGACCTCGCTAGTCGTCTTGACGAGTTATCTTTTGATTTGACTAATAGGCTATCGCTTTTCCTCTGTGGTCGGAAGCCTGATCATCAGGTTAGATTAATGTTTATTGATTCTTCAATTTTGATTCTTTTTGGTTTGTGTGATTTAGTAAATTATTTGTTGAATTTGTTTTCGTTTGTGTATTCCTTTACTGCATTGAACAATTTTTGAAGCATCAGCAACACTTCCTTATTCCTGAACTTACGGCTAAGAATACTGTTGAAACGTTGCGGTCGGTCCGATTGAAGATTCAATCACTCCCGGACTGCGCCTTTGAGAAGCTATTACAAGACATTTATGATGAAGTATGTTCCCGAGGAACTCTCCAGTTTTTTTTCCTGAATAAACTTATTATTCAGGTTGATCGGCGTGAAACTCAAGCCGCATGGATGGCAATGAACCAAGGCAAAATAACGTCGGGTAATGAGCAGTGTGTAGCTGTTTTTCTACCGGTTCGTTCATTTTCACTCTTCAAGCTACCATAGCTATAATGAGATGTTAATGCAAGGTTCCATTATGCAAACAGTACACACACATTCAGCTGAATCCTTCATTTTCTGCTACAAGGAACCAGCTGCGGCAGAAACTTGCCAAGTACGACGTCCGGGAATTCGCTACACTCATCATAGACGTGCTCAAGGTTAGTTTACAATCTTTGGGTTTTCGTAATGTTTCCAAAGTTTGAGATATCGATTACTGTAGAGTCACCTTTCGCGTGATCATTTTTTGCATCAGAAAATGTCTCCACACATTTTGGAGCTTTTCCTCCCAGGTTTAGGCCCCATTTATACTGTGCGGTGCTGCGGCAGGGCGTGGCTGCGTGTCTCCGCGTCTTCGTCTGTGCCACCCTGTTCCGATGCCTGCGTCATCTTTTGCACCTCTCCCGTGCCACTCTGCCCCGGTGTCTGTGAACGCATCCACGCCGTGACGGCACAAAGTATGAACGCGGTCTAATAGTGCAGATCTCTTTGGTTTGATGCAATATTGTAGTTGGGCCGCAATGCACGATGCCACTTTTTCACATTGACTCGGATTTTTTTAAAGTCTTTGCTCCTCTTTCAAGCTGACGGTGCTTCAACTTCTTAATTTTCACAGCATTTTTACTAACATGTTGTCATGATCCTCGATAATAGTTCTCACACTGATATTCACAGCCCACTTTTTTTGGGATTCTCTCCTTTGTTAACTAGTGTTTGTGATTGTTTACCATTTATCATCATATTCATTTGCCGTTTTCTTTCCGCACAGCTTAGTCTATTTAGGAGGCAAAACGTCGTTATTTTGGTCTTCCTCCCGAACCTTCCCAGAACACATTGGACACCTCTTCTAACCTCCACAATATGTCGAGGTTATAACTTTTTATTAATGCTGACTTCATTTTGATCATACTGACGAGTAGTGTATTTAGTAACACGCGAATGGGTTCCAACGAGTTTAACAGAGATTATGACGAAGTTGCCGATTTTCCTGGTAGAGCCGGTGAACTTCGCAGTAGCGGTGCAACGAGGTAGCTCCACGCACAGTAATTGCTGAAGATGGTCTACTGAAAGTGGTTAAACTTTCTAGGAGGTCGTCAGGGAACAAAACAAGGTCGACGTCTTCTTTGGATGCAGCCGTCGATGGACGCGTGTCCATAGATGATGTGTTGGAGTTGAAAGAACGAATGACAGAGAACGAAAATAAACTGACTTCAATCTGCCATACCAATACTCAAATCATGAAGTAGTTCATTATTATTTTTTCGGGCAATTGTTTACAATTATTTTAAAAATCCATTCGGTTGCACCAAGTAGTTGTTCTTTAAGGATTCTCACAAATCTGCAGAATTCTATGGAGCATATGAGAGTTGAGAATACATGTTTGAAGGATGAAGTAGGTGTAATCTTATTCCTTCATATAATGATTACGATATTCATGTTTCTTCAGATTGTTCGCCTATCCGAGCAAGCAGCACTATTAAGACGGTTACCGTCTCCGGCCACCGTACCTCATGTGACGGGTAATCATATCGTAGAACGTGCGCAGTCGGTAGGAGTGGATCGTGGAGAGCGGATTGGACGCCCTCCCATAGGTAAACATACGGTTGGAATAACCTGCAGTTGCTTAATCTGTAAACTGATTGATAGTATTCACTTCTGTGTTGCTGAATCTCACTCCACAATTCTTCAAGCTTTTCAAGTCCGATTTACGTCTATAAAGTGGCAAACACTTTCGAAGATTTCTTCAGAAGCGGAGTCACGAATTGGAAAACGACATGGAAGTATGAGTGGATCGACTCCTGGCTATTCTCGTATGGTGCCCAGTGGGCGAATGAGCGCCGAAAATCATAGGTATGTCTTCTGTCAACTGTGGGTATTCATTCGGCGATATAGAATTTCTTCCAATCAGCTTATCTTTTCGATTAATTTTCTTCCCAATCGCGTGGCGCAACTAAAACGCGCGCCACCAGCACTTCAGGATAGCCTTCCGTCTGGGGGTGCAAGGTCGAGCTCAGCATATAAGCGAGCGCGTCACGTGCTGTACGTGTCCGCTGCACACCAAAGATTCGCATGGGCTTCATCGATACGGTTGTGGGTTGCGCCGGAGAACGGGGCTATAAAAAAGGCCAACGGGCGGATTGAAAGTCCCGTTTTTCGAGTTTTTGATAGTTTCATGTCGTTCCACATGACAGTATATGGTTGTTAACAATTCTATTTGATAGTTCAAAGCATTTTCACCAATATTGGAATAGTTTCCTTCCAACGATATAGGCTCGAGCGTGGCATGGTTCTCGTTTCGTTGACCAGACTAGTTCCTTCAGTTTTTGTCTGTTCAGAGACCGCGACGAAGCTCGGGATGGCTCTCGAGAAAAGTTGCGAGCTCGTGACAACCGTGAACGAAATCTGGAGTGTACGGATTATGCCACCATAACTCCTGCTCCGCAAGTTGTTGCTTCTAAAGTTCAGGAAGCGTTCAGCGAACCCGGTGAGTGCAATGCGAAGGCGTACAGCTCTGCAACATTTTTTTTGAGTGCTATATCAAGGTTATAAAATGTTACTGTATCGATTGCAGTGTTCCCTGATAATCTCATCCGAGAGACAGAAAATTTGACCGTGGCAATTCGATCACTTCTCACAGATGCTCAACACAAGCAGCTGCATGGTCGTTCTAGTGACCATGCACATAAGGTAACTACAAAGAATTTTTTGTCGGAAATTTGTTAACTTCGAACCTTTCGTGACTTTTCCTTTAGTGGTACCATGTTGAGAACTTGGTTCATCGGAGATAGCTTCTTTCTGTGTTGACTCTTAAAAGTTTCAGTAAAAGAATTTTCATTGTTCCAGATAGCTTCGCTGATCAACCATATAATATGTTTGATTCCACGTGATCAACGGGTTGGTAAAACTGAACAAGCTGTCACTGGTCTCATGGATGCAACAATGGTAAGCTGAGCTCTTTACTCGTTCGTTTGTTGACTAGCAGCACAGCCATCTCTTGGAGGAACTCCTCTTTTCTCACTATAATGAAAATTTGACTTCTTGTAAGATTGAAGCGTCGTAGGGGACATTCTTTTCCCGCAACGAAAACATTGCTCATGTCGCGAAAAGAAAACTGTGGGAGCTAGACTCTTCGGTTGATCTAGAAAGTTCTTGATTAAGTCTAAATAAAAGGGGGAGTGCTGCATCAAAGTTGATCAAGAGGGCTATCTTTTGTGTCGGCCCATAGGTTTTGATACATTTAGGGGTGCAGAAACATAGTCATCATTGTTGGATCATTTCTTACAATGAAGTTTCCTAGTAGTGGTTCCTGGGAATGTGGTGCACACGGAACAAGTGAGAGGTGGCATGCCCGACGCCACATCTGCTCCTTCTGCACCACGCCCGTATTTCTGATGTACTTCTCAACTGACCTTTATTTAATAGATTCTGAGTGCAAAATGTAACGCTCCGATCCTGGACGCCGAAGATGCCTGCCATGCCGCGTACAGCGTCGCCCAGTCGGCTAAGATGCTGCTTATGGCTGTTCATCACTGAGCGCATCAGTCCTGCTTCCTGGTTCTTGACGTTTCTCACAGAAACGCTTTGCATTTATTTACTAGACGAAATTACCGGTAAACGTCTATTTCCTTCTCGTATGTGGCTTAGTGATAGTTTTTAGTGTGAGATCTGTATGATGTGATGTCGTATTGCCTCGCATTGCGTATTTTATCTGGATTTCTTCTCGAAAAGCAATGTCAAAGTTGTTTATCATTTGTTTGTTTTCTTCTGAATTGAATCTGTTCCTAACGTGTCATGCTCACTGTCTCTATTAAAGGTTGCAATGCATCCACGCATGGATTTAGTCATACCTTTTAACCGACGGTTTTAGAGGTATTAGGTAGGGTTAATCTGCAGAGCACACGTGCACGTTTGGTCGTAATGTGGTGCTTCCTATTTTTTTTTTATCTCGTTTCACTGTTGCTGGTTATCTCATTGTTTGTTGCCATACATTTCAGAATATTCATAAAGTTTTAGGTTGACTACTGCAGTGTAAAATGACAAGGCTAAAGGAACAGACAGGTAGACGAGTTACTGGTATGGCTGTTATGGTAATGGTTCTTCGAAAGTTCTTTTTCCGTTGGCAGACGCATCCATAGAGAGCGCTGTGCACCGCACCACACAAGGTATGGTGCATTAGGGTCCGATGCGGTCGGCGCGCTTTTGACGATATGCCGCTCGCGTCACATCACGCGACACCGCAACAGCTCCTTCTGGAACAGATTTCTGTAGGATAAGGTTTCTCATACCTGAGGAACACACTTTAGAACGGGGAACAACCATGACGTTCCGAGGATGGCTTCAAAAAGGAGGTGGTTGTGATATGGAGGATATGAAGGAATTCGAACAATACTGAAAAGAAGTAGTCTTTTATTGTTGTTATTTACGGTATTAGGTACTGTAAGCCAGTATCTTAGGGAACATGGGAATAGGGCCATGTATTGCGGCCTAAGGCCTCGCTGTTGAAAGAAATTATTGATAGTACATGGTGTAGACGTTTAATATTGTCGATAGGACTCGTAAAACTCTGACTGCTATCCAGTTTTTCTGCACCGCTCTCTTTATGTGCACTGTTATCTTATCTGAACATGCTGTATGAACTATAGCACCACGTGGGGTAATTTTGCCTATTGGTCGATTGTTGAATATGAATATTGAAGTGCTAAGTAGTGTTGCTGCACACCAAGAACCTAAAAAAAGTGATAATCCATTCATCCTCTTAGCCTTCTTCGTAGCCTTGTTTTCCGGCGCACCTCATAAATTTCATAACAGTCGTAGCCTTATAAATCCGTGGTGTGCGGCAGCCATGAGCAGCACGTGACTTGCTCGCTTATGGAGGAGGTGGGAGCGTGACCTCACATGTTAATGGGTGTAGTAGAGGTTTACTCAGTTACCTGACTTTCGGATTGGAACAAGTGAGATATATCACGTACCGATGGATGGGTTTTAGCTTGCTAAGTACGAGGGCAACTATTTTTGGAGGATTCTGCCACTCTGCCATTGCTCGAGGGCTAGTTTTGACAATTTTTGCTGCGAGCTGATATTTCAGTCGAGATTAGAATGTTTTATGTGATCGAAATAGCATTTGGTGTCTATCTGGCAACGTTTTGATGCGAAAAGAGATGAAATTCGGGCGTTGTCTGATAAGCGCCCAGACTGAACGTTTTCTTTCCGACAGTATTGGTTGACGATCTTGGTTAGCTCAACTCCTGGTTCATCCGTCAGCCCAAGCATGGCAGCGCCATCCGAATGCCGTCATATATGGCTGGCTTTTTTCGGCTTCTATATTCTCTTCACGGAAAATGGCGTTCGACAGGCAAGTTCGACGCGTCTTTGACTTTATTACTGGAATAGCCTGTGCGTCTCCCTTTAATCTCAAAAGTGGAGCCGTCTCTTCTTAAAAGCACTGGAGGGGGGGGGGGGGGGCAGGGAAAAAAGCGCAACAAGCAGAAATATGTTTCCAAGAGAATATTCGAGATTGGAATGGGCAATCGGTAACGAAACTCTGGTTGGAAGGCATAACGTTGTAGTCTTTGTTAGCATTTCCCGTATATCATTGCAAGCTGCAAACATCACCTTTCCAAGTTGCTCGTTGTTGTAGATGTCATCTCGTAGAGCGTATTTCGTTCATTCATGATGACGAAAAACAAGTGAAACGGTGAAAGGAAGACTAAGCGAAGGAGTAGGGAAAATGTGTCTATGATTAAAAAAATCCAATGAACTCACACTCAACTTCTTGGCAAGGCGTCGTGTGTATAATGGTGGCAATTCAGCGAACTGTATTACCGTAATCGAAAATTGCGTGGAATGTCGCGAACAACTACTCAAAGGGTATCAGAAATAACCTAGTGAACTTGTAGCACCCACGGCACCGCTGCCGATAAGAAACTACAGATTATTTAAGCTATGATAATACGATATCATTCAATTTCCATTGCAATACTGCATTATTCAATTCTAACATGTCTGGAATCCCCATGCAGAGAAAAAGCCGTTTTGAAGCTCTGCAATGCACAAATGCTGCTTGCTCAACAGCACGTCTACCGCATTATCGCGCAGTGCTTGTTACAAATCCACAGTTTTTCGTGTTAACATTGTTGGTCCAGATAATTACAAGAAAAATGGAACAGAAGAAAAGGTAGGCTCCCGTGTTCTTGCTGTCCTTGATGTGACCAGTTCTTAATGATCTAGTTAGTATTAGTACTAAATCTGAAAATCCTGAAAGACATGCTTTACTCTTACAAGTTGATAACAAACGCTTACTTTTCAAGATGACCAATAGAGGCTAACCAGTCATCTAAGAGCCATTGAAACTGTTCCGAAAATCCTTGAAAAAAAAAGCCGATCGAGAGGTCCCTGTGCTCTATTTGAATTAAGATTTTTGTTCAAAATTCGATTTTTTCTTAGGTGATGAATGTTTTCGTCGACGCCATAATTGATGAGTACAATTGCACAAAAACCGAAGCCGACTCTGCAGTGATAGTGGCTCCTACAGCATCAAGTCTGATGAGCGGTCAGTGTACATTTCTTGAAAGTCTTTCTGATTCTACCATGATTTGGTTGGTGATTGATTGAGCAAGTGAATTCTGAGTGTTGGATTTTATGGTCAGACACTGGGCACTGATTCACGTGTTTATTGATTGCATAGAATTCTCTAAAAAAATTTTCGTGATTTTTTCTACAACCAGTCTAGCGTGCTGCAAGCGAAGCCGGTGCGGTGGCAGAGGACGTCACGCGTGGGAGAATGAACGCAGAGAGAGTCGAAGAGGCAGATTGCGCGGCGCGACGTCGCATTGGCCCCTCCCCACTGCACTTTGGTATTTTGAGTGCTGTTGTGTATAGGCTGGATTTAGCAGCTCTTGCGTAGTATGGTAGTTATACAAAATCAATAATTTATTGAGATGGTATCATGAAATATGATGTATTAGCATATTTCAGGACCACTGGCGGCGATGTTCTACCAACTCGCTGGCGCCCGTGTTAGCATATTAAGTGGTGCTCTGATGTGCTTCATAGGTTTCTGTCTCGGTTCCGTAGCTCCGTCGGTGGCTATACTTGGAATGTTTGGAGTTCTCATAGGTTTGTCACATTCAATATTTATTCATCGTTTACCACTCATTCCCGCAAATTGCTTTCAATAGGGTCCGCTCGCAGTATAAGCGGCAATGTTGACAAACTCAGGTATTCTGGGATAAGACAAGTCCAAAAGCGAGGAGACCTGTAAGCAGTAAGTTGTATGCGCTCCTAAGAACCACTGATCATTGATCAGGTAACAACTATTGGTACTTTGCCTGGAAGTGGGGAGGAACGAGGACAACCAACCAACGAAGAGGGGTGTGTACCCTTATGTCGAGATTTCGCACGACGACGTGTGGCATGCGATGCAGTGTGTGCGAGCTATGCGCGTCGCAGTAGTTGGGTCTTATAGAACGATTACACGCTAATGCTAGGGGCGCGATACGCAGTAACTTGTAATCGCTTTGGAACCCAACAACATGGCGCCTCTAGCTCGTCCGCATTGCTTCGCTTGCGACATGCCGCAGTGCGAAATCCTGACATAAGGGTACACACCCAACGAGGAGTAGCTAATTCTGGCGCCTATTCTCTCGAACACACGACGAGCCACGGCCTTTAACCGGCTCACTTTCATTTCGCTGCCCTAATCACGTGAACTTTAAAATGAAAACAAACCAGCGTGAGCCTTTGTATTTTTTTTGTTTGAAGGGTTTGGATGCTCTTTGATGAGAAACGCCATAATCTCGGTTCAGTGTGAGTATTTCATCGCGAAGCGCAATACTGTCATGTCCTTCATATCAATCGGTCCAGGAATTGGCATTTTCTTGTTGCCCCGAGTTCTCGTACCGCTCATCAATACCGTGAGGACTATAAGGGTAAAATAACTCTGAATTTGTTCACCGTATAGAAAATTTTCAGTACTCGTGGAAAGCTGGATTCCAGTTTTTGGCTTTACTTTATGTGATCTGCGGTGTGATGTCCTTATTCATTACCAGGCGTTCCACAACGCAGCATCATTCGTTTGCTCACTTCACCGGCCTGAAGGTGACTCGTTTTTGTGAGTTATCGCTATGCGCTTTATTTGCCGGATATGTTGATATAAGGGTCTGCAGATATACGTCATAGGTCCACAGCGCAGCTTACCGCGCAATGCGTGCGACCTATTGGCGCCGTATGTATTAGGTTAATTCATAATAAATCGGACAAATTGACCAATTTTAATCATTGTCGTACAACTTTTTTACGACAACAGGGATTCACTTGAAATATACTCCATCTTTATCGATGACCTTCTGCCACGGTATAGGCAGATCATGGATGCCCTTGCTCCAGAAGGCCGGAAGCTGGAGCTCGAAGAAGTTGCCGAGTGCCGCCTTGACCTCGTCGCGAGTTTTGAAGTCTTGGCCGTCCAGGTGGCATTGGCTGTGGGAGAAAAGGTGGAAATCTGAAGGGGCCAGGTCTGGGGAATACGGTGGGTATAGAAGTACGGTCCAACTGTACGACAGCAGCTCGGCCTTGGTCGATCTTGCGAAGTGCGGTCTGTGGAAGTAGACACGTTGTCGTGCTGGAAGTAGACATGTGACCGCCGCCGTAGCGAACTTTGGACATTGGCCTTCAATTCTCGTAATTGACGAACGTAGACGTCGGCGGATACTGTGGTACCTTCATCGAGCAGCTCCCAGTACTCTACGCCGTGTACGCTCCACCAACCGCGGTTTTCGTCTTCGATGGAATAGTCGCCTGACGCAAACTTCGAATGCTACAACTACAGTGTACTTCTGCCGGGGGCATGCTCCTTGTGAACTTCTATCAGACGTCTGCCGGTATCCGCGGGTTTCTGGCCAGATAGCGATATAAATAGTATGACGTTGCGGATGTGGTCTCTGGACCGCTTGAAATCGTGCGGCATTGTGGCAGAATGAATTTACTTTGTAGTGATTATTTTGCGATACTTTGAAGAGCTTTTCATACTCATTCCAACGGTACCTCGCGCGTCCATTTTCATTAATTTGTTACTGAGTTATGATCTCTAGAAATCATCACTACCATTTGTCCGATTTATTATGAATTAACCTAATAACTGGGTCCTAAAGCGATCATACAGCGATGGTAGAGTCGCAGAAAGTTAAAGACAGCATTAGGAGAAATTTGGACGAAAAGTGAAAGAGGTACTGAATATGAAAGTCGAGATGCCTAGTAACAGGACAGTGGAGAAAAAACGGATGGAAATGGCCGAAAACCCGAGAAATAGGACCCCACTCCCACGTGGATTCTTGATGGGGACGACTTTCCGTCAAGAAGGGGTAGTTCGGACGAGTTTTCTATAGCGTTGTCAAGTCGCAAACACGAGGGGATGCTCGGTACGGCGACATCTATTTTCTGAAATGAGTTTCAAGCTGAAACTGAGAAAGCGCGCCGCGCTATATTCAACCCTGTCGCATCTACTTGACCGCTCCCACCTCAGCCAATCGGGAATCACATCGTCCGGAGGCGGTGTCTGTCATTCAAAGCGTCAGCTGTTATCCATCGCGCCGTTTTTACAGCTCGGAGGCGCACTCTTTCACCGGGATTTCGCCACAGATAGCCTTTTTAGACCTATGGTTTCCATGTGAGTGACTTCTTTTAATTTCTCAATAACCACATTGTCTCTAGTGCTGTTCTTGAAGCCGTGTAGTCGCTTTACGTACGGTACGGCTAAACTGCACTGATTGCACGCGCTACGCCGCAGTGCGACATTTTGACCTAAGGGCACTCATTATCGTATTCTGCTTATGTCAGTGTTCTCCACCGAAGTCCACCCCTCAAAGGATGAGCGCTCAGTAGAATCGGAGCAGTATCTGATTGGCAGCATTTAGTAGTACCGTCAAATAGTGTTCCGTTAATAGATCAATGCCTTTCTATGTTCAGGTCTGGTTTCATTTTGAATTTTGGTTTCACGCAGTTGCATCGTTTTGTGCATCTGCCGTCTGCATCATTTATCTGTCTAATATTCTCAGTCATATGAGAGGTGAAGGCATTGAGCAGTAAGTAGCTGTTATTCGCGCGCACACTGCGTTTCTTGGAAGGAGGCACTCGCTGGATTGTGATGGGAATGTGGGGGAGGGGGGGCCTTCTCTACAGCCCAGCCTGCAAGGAGGTGGGAGGGAGCGACACGCGCTCTAGCGCTCTCCCATCAAAGATGATCCAGTGAGCGCCCTCTTCCTGACAAACGTGGATTTTGCTCTTACTCACTCTTCACAGGAAAAGTGGGTGCTTGGTGAACGCTTGATTTTTAGGCCAGAAATTGTCTACAGTTATTTTGGTATAGCATCGATCATTGGAAGGATCTTATTGACACTGCTGCTGGGTTTTGCTAATATCCATATAGCTATTGTGATGATTTTCAATTATCTCATTGCATTACCGAGCATATTTTCGGCAGCGTTCTGCTATACTCTTTGGGAATTCCGGTTACAGAATTTCTTTTCTGGATTCGGGATCGGTAAGCTTGTTTTGGAATCAGAATCACAATTTCTTGCGGTTTACGATTCCTCCCAATTGGATTGATTATGGGTGCCGTGATCAGGGGTGTCATATGGCACCTAATTCTTTTGGGTGTGTATCGTTAGGCCTGGATTCCGCACTGCGGAGCGCGGCGCGATTCGTGCGTGCTGGGAGCGACGCATGTAGCTGAGTCCAAAGCGATAGCCTTGTTCTGTGCATAATTCTAGGGAAGGACATGGCATCGCTTCAGGAGCCAACAAAGAGCGACGCTCCTCACACTCCAGCCGCGCTTCGCACGCCAACGCGAAATCCTGCCTGTCTCAACGATGCACGCTCGAGTCCTTTCGACATGAGGAAACGGGGTGAAGCCCGTCGTAGATGACAATTTTGGAGAAATACGACCCATGAGAAAGGTCTCCGACCGTCCTCCCCCTCCCCCTCCTCCACTCCCACCTGCTTTCCGAAGACCTGGTCCGATGGACGCTTCCAAAACTCGAGCCTGAAAAAGCCAACTGAAAGAAGAAGTCAATTGATTATCATGCCCTATCCTAATTTAGAGCATTATCGACTGGCGACCTTTTTTGGGATTATTAAAAAATACTTCATTGCTCCTCTCCCCCCAAAGGGGCGCGGCCGTCGAGGAATCCTCACGAGGCCTTGAGCCCGGGCCACAGTCCATCTGTGAAAGCAGCATGGAAAGCCGTTTAGATTTTTTTCGTTTGGTAGTACCGGTTTCAGGGCTTTTTCAAGCGACACTTGCTCAGTTTCTGTTGTTGATGGTCGGACCGTCACAGCTTCCAGGCGCTTTAGGATATACAAATCTCATCAATGGTGCCGCCGCTTTTGCAGCTGTTCACATTGCAGGTACTTTACATACCGTTTTTCCAACCTTTCGTCTGGACCATGGAATGGATGGAATTCCATCCACGCCAATCAATTTTTCCATCTCACCAGATTTCTTCAGTTTAAGCGACAAGTTTCAGGTTCCGCCACACAGCGTTATCAGAGTGCCAGAGTAGCGTTCCAAATTTCATGTGTTTTTGGTTTATTTGCAATCGTTTTTGCCATTGGAAATTCTGCTGCCATCCTATTGCGGCAGAGAAAAGAGGCTGCGTTGGCGGTACAGAAGAAGGCCGCAGAGATTCCCGAATTGCGAGTGATGCTTCATCATAAATCGGAGGATTAATGATTATAAATAGTACATATGTATCGATTCTTATACTTGTGTTTTGTAAACATAATTGTTTGGATATAAAACTGTATTCAACCAAACTTGCAAGGATAATATAGATAATGAAGCGAGGACGGTAGATACATTGGTTGTCGACACGCAGCTCCTGTGATGTGTGGCGGTCATATGCGACGCGGTGACGGGTTCACTTAGTAGCGTGGCCCGCCCATGCGGTCTCCGAAGGGCCGTGGTAAGTCCCTTATTGTTAGATCACATCTTTCACATCCTCCACATACACTCTTCAGACCACAGCAGTCATTCGTACTGAACATATTTCTTATTCTGAACATGGCATCATGGCATTAGCTGTCTTCAAGTGTTTGATGTCCTCTGTTGATTTCTCTCTTTCGAAACAACCTGGAGTGTACCCTCACAATCTATAAACACATCCTTCCTGGTACAGAGTATAAGTAGCGATATCGTGTTTACCTGTAGGCCTGCTACCGTTTGTTGTATTAGTAGTGTACTGTAACATAAATTATCTCGTACGCACATGAAATAGTAAGGGCCAGCTATATACCTCTCTACCACATATGCACTGCTCGTAGTATGTATGTTGGAGCCGGAATTTTCCATTGAAAGGTAGCGACCACGTGGATTCTATGATCCCAATTTTATCTAGACTTTCGAAAAAGACCGTGGGTAGAAGCTTTTCACGTGTAGTATTGCTTATCACTGTTAAATCGCAAAAAAAGTCCACCGGAAGTCTGGCAGCAGGTGAGCACTCTAGTGCGTTTCACACCATGCAGATAGCAAATGGATTTTTTTGGGAAGGAACAGCAAGTTCCGTTAGCCCACGGGTGCTCTGGAACGCTTTTCACTGTGCATCAAATGAGCCCCGTAAAGTGTTGGCGTCGAACGACCCCTGATTGGGATGCGCCATGCATTCTGTTCATGTCATAATTGCAGTAGCTTTTGATTTTGCTGTAGTTTAGACCTGAAGTACATTCCTTGCAAGCTTCTAATTAGAAAGAAAAAATTATTTCATTACATCCCTTGCGATCGGTTCAAGCAAGGCAACTCAACAAGTAAAATATTAAAGGTTGGAACATTCAACTTTTAAACTTAAAATTCCACTCTATGTTTTTCACAAATGATTTCATGTGATAAGCTCATTTCAGTGCCCTCATGTACACTGAGGACTTTGCTGACATGCTACCTGGGGACACTTACAACTAGCCATTCGCATGTTTACAGCCTAATATTTACCTTTCTCTCGCCGCAGTACATATCACACAAGACACAAAAGAGCAGTGCGATAAGAAAGCCACACTTTGGTCTCAGCTAGCTCGATTTGAAATCATATACACTACGTACATGCACATCATCGAATTTCAGAACAGAAGGACAGCTGAAAGAATAGTAATTTGAGCTTGAAGGGATCTCCTACGGAAAAATGAGTTTTCTCGTTAGCCATCTATTTATGTTGCATTTGCCTAATGTAGGCAGCGTGCAAAGTTTCTCACGGGCCCTTTTCCAACCGCGCCGAACGACGGGACGGGGCTTTTATAAGGGCTCCGCCCACCTGCCCAGGAATTAGGTGAGCTCTATCATAGCCCAATTCTCACTTCTTCACGTGGAACTTGCATGCGGCCCTTATTAGGCAAACGCACGCGAAATATATGGGTTTTAAACAAACTCATTTATCCGTGGACTATTCCTCAATATAGTAGGAAGCAAGGCATACTTATGCTTTCATACTTAGGTCCTCCTTCACTCATTTGGTAAATTAAGTTGAGAGGCGGGCCATTAGGACAGAAAATTCGCGTCGCGGCGTCTAGCGTATGGCCGATCAATGCGGCGTTCCTAATCCACACCTAAGCGTAGCTCGTCGCACGCCCATGCAAATTTTCTGTTCTAATGACACACATCCATTGAAAGTGTATGTATAAGTAATACCAGAAATGCAAAGACAGATGTCATTTGCTCAGGCCGGTGCCCAGTTGCCTCGTAACCTACCTTTACGTACCATGTAACTGACAAGGCCTGTGATTAGGTAATGCTGGCTGGTACTCACTGACAGATTGTGACTGGAATTTCATAATGCTTCATTTGTGTTATCTAGAGCCACCAAGCTGCACTTCTTTTAACCGTTCAACTTATCACAATTCGATGCGGGCTTCTATAAATAGCCCACTTATGTATAAGTGTGAGGATTTCGGGCACGGTGCATTGTACTTCTACTCTGATATCACATACGTCTCCGTATAAGTACTTTTGCAATATTTCTTCAGATACCATAGTTTGAATGACTCCGTGAATTTGCTAGAATTATAAATATACATCATCTATGCGAATACGCGTTTACCAACCGAGTTTGACATATGCTGTGCATGACCGCCACGCATCTCAGACTCGTAGGGCATGATCGACATTCAGTGATTTAACGCGCGGTACGATATTTTTGCTTCTGGTACGAACAGTGTGAAGGTTGGCTCATTTCTTGGCTTTTTAACAGAATCATTCCCTGCGATTTGTTTTTTTGTTTGCCTTTATGTTCAGCAGTAGGCATACTCACTATTTCTGAAGCATGCTAGACGAACGGAGAACGGTCTAGTGGTAGTAGGGCATGTTTTTGTGGGCATCTTATCTGACGTCTGTCCCAGGTCCTCTTATCAATGCATTTACCGATGGTGACTCTGCCAGTTGATGTCACAGTTTACGTTGACCATGCTCATCGCTTTTTTCAGATTCAAAACATGTTTCATTGTTTCAGTTTGCTTCTCTGTCCCTCATATAGTTTCTTATCACTTTGAAACTTACGTTAACTTGCGGTATCCGCAGTTACAGACATAATCTTTCCCCGTTAGGTAATGATGAAAATCAGAACTGAGAAATCATGTCTTCTGTAAATGAAAAGGCGGATTCTGAAAAGGCGCTCTGCGGTGGAACTCGCGTTTGAAAGCGTGTCCTGGTTTGGATGTATTTCGATTATGCAACTTCCAGTGGTCGAGTGGCGGTCTCGGTGGCAAGATTGCACCTGAACTGTTAAAGAAATCGAGTTTGCGCTAAAATCCACACATACGCGATTAGCTTATCATACACATTGCAACACCCTTTCTGAACCTTATTTCCTTATTCATTACCAGGTGAGTTAGCGCATACTACTGCGCGTGTAACATCATGGGCTTCAGTGGATCGATCGGTATTTCTTTTTTACTATAGATTTGCTCAATAGCCATTACCATTACCCCACGTTTGGGTTATATTGGAGCCAATTGATAACCTTCGGTCTGAAAACGGAACATTTCGGTGCACGCTCAGCCCACCATGGGCGGAGCGCAACTTGGTCCTTGTATGTTCTTGACTTCTTGTCCCATGTCCTACCCATTCCAGCTTGTTCTCATCTCCACAGGTTGTTTTTCATGCAACATCCAGCTCCGTCCACTACCACAAGTGCTCCGTCCACCGTTGAAACTTTTCCTCCTTTCAAGTCACTACTGACCATTCCCATTTTTCTTTTGGTCTCTATACAATTCTGGATAAATTGCTATTTTCGCACGGCGTATCATTCGACTAATAACGCGTCGCCCATTGTTGGCTCTTCTCCGCTCATTTTGAGTGTGCCCGAGATAGGCTGGACATTGGTCATTTCTACTGATTTTTTCCTGGACCGATGCTGCGTTTGGGACCTAGTTATGGGTCTTCTGTAGGGATCCGTCCACTGTGCCCAGGCCTCTTTCATGACTTTCAGATACTCATGCCTGACCTTAATCATCTTCCCCCTCCCCCCCTACACGTTTGGGCCATATTGTTACCAATCAATATTTTTCAACCAACGGAACACTCCGATGTACGTTCCACCCACCATGATCTGAGCGCAACTTGGTCCTTGTATTCGTTACCTTTTGTCCCATACCCTACCCATCCCAAAATTGTCCCCATCTCCACAGGTTGTTTTTCATGGCAGGCCTAATTCCGTGGCAGACAGAACGAAGGACGGACGGAGGGACAGACAGACAAACATTTTATGTATAGTAAGGATATCCAGCTTACAGTCCGTGACGTGGGTACTATTCCTGGTTAACTACTCCATGAATAAGAGTAGTCGATCTGAATAAATAACCTGGAGCGCATTTGTACGCATGTGATTACCCCTACATGGTGTGTTTTTAGTGCACGTGCACTTTAGTGGTCATGGGCAAGAGGGCGGGTTACCGGGACATGCATTTCAACTTATCGTAGACTGTATAACGCCGAACACGAGCACAATATGTGCCCTAGGACTATGACGTAAGTGGCTCGGTATAAGAATAGATGGCATATCAAGCATACGATCACATAATGCTGGCGAGCCATCATTTTGTGCTTGTACGATTTGCCGCATTACTTCTCGTGCTGATCAAACAAGGCTGGTGTAGAGCCGGGTAGTCAGGGCAGCATATTATGCATACCTATGAAGGACCATCCAGTTCTTCCGTGTGCATCGCTAGGGCATGATTTCGCTTTGGAAATGAGGCCTGAATTAACACATGAGACATAGTTATTCGGCCTAGGGCCCAACCACATACGGCGTCTCCAGCTTGCACGTACCGCGTCGCCCACCGCACGTGAAACTGAGGAATCCTTTCATAACAATACACTTTCCTGTTGTTTACGTGCACTTGAGTATTCAAATTTGACACGTTCCAATGGTAAATTTCACTTTATTATTTGACTTGAGCACTAATGGCAGCAGTTTTCTATTTTGAGCCTTCCAGTCACGGCTTACTATCTGAGCCGCATTTGAAGACACGGGAGTTTTGGCTTACGGTATGGGCTAGGTGGCTTGCAGTTGGTTAGCTCTACACAAGACGCCTTGCCAAGACGTCACGTGTGAATTCATTGAGTTTCTTTTACTATAAGCGCCTTTTTGTCACTCTTCCGCTAATTCTTCCGTTTCATTCTTTCACCTGTTACTTGCTGGTTGCTGTTTCTGTTGTTTCACATCATCATGAATGAAATCAATCTCGCCCTACACGACGACGAATGACAGTGGTTTCGGCTCGCCTGGAGCAAGCGCGTGTAGTTAGAGGTGGAGCGCTCTGGAATCGTAATATCGTCCCAGAGGCGCGTTTTTCGAAGCGATTTTCGCTACTCACTATTTCTTCTGAGTTCAAATGTCCGTTTACAAGACCGTTTTTGAATTACGCTTTTTTTCTTGCTCACCTGGTGCTTTTGAATAGCATATTCCACGCGTATCACGAAGTTTGTACACCTTTGATCGTCGATGATGGGTAGACGTTGGCAGGGCCTCGGGGCCTCACTATTCAGAATGCCGGCTTTTACGGTCAAGAGCTGTCCACCCTGTAATGCGTGAAATGTTTTCATTGTAGATTCATATTCATTGTTCATTTCTTGTTGTTACTAGACGTACTGGAAATAGAATGATTACTTTGACTGCACTGACTACTGGCTTTTTTCAGTTTTGACTAAAAGGAGATGTTTGGTTATCTACTAATTTCGGATAAAAATCAAGTGCTGTGCTACGGTGGTGACGGTGGATTTGACTCATATCTTCAAAGCCGTCTGTGTGCCGAAGGGCTGTTTTCACCAGATGCACCGTCCACATCAAGTGGTGTCTACAGCGATACATCCTCTACTGAATCCCTTCGCGATGATCTGTCATCCTCAACGGAATCCCGAATCACTGAAAAAGCCACCAACTCGGAAATTTCTCACCTGTTCCTACCACTGATCTCTATGTACCGTTCATTTCACATTCGTTGTGGTGACCAGATCTATACAACTACGTCTGATCATGGCACAATACTATTGAAACGTCTTAAATACAATTTTCTATTGGTATCTATTGGTAATAGGTATGCTATTCTTTTTTTTCATACTATTGCTCATTTCACCCACAATCTTTTAACCTTACATTAGGATTCGCCACACATTATCTTTAGGGCGCGCCATTAGGACAAAAAATTCGCGCTGCCGGAGTGCTCGACGCAACGCGTGCCAGCTCGGGCGCGATATGTACATGGGTTTCAATGAGACTCCTCCCAAAATATGACGTGGAACACGATATCTTTCCAGGATCCAATTATAAACGGTGCTCCTAGCTCGCACGCCTGACGCTACGGCTCGTGTTTCTGCCCTAATCTGACGCACCCTTTAACATCCACAAGCTCCACTGATATTATTCTTTGATTTTCAAAAAAAAAAACGGTCTTGCGACGCATTTGCGCAGTTATGGCTTGCAAGTTACTGCCAGACCCCACCCATGGCTTTTCAGTGAATGGCGACAGTATCAATTCATGGACTATATGGAATTAGGTCTGGAAGTGAACCTCGGTCCTCTTTTATCACTCATTGGATCAGATCTGAGCACGGTTCATCTGGCTTCAGATTTCCTCAGATCTTTCAGTGATAAACCATGCTCATTCGAAAATAAAAAAATGAAAGGTTAGTATAGTTTTTTTATCCTTCTCTGAAGAAATTACAAATAAATTTTTGAAACCTGAGGGTGTGCGATGGGACCCTCCTCCCCCCCCCCCCTCCCCCTATTAGGTTAGGTCATGGAAGGAGGCGGAGCTTACGCCTCTTATGCACAGCCAAATATGAACGTGAAAGGAAATACGTTGCGCGCGCAGCGACGCGATCCGCGTGACGCGGTGACCCAGTTAAACAGTCCTGACGCACAACCAAATCCGACTGATCAAAGAAGTACTTAATCAAATTTATAGGTCTACTGGATCTCCGTAGAGCGCTATTCTTCCAGTCTGAAGTTGCCATTGCTCTACCTTTACTGGGTACTTTGGCCTCTCAACTACAGAATGTCCTTGGCCCAAACAGGTCCTTTTTCAATTCTCAAATTCGTAAAAGTACTTCTTCGTCAAAGAGATTGTTTAGAATTCTTTTGACAAGTGAAGGCGATATTCTGGCCTCGGTGAACTCTAGGGATGACGAAAAACTGACGTTGAAACATCTGGCAAGCTGTGACTTGAATTTCTTGCTGCAGCAGATCTCCGCCCTTGAATCGACAGATCATGGCAAGATATTCCAGGTATAGTCACAATTGCATCAAAAATCTGTTGCAAAAGTGCGAGTGGTATGTGTAAGGGGATACGATTGGCGTAGTGTCACCAATGACCAATCAAAGTGGGTCCCCTACGAGTTGTAGGTCCCTCCACCCTTCAAGTAGTCTACAAGGAGCAACACGGTTGACTGATCCCAAGAAATTTCGAAAAAAAATGTTTTGCTTATTTATGAAGAGTGCATAGCGAGGCACTCCCAAATATTTCTGTGTTTCAGAATCGATACCTACTTTCAATGTTACAGGTGTGGCTTCGCTCAAAGAGATCCATAATTCCATACTTCGTCACCGTTATGGTTTGCAGCGCTATCGGTGGCCTAACAATAATATGCCTGAGCGAGGCAAGATATGGTGCTCTCATCAGAGCTGTGGCTACTTTTCTCGTTCAATTGGATCGAGTTGAAACCACGGAAGACATCGTAAAGTAGGTCACAAAGTCACTGTGTAACAGAAAAAATAGAAGAAAACATAAGCTGGAGGAAAAAAAAACTGCAGCTACAGAACACTGACATACCACACTGGCTGGAAGCTTTTAGGGGACCTAGTTACTCACAACACTAAACTCCCATCATTTTGGAGCCACTGATTATGTGAGACCCCTCCGCGAGGAGAAATATATTAACATGTAATTCAGCAAGTCTACTTGAACTGCATACAAAAGCCTCCACGGGAATACACGGCGCGTCCATTTGATTGAAACGTGTACCATATTCTATTTAGGGTGTGCGTCAAGACTATCGAACCAGGTAAGGTTATGCAGGGAGAAAGCGGTCTCGTCCCGTAGCTCATGGCCCATCTGCAACGGGACGTCAGGTACTTGCCGCACGCGACAGCGCAATTCTCATTGCGTAGTGACCTAGTTGGGCAGTCTTGACGTACCTCCTTATGCTTGCAAGAAGGCTACATAGCTAAAATTTCAAAGATCTCATTTTTTCATCCGAAAAGAGCAATTTCGAGCAGCAACGAAAAATTTCGCCCTTCAACGAATTTCTTTCAAATTCCAGAGCCATTCAAGAAATGGGCAAAACAGTAGAAGCCATTTCCCGTCATTTTCTTGCAATGGCCGCCAATAACACAACTAGACGATTAACAAACGGTGGATTTATAAAAAGCCCTGAACAATCGTCTTCTTTCATACGGGTATGTTACTTACAAGTGAACCTGTGTCAGGAGTCCTTCAACTGGAATTTCATAACTGAGCTGTAGGAGTTTCGGGGATGCTGTGGTACATCTGATTGTTTCAGACAATATGGCGCAGAACTGAGGCACTACTACAGCTCTCAAAAGTGAACACTCACAGTCCAGAACAATCCCGTGCACCAGCTCTTTCGTTGACCTCCTTGCGATCAGCCTTCTCCACATTGTCTCTATCATCAGTTCAAACTCAAAATTCAGCTGTTCGAAGAGAGGTAGTATCGTTTTCATTTGTTAAACCTAACATACGCAACATTGCCTGAATTAACCGATAGGCACATTTCACTTTTGCTGTGAGAACGGCATTTTTTGAACCATCAATAGTGGGAGAGCGTGGAGGCGTCGTGGGGCAGTCCTATAGACGTCGGGGGTGTGACGAATACGCTTTCCATCAACCTTCAACCAATGACGATAGGGAGAGCTCCCCTCTTCTTTCGAATGTATACTGCGCCTTTGGTTTTTCAGAGTAATTGTGAGTGAGCTACAAGAAATATTTTGATTCACAGGGAAACTTCAAAGAAGATGCGACTTTGAGTCTCTCAGCACTGCATACACTTCCACTGCTTGTAACTTCCGTTCGAGGGAGGAGTACACAAACTGCACCAGGCCTGCCTTGCGCATTAAACATGGTCAAATGTCACAAATGTGATCATGACTCCGCTGCAGAATATAATGCCATCCCGCCTTGCCCGAGAGATGCAAACTGTTGATATTAGCGTTGTACGCTCACTCATTCCGCTACATTACATGAATATTTAAAGACATGTGATGAAAACTCTTAAAGTGAGCCACAGAAATAAAAGTTAAGGGTTTGAGAAGACTATACGTGGCAAAATCCCTAGTGAAAGGGGCGCCCCCGAACTTTGGTGGAGGCTTTGTTTTCAACACCTGCCACTCAATTTATCCCAAACCGCCCCTATTTTTAACCTGGCCCGCCCACTTTCGGAATTAACAGTGAAGAGAGAGTCTTATTCCTCAGATTTTTGAATGTTTCAGCCTCTTTTTCCTTCATTTTCTTACTGATAAACGCCTCGACATCATACTCAATGCTCATTCCATATTAGGCCCAAACCTTCCCGACCACTGCCTTTGAAGACGCCGGAACGGGGCCATTTTGGCTTACGTTAGGCCGCGGTCATACACACCGCCGGCAGGGCGTGGCTGCGTTCACAGGCACCGAGGGAGAGTGGCACGGGAGAGGTGCAGAGATAGGCGCCCTGCCGCTGGCACCGCAAAGTATGACCGCGGCCTTACGTAACGGTGTGTCCAGATTTTCTCGATACAAAACTTGTCCCTGATCCCAAAGTCCCCTTGTTAAGTGCACTTCTGAACCCTTTTTCATTATTTCGAGATCATGCGCTCCTAGGGCGTCAATTTTTATATCCTTTTTCCGATCTATGGAAGAAAATAGCGGAGTTGCAATCAGTCACTGTCACTTTTCTTGTTGTCGCTAATCGTTCAAATAACCTGTTCCTTAGTTCCAAGTTTCCCAGAACCACTGCACACACTCCCATTGCTAGTACCTTCCGTTCGAGGGGTATCTGCACCGGGCTTGCTTTGCTCAAACGAGCGAAGCGGCAAAGCAGGGTTATGCCTCCATACAAACTTAGCAAAATATCAAGTTGGTGAATAAATGAGTTTAGAAACTCTCTACAAGATGCGAAGTAATGATCAGCTACGTGCATCGTCAAGCCACTAATATGCTTCAAGAGTTGTGCATGGAATCCTATGGGAAATCATCGGAAAAGAAGTTGGATTTGTTTATGCGAGCGACTTACAGTGCTTTCAATACTTCAAGAAAAACACTTGTATCCGATAGCACTACAGGTAACAGGACGTCGGTTCGATTAAATTTCTGATCGTTTGCAATGCTTGAGCTGTTAAGCCTGGGCAGCAGAACAGAAGGCGACAGCGTTCCATGACTTCCTACGTCCCATGAGCATAGGCTTTGATATGGTCGCATTTTCAGTATCGATTCCCTCAAAATCGATAGCTGTAAGTTATACGACAGGTGTGTTTCAGTCGAATATTCGCATGGTACCGAAAGATATGTTATGTAATTCAGACTGGATAAAAAAGGAGTTGGATATTTCCGTGAGGCCACCAACATCATGCTCTTGCATTAGGATCACTGGAAGATCTGGAGCACAGTACATGTTGTATCGAGTAAGACTTCCGTGTCCTTGTAGCCCGCTATGCTATTTGTACAGTTTTACCTGTTAAATTGTATAGAGTGGTCCAGCAAAGAGCTTTACATGAGAATATTAGTGTTTTCCTCTGACGATGCTCTTCGGAAGGAAAGCGCTTGCTGGATTGTCATTGGTAGAAGGTCGTTGAGGGCCGTTTTCGCCACACTTCTTTGTGTGAGCGGCGGAGCGACACCCTGCTCCGCTGTTATTCTTGCGAATCCTCGTCGAGTCTGCTCGAAATTGTTTCCAAATAATTACCAAAGAACATCGCCGGGTAGGTTTGGCGCTTTCTGCACAGAATTATTTCTGTCAAAGAAACTGGGCGGTAGGTCTTCGACTCCCGAAATCTCTCACTTCACTGTAGAGCAGTTTAGCGAGGAAGACTTTCCTTCTGTTCTTGATGTAAAAGTCTGCATTAGCGGCCGTAAGGAGCTGTAGCACAAGAAACTTGACTGCAAAAATCGGGTTCAAGTCGCACTTAAACATTAGATCATCTCAGATCTCATCAAGGCAGAGAGATATCAGTATGCGCGCATAATTCTACCAATAAATACAAACAACTCACCAATACCACCAAGGAGCCTCAGTGAATCGATGGTGATATGCAGAGCTGTATAGACTTACGATTTTAAACGGTTTTTAACCCACAACGTACCGCGTGCAACACATGGTCTTGCACCCAAAACCGTTTCTGAGAGCCATGAGTTGCACCAGTATGGAACCACAATTTTTTCGTATTTCGAAACTGTATCGTGGTTAAAAGCTGTCACTATATGTTTTCGAATATGGAGAGTAATATATCTTTCTGGGGCCATTCCCTTCCAGAAAGTAGCTAGGATTCTGGCACCGTGCTTTTGAACACCATAGCAAGCAATAAGAAAATAATTGACAGGACAACTACTCCCTCTACAGATATGACTTCGACTAGATTACTATTCTATTGACTGCGGCCTAACTGCCCAATTCCATAAAAGTTCATTTTTTGCCTAGGAGTGACACTGAAACGCAGACCAATTTTCCTGGTACAATGATGGACAGATATGTTGTTCTCCATATTCGAGAACATATTGTGCTTAAGCTTCACAAATCAACGGATTCATGTGACCCAAAAAAAGACGCTCCTAGGTTGCCAGTGCAACACACGGTGTTGCACAATTTGAAGACTAGATAAGGACTTCTGGCCATACCGGCAGGAACTGTGACGGTACGTTATGTGCTAAGCATTTTCCCCTACCCCACCTTATTATTTGAATGCAGGTGCAGAAGATAACACAACAGGAGTTCGCTCACGAACTCCCGATGTAACTGCCCAAGGCTGTAGGCGAATGGAGGACCCTCAATGGCACATCCTGCGACGTTGGAAATCATTCGACAGACTGATCATTCACTCAATGCGTGCCGAAAAACAGATTTTACGTTTACGAGAGGCCTGCCAAAAAAGGGTCGATTTATATTTGAATTAATGTGAGCATTATGCCACAGACCTCTCAAAAGAATTGGGAACCGCAGTCGTTAGTCATCTATATCTGATTTATTTGGCCGAAATGCTGTTGGTGTCGGTGTCAGTGACGCAAAGTAAATATAAACGCGACCTTACGATTTCGCCCCTTCCTCCTCCGCCCCAGCTATGACAGTTATCCTTTTTATGGGAATAGAACAAAAAACACAGCATTTTTTGCTTGAGGTTCACCCTTGAAGATCGTTCAATCCATGTTTGACCCTGCCCGCAACTCACAGTTGTGCTTGTGCTTTGTGAGCGCTGGTCGGAGGAAGCAGTAAAGTCAGCCAATAGAAGATGTTTCAGATGCGAACAGAAGAGAAAGAACCACTTTCTGGAATTAATGTGCTGAAAAAGCTTCGTGGATCAAGGAGTTTCAATGCGTTTGCGGTTGCATTATTCCAGGAAGGGATTCACAATGAACTAGCTGAACGACAGTTGCGACGATTAACTACACTTATTACCAATCGAATGTGTTCTGTATATCCTCAAATTAATTAGTGTGAATAGTATATTAGTGCAGTTGGAAAGTTACCATGTAATCGTTGTTTTCACAGAACTGTTGCAAAATGTCTTTTTCGCAATATACATGCTCTAGTAGCACCACAAAATAGCACCATTCACTCGTTCCTGTGGGATGCGTATCGTCAGTATAGGGCTTCGCAACGCAGCTAGCGAAGCGCGACGCACCGTAGCTTGCGAAGCGCGACGCACCACGGTGACCCGACTTCCAAAGTAAGGCTTACTGCACGGCACTAGCTCCAGGATCCAACCATGACAGCTCCTCTATTTCCCGCGCATCGCGTAACAAGGCCGCGTTGCCAAATCTTGCCCGATTGGTGTACACCCATTATTATGTTATAATTGGTGTACACCCATTATTATGATATCTACTTCGATTAAAGTGAACCATGTACCGTTATTAATGATTTTATCCTTCAATAATGATTGTTTGTTCATTTGTGATCTGTTTAGTGTTATTTGTTTATAAAATGACTAAATTATTCAATTTTTACCGAATCAAGAAGTGTAAAAACACTTCAATTTTCACACCCTTTGTTGAGATTGTCGTCGTATCAAGAACCACTGGGCATTTTTTGGGAATTTAGCGTTTTATGCTTTTATAGGATATTAAAGGATCAATACAGTTGTCCTCTGATAACAAAGAAAATAAATATAAATAGCTACTTACGAAACTCTCGAAATCACGAGCGGTTCTTAAGTTTAAAAGCAAAAAGGCGGAGATTGCCCGTCGAATGCAAGTGGTTGGCTGTAAGCCGCATTTGAGACCATAACCCGATACAGATGTGCGACACGACGTCGGCAAACTGGCGGCAGCCACCAACATCCTCAGCTATCAAACGGAAACCAGATCGCAGTGGTATTTTTTTCGAATGCAGTTATTTCCCCTTTCTATTTCAATATAAATGAGAATATTTTTGTGTTGGAGCGAGCTTTTATTCGTTATCATTACCTGTTCTGGACAAACATATGCGACCGTAGCGTGCCACAGCTACAGCAACTTTAGGCGTAAAATAATTTGCTCTTTGTTACTTAGTTGTAAATAACCTTGTTAAAGCCACAAAATAACAAAAAGTTCTGGATCATGTGGGAATACGAATCCTTGCTTTGCAATTCTCTGTCCTTCAACCAGGAATTTTCTCAAAAAGTGCAGCAACACACCTTCAACCAGTACTTCTCCCATAATACTATGCGATTATGAACGATACTTGAAATTGCTTGCAAAATACTTCCACAAAGGCATTGAATATCTCCAGTGCTACAAACCAAATGAGGATTTACGTATGTGGGTTACTTTGAAGCAAAATTAATGATTTTTTAAGATTTTTTTACCTGTTGTTCTAACTACTACGAATCATAAACAACGAGAGACGATGGAAAATAACTTGTTAAGCTATGCATTTTCCTATTATACCCCCGAATGAGTGCACCGGTACAGATGAACGAGAAGTGTAAGGTTAGGTAAAAAAAGATGAAAAGGTAGGAGGTCAGGCTGGTGACAAGCGTTGCTATGCTGAGTACAAATGAGGAAAAAATAAGCAGTTAATTGCCCCCTAAGCTAATCCGTGTCGTCAGCCCAGAAGTGATCTATGATGCTACATACTTGTTGTACCGGGTCATTTCATGAGTAGTGCCGCTTTTTTCTAAACGAGTTTTTTCCTATGAAGTCACAAGATCGTGTAGCAGCCTGCTCTGAGTGCTCCTCGTCGGCTTGCCGCAGTACCGTGTGTTCTCCAAGTATCTTCTCGTTCGGCTTGCCGCAGGTGCCGTGTCTCTCCAAGCATCCTCGTCCGGCTTGCCACGGGTGCCGTGTCTTCTCCAAGCATCTCGTCCGGCTTGCCACGGGTGCCGTGTTTTCTCCAAGTATCTTCTCTCGTTCGGCTTGCCGCAGGTGCCGTGTCTTCTCCAAGCATCTCGTCCGGCTTGCCACGGGTGCCGTGTTTTCTCCAAGTATCTTCTCTCGTTCGGCTTGCCGCAGGTGCCGTGTCTTCTCCAGGCATCTTCTCGTCCGGCTTGCCCCAGGCGCCGTGTCTTCTCCAAGCATCTTCTCGTCTGACTTGCCGCGGTGCTGTGTCTTTTCCAAGCGTCTCCTCGTTCGGTTTGCCAAGGATACCGTGCCTTCTTCAGATTTGCAGTAAGGGAGTAGATAGACAAATTATTTGGTTATGACGTGTATCGCTCAAATTTAGTTTGTTCAGTGCAAAGGCATTTGATAGAAATAAGCCGTTGTAACTGATTCTGTACAATTGCTGCTTCGTTCGGTATTTCCCTTTCTTTTCACACCTTACTTTTTTCCTGACAATATGTACGCATGTATTGGATGCAGCTTTTCGTGCTTTTCAGAGCCTTCTAACTCATTCTTTGAATCATTCAGTGTTATGTTATTGCAGGGCAGAAATGGAAACCCAGTACTTTCAAAGCCGTCTTCCTTGATTATCATCAAGGTGCTGAAAAGCTGACTTCCTTTGCGCCATTTCTATCGTATGAGGGTAGTAATTCATCATTCAATTTGTTGCTATAATTGAGGCTTTCTCGGTCAAATAGAACGACATTTACCATCGCCGATGAGTTCGACGAGATCTGCTACATTTCTGCGGGCGATTGTTAACAACGAGATACATCAATCAACAACTCCGACGAATAAACACGGAAGTAGATATTGGGTTATTCCATAAAAGATGTCCTCGTCTTGAACGAAAATCTCTCCTTTAAAAACACAAGTTTGCGCAGCATGTTAAATACCATCCGAAAAAGATTAATCTATTCTACAGAAAAGTATGTGCAATTATCTGTTGCCCCGGAATGGAGTAGAGTTCCAGGCTGGTGAGGTGGTAGGTCGAGTCGATAAAATTGACCGTTCGAGAATTAATTGGAATACTATATTTCAGTTAGGGGAAATCAATCGGTCATGAGACCCGCACTTAGTCCCCACATCGTTTCTTCGCAGTCTACCATATGGTTGATCGAGAATCGTGTCATCCCGCTCCAAATTTAGTTTTTTCGCCACATTTTGCTGATTTGACAATTTCTTCAAGTAGAGGCAAGGAAATTTTCTCGACGATTCATTTGAAAGAGCGGTGAAACGTCAAGCAGAGGTAATGAGTAGGGACGGAGAAACATCACAGACCGGATTTCTTGACCTTCTGTTGAAAACTGTAAAATAATGTCTGGACCCCTATTGTATTTTATTTGCTTTCAATTGGAATCGCATCCAGATCAGAGCTAGAACTTTTTTTGTTATAGCAAAATAATTCTTACGAAAGGCTCATAAAGCAGTGCTGAACAAAAAAACTCAGAAGGGGAAATTTAATTTTGAATAAATTCGAGTGCTTTCAAAAGAAGGCTTTCAGAAAAAGAACGACGTTAGTACTCGATCAACCCATTATTGGAATTTGTGAAAGAGGTCGAGGTTAAGTACGGGACACATGGTTGGTTAACCTTTTCGAGGCGAAGTACTATTGTGAGAATGGCTTATTCAAAGAGCTGTACGTTAGCGTCCAGTGGGAACAGAGGGACTGAAATGATCGATAGGGTGCGCATTTCGAAAAAGGAATGGAATTCCACTAGTCTTTGAAAAATGCCCTCGAGAAGAGGAAAATGAAATTTCAATGCTGAGAAAGAGATATTTCAGCATTTCTTTTCAAAAAATTAACTTGAAGTCATCGTACCCTTTTGCACTGCTGTCACCACTTTGAAGCGTAATTATTCCAAGTATTTTGCAAGCACCTTCAAGTATTGTTCATAATCACATAATATTGACCTGAAGTATGTGATGCACAAGGTTTGGCTTGATAGGTATTCGTGTGACGTCATAATTACAGAATCCCCTAATTCTGCACTGAAACGACGATTTCGAACAAATTTCACAGAAGCTCAATCGTTACTACTGGAAGAAGCGTTTCAAGAATCTCATTATCCGGATCAGACAGCGAAAAAGGATATGGCTGAGAAGCTTGATATTCCGGAGGATAGGATTACGGTAGGTGGTTTCCGTAGTCGTGTGCTTAGACCAATGCTGTTCAAGCTTCCGTGCGATTCTCAGTAAATTTTGTTCAATCATTTGACCAAATTACTGCAAAGAATTCATACTATTGGTCGAATAATATGATGCTGTAATTTATTTCTTGGAAAATCCTGATTAACTTGTGCAAGGCTGCATGACATAACTGGGGCTGAGATGGCGTCACCTATCAAAGTTCATCGACGTGCTTATTTGCTCTGTTTTACGAAGAGGATTCACTTCAAATGTTGTCGAACTAAATAGCGAAACTTTTAATTTTTTCTGCTCGTTGTCCAGGGCGTCACCCGTGTCTCACTATAGGCCAAAAAGAGTATCAATTTTCTTGACTTGGTAATTCTGCAGAGAACGAAAACTCCCAGGCTTATCGTCGCTACTTATTTAGTTTTATTGGACTAATTACGCACTACTCCTTCATTTGCCCATTAAACTCTGAGTTTACCGGCTATGCTAAATGGTGCAAGCTTCCGAAAGGAACCACAAGGAGCATCACACCTAAATTCCTACCTTTCCATACTTTTGACGCTAGCTATTTTACGTGGGATACTGTGGCTTCGTAATGCCAATCGCCCTCGGGATCCAGCAGATGAGCAACGGAAGTCGACGATGGAGAAGGTTGGACATGTGCTCCGAGATACGGTATATTGGCCAGATGTCCAAGACGGCGTCCGAGATTAACGACTGAAACAAATCGCACAACAATTGTTAGTGTTGCGAACGTCAACCAGCTCATCGCTGATTTATTACCAACGATGAAAAAATTATATAAAAATAGAAGTCTAGTCACAGGTGTGCCCAACAAAAACCTGTCATTCTCTTATGAAACTTTGGTAGACTTGTAGTTCAATGGAGAAAAATTTGAGGCTAACAAGGTGGTTCAAGATAGGCATTACAAAACACAGTTCTGCTAACTCGCCCGTCCCGTTATGTGGCGCCTAAAATAAGGCACTGAACACGTCATCGATTTGAGACCCTACAACATATGGCACCTCCGCTCGGACAGGACTTTGCAACGCGGCGCGCGACCCATCGCGTCACACGCCGCAATGCAATATCTTGTCCTAACGATGCACATCAACGTTTTCGTAATGCCTAGAAATTGATCATTAGATATGAAGGAGCACCTCCATTTCACATAAATTTCCCCTTTCTTCAGGTGTGGTTTCAAAATCGACGGGCGAAGTGGAGACGTAAGGAGATGAGGGAAAAAGTAAGTGATTTTCCGTTTAACCAAGAATTTTTTTTGCTTGGACCATCTGACTCTAGCAGCTTTGCTGTCTCACAATATTGCACGCATCACATAAAATAAGGTAATAAGGTGAAGTGCAAAATGGGCTCGATGTTTGGTGATGGTGTTTTGATATGGATTCGAAAATGAAAATCAGTTTTTTAGAGGTAGCTGGATTTGGATATTTTAGTGTTCTGAATTCAGTCCGATCCCATCTGAAACCGTTTCTCTTCCACAAGTTGAAGAATCGTCCGCGGAAATGCCATGATTTTAATTCCCCATAAAATCTGATCAACAAAGCTCATCTCCATACACGGCCTTGTATAAAGTATAAGCCTAGCCCTGGCCTTCTATAAGAGCTTTCAGAAAATCAATGGAAAATAGGACTTGTGCTCGGTTAACAGGCACAAGCGCTTCTTATTATGTATACTTTTTCTCCGAGTAATGATTGTTGTGGATCAGCTTATCATCATTTTTTCAATTTAAAATGTCTCTGAAAACTACCACTCGTATAACGCCTATCATAAGAGACCTCTTTACTTCATATCTGAAAGAACAATCTCAAAACCACTTGACGGTTGCGTTAGGTCTTAGTAGCTATTTTCTTCGTATTATTGAAGCCCTCATCAGTCATGTTCAGAAAATTCCACTCAAACTGAGGAGGGAATTCAAAGCCAGTAAATCCAGCACTTTATAATAAATATTTTTATAATATATAAGGTCTCACCACAAAAAGCCTAATAAATGGTCTATTAGGATGTCGATGAGTTTCTTGTCTTTGCACAATTTATTGCTCATTTGGGGCCATGATGTAAGAATGGTGGGCAAAGTAAAGGGTAGCATGCCTGGGACGTGGTAATCGCTTCAAAACCTTACGGTGCTCGTAACTCGCATGGATCGCGTGCCACGCCAAGCGCCGTGGTGCGAAATCCTGACGTGAGGATTCTTCACTGTGAATCCCGCCTCCTATTGAGCTTTGTTTCTAAATGATGGTACTTCGATTCTGCTTTCAGGAGAGGACTCGCTATGACCAATATACACCAAGCAGCTACTGCTTCGATGCAACATACCGCTACGATTGCAATTCGAACTGTAACTTCGGCATGCCCATCCAACAAGAACCACCTCAACAATCAACATGCCAGCTCTTCATTACATCATCGTGCGCTCAGTTACAGTAGTTAGTAACATAAATTTGATTGACAAAACCATCCCTTATATTAGCAGATTCCGAGCTACAATTATTTACTTCCTGAACTAGTGTGGGTAAGCCCCGTTGTCAAGTATTTACATACTCATTTTCAACGGCTTCTTAATCTCAGCCCTTCCAAGGCATTTTCTAAACACTGCGATCATACATGAAGCCCTAGTTAGACTGTGAGCTGCGCGAAGCAACGGCGTCGCGTATCTTTTGCTCGAAAGCGAGCCGCATACGCACCCGCGCCGCTTCATTACCTTGCATACGCGTGAAATAGTTTCGGTGGAAGACGAACCTGTCGACCAACTCAGAACAACTAGCATGAAATTAGCAAACACGAAATAGTCCAATCAGGACTGGCATAAACGTCTATGCGAGAATGCATCAAGGTCCGTTGTTTAACGTAACGATAGTGACGATACACTTTTTGTTTTCATCACGGCTCAACATATAATCGATTTTATGTTGCTTTCAATCAATAACTGTATAAACAGCTTTAATACCTTGCATACGCGTGAAATAAAGTTTCGATGGAAGACGCACCTGTCGACCGACTCAAAAACAACTAGCATAAAATTAGCAACACGAAATAGCAGTGTGAATAATTACTAACAATTAGCCTCATCGTTTATGATGAGTGAAAAAGGAGAAGGTTTGCAATAAAAATACCAATCATTGCGAGAAAATCCTTTGGCAAGGTAAAACCCGTAGAAAACTACCAAAATCGAAATCACACTGGGAAATTTCCGAGTTTTTCACATATGACACAAATTGGACAGCTTTCTCAAGTGAGAAAATCCAATGAAGAAATTTCTCACTGAGAAGAAATTAATGGAAACCCCTTTAGAAGAGAAAATATTCCAGCGATGGCAGTACATTGGTCAATATCAGCTACTGTCTGTCATTCTGCGTCATCTCCTGGACGAGTGTTAGGCGCCGTAGGTACGGCGATTATTTGTGGTTCCGGGACTACCTGAAATGATCTTGAAAACCTCTGAATTTCTACATGTACGAAATATTAGGATCATCATTCCTGACTATTTCGACACTTTATGCGCTTGAGGTGGACTCAGACTTACGCCAATACCATGAGACAGTCGCAAAAAATGCGTAATCTTCTTCGAAACGCGACGTGTGACGCGATGCGTGCTGGCTGGGGGCGTAATATTCAGTGGACTTTTGAGCGAATCCGGCGCCCGTAGCTCATACATATCGCATCCCAGACATGACGCGAAATCCGATACACACCCATTTCTTTTCAATAAAAAAAAATTGAAAAGATAGGATGTTCAAAAAATAACCTGCCTGATTCAGCGGGGTCGTTTCTTGTGGAATTTTTTTCGTACCATTTAATTCTTCCATAGGTACACCGTGTTTGGATAAATTACGAGTTTCTGGCACATATGTACGTTCAGTTTCGAATCGTTGTCTTGACCTAAAGCACGAAAGATCCCTATGGAGTAAGCATGCGAAGAATGTGATTTCCTCCCTCAACAAACTGACGAAAACAAACAAACTCACTTGAAGAATTCTATGGGAACCTTGGACAACTGCCGCCTGAGAGCGTTTTGAATTTCACCATTCAAGAAACAATAGAGTACAGCGATGAAAATTCCCTGAAGAAATTAGCCACTGAGAGAAGAAATTTACATCCTATATATATACATGTGTAGTGCTGACTGTCAACTTGCTATTTATTTCTTCCAAGCAAGTAATTTTGTAAAAAAAACAAAACGGTAGTTCAAAGCGACAACTGTTTCTATAGAAGTCTGCAATATCACTACCGAAATATCTAAAATCAACGACAATTCAAGAACCCAATTCTGCTCACTGTCTCTGTTGGAGTTTGGGGAGCGGGTTACCACAAGTGGGAACCGATGCGACATCGCACGCGACATCATCACTACTGGTGCTGCGCGGTGTTGCATCAGTTCCTCCTGCGTTAAACCCCCAGGAAGTTAGTTGACTTTAATATCCGCATTCTCTGATAGCTAATCATACATAAAGCAAGCCTCATCATGGAAGACAAAAAAATATCCCAAAACCAGATGTGGAGAAAGTGCGTGGCACATCCTACTGTAATCGACCCGAGACGAAACACATAGCGGCTCAGCTTATATATGTGATATCATATAAATTTATGATTGCCCTCTGATGTCCCCCTAAAGCGTATAGAAAAAGGGGACGTCTTGTTGTGCTATTATGGGACGGAGAAATCCGAGCAATTCCTCAGTCTATGAATTCGCTACGAGCTTTCGTTGACACTGACTAATCGCCCCATGGACAAGTCACTAACGTAATCCCTATGGATTAGGGGCAGTCACCTTTTCTGGTCGCATACCCCTTCTTTGCCCCATCTTCCCCCATACTATAATTATCAATCAAATAACACTTTCTCCGAATACCCCGATTGCTGTACCACCTAATGTTGAAATACCTTGAAAAAATTAAATATAAAATTCAAACAGTGCAACGGTAATTCATTGTCCTCTTAGAATTGCATACGCTTCACAGCTCAGTTAGCTTGTCAATCAGTCTCCCTTTGCTCCGGTATCGATGATGGATTATACCTGAGAATGTTGAAGGATAGCCGATCCCAGCATGTAAACAGCGCTCGGCTCAGCTGGCTCGTAAAAAAGCGGTATATTTGATACCCCGAGCAGAGGTACCAATAGTAACGTTGCTTTGATTGTACGCCTGAACATTCACTTCATCAAATACAAATTAGAAAAAAAGTGTTTACTTGAGAAACAAACAGTGTGATATGTAAACCTGGAATTTTTGAGCTTATCAGTTATTACTAAACAAAAAAATTAAGTATAGTGAATAAGGTATGGGGCTATAAGTACTTGCTTTCCTGCGTGGACTATACATATCGAATGCGTTAATATAGGGGGAACATCTGGTGACATTACCAGTTTGATTCACTAGTAAAAACTAGTAAAACATTAGTACAAAAATTTACATCAGTAAAATATCATTTAATAATCTGGGGCGTAGTGCAGGAGGAGCCGATGCGGCGTCGCGCCACTCTGAACACGGCCGTCGCGAGGATACCACCAGTGTCGCCTTCGCGACGCCGCGTCGGCTCTTTCATAGAAACCGTAATTGTGGCTAGCTAAGACTGAGATAAACACGTTCACCTTGTTTTGGTTTGAATCAGTGGCAACGGGAAACCCTTTGAAACAGAAATTTTTAGTCACTAATAGCCTACCGTGATAAAAAAGCTGAGCAGGCAGATCACGCGCTATCTACCGAACTTCTCCAGATTTCAATTGGAAATGATGACAAGGTATCGCGAGTGTCTACCGCCAGGTGAAGATTCCGCCCTGCGGCGTGCGGCAGGCTTGTTTCAGAGACAGTATGTAGATGGGTCTTGAGGCGATGGCCGTTTTCTACGCCGTACTTTAGATCAGCTGTTTGGTGATTGGGACGGTATCTGTTGTGGGATTCAATCAGAACATTATGTCAACACGATCATATCCTTCTGATAGTTCCAATCGGTAATATTCAATTTACTCATGAACCCCGAACATCATGAAAAAAAGAGGAACGAGGGGCTGGAAGAGAAGAGAAGCAAGTAAAAAGATTTGGGAAATGCAAAAGCACGGATCCATTGAGGCTGAATACTCAAAGACGCATAAAACAAGTATTCGTGCTATAAGGTTTCTCAAAGCATTTTTTACTGTTCTTGGAAACATTTTAATTGCCATTCGTGCAAGAAACACAATAAGCGTTTGAGTTGAACGAGCAGGTTCAGTGAAAGTGGTCTGAATTGTCGAGAGTTAGTCCAAACAAAAACACGAGCGGTTCCATAGGTAAAAGAAGACGCGGAAATCCCCCTTCCCCTTCTCCCTCGAACTCAATTAAGCCGTATCTAAACGGTCGCATGATCTCTGGTGAAGGCAATAAGTCATTTGCGCCACAAATAAATCAGTTTGATTAACTGAAGTTTCGATATAACTTTTAGCAAATTGGGGTTGGCATAATACATGTTGTTCTTGCCAAGCTGTACGAAGAATACCGTAAATTTAGCAGAGGTACGAATTTGTTTTGAGTCTTATTTCACTGACTAATTACTGAAAGCTTCTGACCCTAACTACCATGTTTACTCGGCGTACTCAGCTATCTGAAGGCCTATTAAAGCCAAACATCCCCACATAAATCAAATGGTGTCTGACTGCGTACGACAACACAAGGCGCTTAGTCGCTGGGTAGTTACTCCATCGCATTTCTCCCTACACTCACCATCAAGTCCTTCGGGTGTGTACCCTTATGTCAGGAATTCGCAGCGTGAGACGTGAGCCGCGACGCGTCAAGCAAGGGACGTCTTACATAGTTGGGTCCTATACAGGTACACGGCAGCTGCATACGGCACCCCTAGCTCCACATCCTATGCCGCAGTACGAAATCCTAACGTAAGGGTACACGCCCAAGCTTTCCTTATTTTCAGAGCTGATGAGAAACACACTGGAAATCAAGCGCACGAACGCCAAGTGACCGCCTTTGTTCGGTGCATGTCGCATACCACCGGGAAATACCGCGCCCGTGACCCTGCGGCTCGTTGCGTGGTAGAACCAGCGCTACGCGACTGCGAGCTCAACATTCGCGCGATGCGACCGATCTTTTCTGCAAGCCAAAATAAGTATGCAAAGATAAATGTTAAATGAACATTTCCAACTCAGTACATAAGTGAATTAATAACCTCATTATGAAACATTACAGTTGTTCACAGCATTAAAATGAAACAATACTGCTAATAGCAGGTTTCAGGTAATGAAAAATATATGCCTACATGGGGTGCATCGCTGGGACAAGATTTTGCGACATGGCGTATAGCGTAATTCGTGGGTGCTAGATCTGTTAGGTACTAGGGCGATTGCCGTGTTGCGCCTGAAATGAGGACCTTGCACAGACGGATGGGCACGCAACGCGATGCGGAAATCTGTCCTAACGATACGTACCCCTAATCTGTCGTGTATTCTTGATAACATGAAAAGATTAATTGCCATAGTTGAAAGGGTATCCCTCACCATATCTTCTTTGACTCAGCTGAATTCTCCGTTCGAAGTTTTTGCACGAGAATAATGACAATTCCCAGAAGAAATATAAAGTTCATCTAAATGACCACAGTGAGAATTAGCCTTGAAAAGTGCACGCGTTTTAGTTTTTGGCTTTCCGGCCAGTCCTCTCTTGTATTATGGAAAGCTTTGATGCATCGTCCAGGAAAATACAAGCCCATCTGCTACCTAGATATTTATGTTATATTTGTATACTGAATGCAAATGCAAAGTTAGTGCAAAGTCCGCCCCAGAGGGTGGTCAGGGACGCAGAGCGAGACGCAAATCAACATTGAGCGCGAAGATTTGCAATGCGCTCGTGAGCTGGGTTACATTCTGATTTAATAGCTAGGCCTACGGATACTCTACTCATGCTACTGCTGATATATTTTCGCTTATAAAAAACTGATTTTGCTATCAAAATTGAAGAGAAAACTCACGATCCATGCAAAACCCATTGTACCGGCGAGAATCCATAAATGATTTCCTTGAGCGTATGGTAACCAGCAAAATGTACCTTGCTGTCTGGACTTGTACTCATGCACAACTGTCCAGCAGATCACCACAATTAACGGGACACCTACAAAAATCAGCTGATAGAATTTGAAAAAAAACAAAACAAATAGGACTAGACTAATCAAAGTATTTTCTGTTGAACAATCTGCAATAAGACGCACTAGACTAATCAAAGTATTTTCTGTTGAACAATCTGCAATAAGACGCTTCCTAATCAGCTCTCATTTCAAATACTTTGAAAAAATTGATAGACATGTAATAGATATGGAGGGAAACCGATGCAGTAAGGATTTATTAATCATGTGGAGGGCACAGAGGCAGAGCTTCCTTAAGACCCTCTCTCTCTCTAGTACGTCCCGTTTTCTCGGCTTACACTACGTGATATTGGAAGATAATTATGCTGACGTACGTCAAAAAAGCCGCCCTCACATTCTCGCTTTCATACTACGAATTTCAAAAAAGCGTTCCAGTGCGATTTCCAAACATTTCCGTGTGAACATTTTTTAAGGTCAATGCAGTTGCTTTGTGAAAGCCCCTGAGCAAACTTCATCACTCAAAATTCTCCTCAAATATGTACACAATGAACGTTCATTCAGTTTGATAGGAGTTTTCGTAAAAGTCTTTCCCCTTTACGTGAGTACGCAGATAGATATTTTGACGGATAACCAGCTCTGCAGACGGCATAATCGTTGGTTCTCAGGAAAGAATAAGCCCAGATTTGCACAAATACCCCAGAACGGGCTGGTATACACAAATCGATACTCATGTTTATATTTAAAAACGTGAGCCTTTTGCTGGTGGCGTACATCTCATCACATTTATAAGACGACTCAGGACAATGAAAAGATCGGCTAGGTACCCCTCAACGACTGTTTTCGTCTTTGGCCAAAAATTAATGAAACGAAACGAAAGCAGCGCCCGGATTCGAATATGCTGCGGAAGACAGCCGGATCTTAGTCCTCACTTCCTTGTAGCTACTCGCGCACTACTTCCAATTAGAACAATCTCCAAATTTGCAGGTTAAAAAAGTCGTGTGCGGTTATTACATTGCGACACGGTCTGCAGCGCGCGAGCTAATCCCGCAGTACATAGTTTGGTCCTACTGCGACTACCGCGTGTTGCGCCCAATTTTAGGAGTAGAAGACGGAATCGCTCTAGGACTCTAATGCATACGGCGCTCTCAGCTTGCACGCATCGCACGCGTGCCGCGGGGCGATGCTCTCCTAACGATGATCATGCGGTCAAAAGGGAACTGCCATAGTGCAGTGCTGTTTCTTTTCCTCTGAACTATGCAAAATGAGCACGAGATGAAGTCTATACAAAGAAAGAGCAATCATAATTACAAGAAATGAATGAAGAAAGTGACTGAAATGATAAATACTCACCCCATCCACACATCATGTACAGAAACCATGGTGCATCATTATGACGCATTGCAAAAACAGTAAATCGACTATACAAATAGGCGCCTTCGATTAGCATCCACATCACAGAGGCCACCTAGATAACCAACCGTTAAAAATAGGGGAATGAAGACTATCGAATTGAAATGCTAAGGAGATGTTCACGAAAGAGTGTGCTGAAAAGGTCATTCAAACTTAGAGCAAGGAAAAACTTTTACCTGGAAGTAAATGACGAACCAAAGAATCATCTTACATATCCACTCCTGAAAAATTAATTTTATAAACTCATTTTTATTCGATAAATTTATACTGGGATTATTGAATATATGCGTAAGTTCAGCAAAGTTTTCGCATACCCAGCTCCACAATGGCTGTGGATTGAACGTGGAACAATCTTTGAACAGATTTGTAGACTGCACTATTGTCCAAATGGCTAGCACTGCGAAACGAAATACGAAAGCGGTAGCGAGATTTTTGTGAATTGACAGACGACGACACTAAAATACAGTAATCTATTAGACAACATCAACTCCAAATTACCGACAAAAATGCAAATAAGTGGAGCGTGGAGACCGCTCAGGTGGCCACAGGTGCTCGTGCTGAGCCAGTTTCCGAATATGTCATCGAGCTTTGCTTCTCTTCGCGCATAGTTGAATGGTGCAATATGGGTGTAGTACAGAAGGACCCGATACGATGTCGCGAGGCCTCAGGCGGCGTCGCGTGCGGAATTTCTGCGACTGACGCAGTGAGGTTTTAAGCGAAAAATGGGCAAAGCGATGCAGCATCGGCTCCTCCTGTATCAGTGTGCCCTGTAGGACGTTGAGTCGAGCATCGTGGACTTAGAATGCGAATCTTTGAGGCACTCCCCACCAGGGGCCCGTCGCGGTAAATTTTTTGGGAGATACGACTCCCTTAAACCTACTGGACTTATTAATTACCCTAAACACATGTATTGGGATGATACTACACATATGAATGGGCTGTTGGTATACTGCTGAAAAGTGGTGCCTAAAAGGTCATTGGCCGATAACCATACTTTGTTCAATTTCGTACATTTGTACTATTGCCATGTACAAAATATGATTACCGATATCGAGCTCCCGACCACAAGTTCTAGTCTCCGACGCTGCAGATCATTCAATAGTCTGATCATTCCGTCAATGCGAGCCGAAATAAAGCGATTTTATGTTCTCGAGGGGCCAGCAAAAGAATTGGAAACCGATAAATTTTTGACAAATGTGATCATTATGTCATAGACTGCTTGAATATGACTGATCCCCGCCAGAATACGCCACGCATGAGCAAACAAAGGAAAATCACAGTTGCTGCAGCGAGAAATTCAAACTCCGCTCTTAGTAAGTGATCCGTTGCAAATGCTACTCCTTTATGACACTCATTATTTTATAAAAGGAAAATGGAAAACAGTAAATTTCCGATAGGTTAAAATACCACCCACTTCCTTTTCCGACTCAAATTACGACCCCTTCCCTTTTGAGGAGTCCTCACCATGCTTGACCATGCTTCGCACTATGGACTTCGTACATAGGTAATTGGGCCCTAAAGCGCTTACACGGCAGCTGAATACGGGCCAGTAGTCATTGCTACAGTCTCCACGGTAAAATCTCCACTTCCTCGTCCTTCGTGGGCCAAACGACATTTAACATTTCTTCCACGATACCACAACTCAGAGAAAAACTCACTTGAATAGAATCGAATATTGAGAACAGAAGTATAGCAGCAACAAGCAGAGCAACGGAAACAATGGATAACGTTAATGAGACGGAAATTACGAGGTCCTTCAAAAGGTCCGGACACTGAAAAAAGATACTGGTTACTTCGCATGGCTATTTTCCTACATTTTTGGAGGGATCTATTCATATATTGAAATTTTTATGGCCGTCTCACCAATTAGATCGAGCGGAAAATAATTGCCGGATTTCAGGAGCCATTTTATTTGCAAGCTACAAGTACAGCCAGTATGACATGAGTCAACACATGGATATTTGTGTATCAGCAAGTACTTTAACAGGTGCTATGTAAACCGGGAGTGCGACTAACATAGTCGAATATTGATTCATATAATAGCACTATTTTTACACAACTTTATCATGAGCCAAGAGGGACGTAGGTTTCGCCTGAGTCTATGGAAAAAGAGCAGTCATGTCATATAAAATAATTAAATTTCAACTAATTAACCATCAATTTTAACTATAGATTTAATTAAATAAATCATGAACTCTCAAATCGGCCTTATTGCAGTTTTCAGAATTTTATTACGGTGTATATTTCCTTTGATATGCGACTCAGTTTTTTCACAATTGCTACGTGAATAAGTGACTGTTTCTAACTCTGCTAATAAATTTCATATTAGTGCATAGTAGGTTCAGGCGACTACCTGAGGACATCAGCTGCATTTTTCGGAAACATCAAGGCGAATCAATTTCATCGTGATAGCCCCGCAAAAATTTTTACCCGGAACTTCTCTGGGCTTTACGCGGAATTTAGGTCCACCGGGGTGTAAGCAACACCCACGTCATCCCCACTTAGAGCAGAAACACTTACACGACCAAACGTGTATATGCATGATACGCTACGGTACGCTACTAATTGTAAGGCGAAACCATCTTTTAGGCAACACCTACGATGAACAACTGGACCAGCATGGTATTCGACGCGTGCGGCTAAGCAGTTCGCGTGGCGCGGTAACCTAGTTGGGCAATCCGCAAGCACATTCATACATCTCTGGGCTTCACAGATCATACTTGTCCTGGAGCGAAGTAATTCAGTTACCCTCAGTCCATTTTTCTGAATTTAAGGTAATCAACCTGACGGGTTAACACCTCAGGCTACACAAAATTCCTTATTCGAGAGTGCATGCTGTCAACTGTAATTTGAAGAATTTATTTCACACTTATGCAGAGTTTATAATGGCGAAATCGCGGGCGTGTGCTCAATTCTGAGAATTCACTAGTGCAGATCGCTTTTTGTCAACGCTTTTTGCCTAAATCTGCTCGAATTGAATGCCGCCGGAAAAGCTCATTCTGAAGCCACGTCCCTCTAAGTTCTTTACAGCTGGCATATAGGCATTTTTGCCAGTGTTTGAAAGCATTGGCAAGTATCGAAACTGTACCAAAGAACACATCTTGCCGCCAGCAAATTTGAAATCTACAAATAAATATTAAAAAAAAACTTTCTAGGAGATCAGTGGTAGTTGGACACCACACTATAACAGGAAATAAGAAGTTGTGTCAGTCAACGAAATCATCCTAGCGCAGGAGTAGCACGGGTGTGTATCCTTAGGACAGGATTTTGCACCCTAGAGTGCAGCAGGGGGGCCGTACGTAGTGGGTCTTAAGGTGATTACGGCTCAGATGATGCGCAACATGGCAATCGCTCCAGGCCCAACTATTACATACGGCCTTCCAGCTCGCACGCATAGCTCCCGCACGCCGCGATGCGAAATCTTGTCCTAGCGACACACATCCGATAACAGAAGTTGAACAAATGCTTGGCTGGGAGAGCCCCAATTTTTGGGCCTGGATTTATTGCACATTTTTACTGGAAGTAATGCAATAGGGTGGTGCTTTTAATTGACAACTTTCGAAAACTGAAGGATTGTTGGAGCCCAATATCCATTGGTCAGTGGCGAAATAAAGGAAATAAAAATAATGAAATGTCTGGAAAACGACAACCGTTAACCGACCATTCCAATCGAATTACAATCCCTATTAATGACGTCATACCCTACAGTACTCCTAATTACGAAGTTTGTCCAAAATCAATCAGCGATTTCGCCTCAGTCCAGAAACCAAGGGAACGGGTTGATTTTGCATTCCTGTATTCATTCGGAGGAATGTTTTCTTCGAGGCTGATCTTTCGCAAAAGTGAAATGGGAAGTACTTCCAAATGTTAACCCAGAGAAAATGCCGATTTTCTATTCCACTTTTTCTGGATTCTAATACTGAACATCGATGTTCAAAAGGGTAGAGAAGGGCAGAAGGTGTGTATCGTTAAGACAAGATCCAACACCGCGGCATGCGACACGGTGCGTGTCAGCAACGGGGGCCGTTTGCAGGTGGGTCTTGAAGCGATTACGTGTGCTGCGCGTTATTTCAGGCATAATTGCCACAGGATTCAACCACATACGACGAAACCGCATTGCGAAATTCTCTCCTAACTATACACATTCAGGAAAAGGGTAACGGGCTATCTTGTGGCATTTTAAAGTCGAGTTTTGTCAGGAAAAAATGAACTTTACGAAACTCATTCCGGAGGCTCCTATTGCCCACAGGCAAATTGGAAACTCGCTCATTGTCATTCTCCCTACCAGTAAATGTCATTTTTTACTGACTGAAGCACGCCGTCCAAAGTGGAGGGGTTATGGCAGAATTTTTGCAAATTGCTTGCTGGATGAAAAGAAATTTGCCCAGATGTGGACAAAACTGAAAAAAAAAACTTGAAATCGAATGCAACTTCATAAGTAGCTCAGAATTGAATTGAAGTTCCTAATGTGACTAATGTGACCTATTGCAGGAGAAAAAAAAAACCCACTTTGTTTTAGTTTTAAGCCAGATTACTGTAATATGTATCTTGCTTGCCTGCACTGACAAGAAGTAGATTCAAATATTCGTAATAAAAAGGATTGATTTTATGGAATCCTGATATTCCCCGAAAAGAATGCAGCTGATGTCCATGAAGATAGGCTTCCAACTCGTTATTAGGTTGCACCAGCTGCTACCTCCTATGCACTAACATGAAAATGGTGAGTAAAATTAGAAACAGTCACTCATTCACGCGGCAAATGTGAAAAAATCCGAGTCGTATATCAAAGGAAATATACATTGTAATTAATTTCTCAAAACTGCAGTAAGGCTATTGAGGAGTATATAACCTATAATTAATTCAACTATTCTAATTCAACTAAGAATCAAAACAGAAATTGATTGATTGGAATTCAATGCATTTTCATGATAGGTTAAAATAACTATTAAAGTTACCGTTTATAGTTCTGTTGGGAAAATTCATATTTTGCTGCCAGATGCTTTTTCAACTTATGTTCGTACAGTTGGATTTTCTGTTTGGCTTCATTAATTGGATGCGAAACGCAAAAAGCGATTTTTCTGGCACATTATCATTTTTCATTCTACAGATACGTTTGAGTTATAAATGATAATCAATTAAACTGTTACACAGCAGTAGTGGTGAACGTCAACACGTGATCAAAATAGAAACCCACCGAACGACAGAAACCTTGTATACAATGCTGATACTCGTCAAGAACCGTTATACACTGAGTATAATTGGAATCATGCCATTCTCCATTTGAACCACATACTCGAGTAACCATATGACTATCTGAACAACATCAATTATGATTAATAGCTATATGAGGGTATGTACCATATGACTCAGCGTCGCCGCGCGTGCTGCGTGGGCAATGCGTACAAGCTAACTGTGCGTATGTGGTCCTAGAACGAATTCCTGTCCTACGCCTGAAACAAGACTTAGGACATGAGTATTTCCTGTCTTAATGACACACTCCCGCTATACGAAACAGGCGGTATAGTCAGTAGGCTACTTCATCTTATCATAACACTTCCCTCATAAACAACGTTCTCGAATATAACTCCTCCCTAGTCACTTCCACCCTTCAATGTCAGCACATCTGACTATTAGACTGCCACTCCCCAAATGTGACCCTCTCGACCAGAAAAAGCCGCGATGATTAGTTTGGAATGTGCCCAGTTGCAGGACATGCCCCATCGTGCCCCATCCCATCAACTAGCGAAAGCAGTTTACAATATAAGATATTCCAAAGCTATGAACACATTTAGCGCAACTGTACCCCAGGGAGCACCCACTGCTTCCAGTCGATACATTCAGCAATCTGAGGGTCCGTAAAGCCTCACTCTCGGCCCCTCACGTCTCTCTTTACCCTCCCCCCGCCCCCGCCAGAGAACCTTCGTAGAGCGGAACAAAATGTCTTCAGAAAGCATTGCATTGCCAAGCGGTGGTGAAGCAATGGCAACACACGCAACCTCGTTTGGCATCCCAAGTGACTATTTGAGATAACATGATGCAGTTGCGCAGTTCTTTGGTCTGGTGCGAATGGAATAATTCAGATTCCCAAGATAAGACGGATTTATTAGGCCGCTTTTGCTGAGGAAGTATTATTTTAGAAAAATGTTAAAATGAGTCCCATGAGAAGGGGGGATTCTATGAGTAGTTTCTATACATCATATGATTTTGTTAAATACTGGGCGATACCCTATGATAACCTCTGATACCACATGTATTACACATATCCATTCTTGAGGAGTGATCGAGTTGATAAAAATCGGGCCAGATGTTCAGCATAAGGAAAGGAAGTTGACTTAAGCCACAAGCGGTACAAATATATATACTTATAGCTGGCAGGCATGATTAGCTCAGCAATAAGCATTTTGAGTTACCAAACCATGCATAAAAAAGGCCAGCTGAAAAAAAGAAAAAAAATGAAGGAGTGAAAAGCCATTAGCTGAGGGAAGGGTAATCTTATTGCTACCAATGAAGCATATGTAAAGGATTGAGAACTTGAAAGAAGCCTGAACACTTGGAAGCTGTATCAAAATTAGACCCATGTCTACAGGGAGGCTGGCATTAAATCAACGGCAGATCCTGACTACCTTCTGAAGGGTGTGTGCCACTAGGACAGAAAATTCGCGTCGCGGCGTGCGACATGCGACGTGATGGGTACGAATTAGGGGCGCCGAATAAAGTTGGATCTTGAAGCGACACCGTCTTTTGCGTCTTACGTCTTGGGCGTAATCGCTTCAGGAGCTAACTATACAGCGCCTCTAGCGCTCGTACGCATCGCGCCGCAAGTATTTCCTGTCCTAGTGGCACACACCCCTTTTGAAGAATAATGAAAACGTATTTCAAACCGTAGGATTTTCAGAGACCTCTACAGCTTTCTCAAACGTTACAAGGCTGTTATCCGTAGGCATGTCCGCAAAAGTAAAGTATGGTGAATCATTCCTACTGTTATTTGCACAGCAGTAATGTGCTTGAGAGAGTCGGGACGTGAAAAGACTATTTTGGGATGATCACCTCAAGTGTTGAAAAACAAAATGGTAGCGCAAATCTCCCAGAAAATGTGTAGGGCGATGTTTGAAAGTCTGAAGTACACAGAGACGTAAAATGTCGTGTTTCAGGTAATCACTTCAAAAAACGATTTCCACGCAAAAATGGCGACTTGTCAAGTGCGTCGGCGGTGACTCCTGGTCTCCTGCGATTCGTCGTAGTGTATAGCCCTCAGTGACAAATTAAGTTTTCTCGAGGGCAACACGATTACTTGCAATTGTTTACGGATGACTGGATAGATTCGGGCAATCCACACGTTGCTCTTACACCTCCCCCCCCCCCCCTCATATCTTTGCTGATTAATAGTTCTTTTGAAGAATATCAGAAAGTGTATTACATATAGTTGCGGCATGACTTCTGGCACTTCCCATTCTCGAGTTACGCTGTACGCTAAATTGACCGGTCATCAACCTATTCTCATCCTACAGGTAGCCAGAAAAGAAGTCCCGACCGATCCGCTGAAAGTCATGCAAGAAAATCAATATCGACTTACTCGCTACTTGTTCACACCCAGGTACGGTAGGGCAGTATGTAAACGGACATAATCGTTCCACTTTCGCACCGTAATCGGCTTTCAGCCAACATAACGATTTGTCGAAACTTACAGAACAGCCGCTGAAAAAAGAGAGGGATAAAACCATGGTTTTTCAGCAATTGTGGTTCAATTTTTATCGATAAAAAAAGCTAAATTTGCATGTGCAGTCATGAGGTAAAACTTACTTGTCGTTTATTGATTCATTTCGTTGTGATAATGCATAACAAGTTGAAATTTCGGCCCTTACTACAGACATTGTTTCTCTGAAAATCACATTAACGGTACTGAAATTTCAGAAAAAAAAAGTTCGAAAATTTGCTACGAAACACGGTATTCAGATGCCATAGTCCAAACAGAGCGCTTACAATGATAATCGTTTTAAGTAGAAAAATCGATGCAGATGCAAGAAAATAGCCGATGAGTAGCTATGCTGCACAGCTCTACCATTGAAATGCAATTTTTGAACCTCTGAAACCTGCCTACACTTCAATGATAATTTTCGGAGAATCTCAGCGAATATTTTTACTGGCTCTTTCGAACCATGAGAGCTTTTCAAGGAGCATCAGGAGTACGTACTTAGCATAAGTAGCCCTTAGCCAAGTGCAAAACCGGCCAGTTTTGATGGCAAGCGTATTTCAGGAATATGTGGCCATGTCAGGCTCTATTATTAGTCGAAGAATCTCAAAAAGGGGGAGGTTACTGGGCTCGCCGTAAGAGGGGGGGGGGGCAGTCATATGCACCCAGGTGAGGCTGTACCTAGCGAAAGGGGGATCTGAATGAAAGAATCGAATGTAACGTCAGATGTTTTGGTAATAGTTAAATTCCCGGAAAGTACTCGACGCTTTATGGGGATCTGCAAAAGGGTGAGGTCGTACAGACCCGAGTTGTTCTCCTCGAGATTATGTTTATTTTTACGGATTGAAATGAACAGTTGAGTTTATAGCTGCGCCATAGAAACCTGGACACTCCCAGTACATTTTGTTGAAAAGAACAAGGAGTTTAGGAAAAACGAAAAAAATACCAGTTTATGCAAGAAGTCGCAAGTAAGAGCAAATAAGGATGGTTGAAAATCCGATAAGACCCCGACGTTTAGCTGTTTGAAATTTTTGACTTCGACGGCTCGAGCAAAGACAGCTGGGATGAGAAGGATTCGAAGAATTCAAATAGTTCACTTTTCCAGGCAAATTACCAATCACCATTAATTCAGCAAAACGCTTATACAGAAAGGATTAGTGGAATCACTAAAAGGACCCTTAGAAACACCTGTCTAAGAAGTCGCAAAAATGCAAGCATGACAACCAGGGCATTTCTACTCAATTAAATTACATACGTCATTTAATTTATATACTTATACAAACACTGTGGTACTCAGTAATTTCCTGTCGCAATTTTAATGAACCTCCAGCACTGATCCGGAATAGTACTGAACTTTTCAATTTGGACTTTGTGAACATTTGAATGGGGATTCGCATGAACGTATCTGAGTGTGTATCGTTAGGACAGGGCCTTACACTGCGATGTGCGATGGCGAGGTAGTGAATGTGCCGTACGTGGTTGAGTCTTAGACAGATTACCCTCAAAATAGTAAGACGCAGCACACAACAATTGCTTTCGGACGCAATTGCGCAGTGCCTTTAGCTCGCACTTTACGCACCCGGCAAGTGTACGTCACGATCACGAGTGTCAGAAACAAAACAAGGAAACAAACAAGCAATAAATAAGCACAAAATTTCGGAATTTTTTCCATACCCTCTTGAGGTTATAGTGACAGTAATTTGAAATGTAGGATAGACACTGACCTTGAGAGAAGCTATGGAATAAAAGCAAATGGGCAAACTAGCGGACCTGTTATATTAATAAACTTTAAAATAGATAACTAATAACTGGCATAATTTTTAGTTAAACACGAACTAACGGATCACTGAAGCAATCAAAATATAAAAAGCAAAAAAAGAAATGGAAAACTGATGCTCTACTTATGGCCTTAGAGCCGTAGCATAAATGTGCTAGTGGTCTCTAATAAGGAGTGCACCTATCTTCACACACAGACCGCCTGGATCCAAATAAGCGACCAAAGGGGGAATGAATGTTTGATTGGACTCGGCTGAGGAGTTGAATAAACAACGAAACAGCTATTTGAATAAGCAACAGCTCAATTAGGAACATCATACTACGGAATCAACCGGCGTATGAAGAAGAATGGATGCCACAGAATTTGATAGAGAGCCTGAAGGAAGTGTTCCCATACACTATGGAAGTCCTATTTATCAATAGAGAAACGGGTCGAGTAGAGACTGCGACAGCAATAATTTCCATCGTGTCTTTTCACTCATTCTTGCGCTGCTTTTCAATTGAATGCTGGCATGCCAATAGACTCGTCGCCGGACGCCAATGGCACATGGTGTCGAGCCAATTGGTGGCTAACTGAATGGAGGATGGTACTGAACAACATGAAATACCAGCAGGGGAGGGTGGCGTGTATGGGGGTTGCACATAATGGTGATGGTGGCAGAGGTGCCACGCCCACGTCTCCTAGTTGAGATATTAAATCCCCGAAGTAATTTCCGTTACACACGACCATTACGACGATAATTACATGGAATAAACAAGAAACAACATGACTGCATGCTGTCGTACCAGTAATCGGAAGAAGAGGGTGTTTATCGTTAGGCATAGGACGCAATGAGAGCGAATTAGGGAGGCCGTGTATACGTACGTCCCTAAAGTTCTAATCTGGCGCAGAACACAGCAATCGCTTTGGGACCCAGATACGTACGGCATCCGAGCTCGCACGCATTGCTCCGTACGTCGTGGTGCGGAATTCTGTTCTAACGACACACTTGGAGAATGAACAACGAGAGAAGGAGAACGAGTGGCATGAGGCTACTAACGATGTGTTCCTCCACATTTAATCTTGATAAGCGGCGGGAGTATTTCCAAGTATGGAAGCCAAACATCGTTTTTATTAGTATACGAGTTATCGACGCGTATTTCTTGCGTGCTGTTTGTTGCTGCCGTTTCTTTCCTAATTACATTCCTGAAAAAATTCACTGAAAACCGTTGAAGAAGCCACTTTGATTTCGAGTGAGAGGCAAGCCCCTATAGGTGGTCAGCAGCACCAGCTGTGACACTACCTGCACTAAAAGCGCTCATTAATCGTAATTACTTCAGTTATTCAATTATTTTATTATTCACCTGCTTAATATTTGGACACAAAATCTCGAAACCAAAGGGGAAAATAACATCAATAAGGATACTTCAAAGAATAAAGTACCACTGAAAGGAAACAAAAACAGCTGAAAGAACCTGTTACGAGTAACACAATGAAAGAGGGCATAGTACTGAATGGCAATTTGGATTTCAGCGGAAAACTCCCATAAAACTTTATATGTACATAAAACAGATGTGGGGAAGGTGAGAAAAGGACAACGAAAGGCAAATACCGCCATGACAGCACAGGTGATATGACATAGCCAAGTGGAAAATTTTACTTTATAGAACCCAACTCTGAATTCGAAAGTTTAATTAATCGGCGTATTTCAACTTGAAGTTTTCAAACTGCCTGTCAAGATGACACTTAGAAGTCGCAAAATTGTTGCAGCACGTCATTTATCGCTACTGTGAATGAAAAGTAGAATAAAATTGGCTGAACAAACAGAGGTTCAGCTGGAGCATTTGAATGTCGCTTCCCCCCTCAAATCACATTTGGTTCGATCCTTCGCTTCAGTCCAACTAGGAAGAATCCCAGATTCTGCCAGATTAGCAAAGTGGTTATGCCGTCATGAAGGTAGCGCTTTTCACTTACTACTCACCTTCTTATCTTGGACAGGAAAACATTTAAGAGATGCTTGTGCAATGAATCCTCATAACTCCGTAGACCACTATAGATTTTGAAATGTGAACGCTTACGTCAGAATTTCGCGCCTCCTAATAGGGTAATCGCTGCGGGACCAAACCACGTACTGCACTCTTGGTTCACACGCATCGCGTCTAACGGTGAGCAGTCTGACGTACGGGTACATATCATAGATTTTATGCGATGAGTTCAGGACCAAGCGAAGAAGCGTGGTCAAGGAATGAACCACAGAGGTTTGTATTCGCCAGGGCTAGGATATGCCAAGAGGATGGTTCCTATCGCAAGTAGAGTGTTAAGGACGCAATTGCTTATTTAGCGATTTGTCGTAATCTTCCGAAAGCTGAGCCCGCTCACTTTGGGAGTGGGGGTATGGGTGCTGAGGACGTGTTGGGTTGGGGGAGGGGGGAGGGGGGGCTAAGAAGCTCAGATGTTGAGCGGATGGGCTTGAGGGTAATAAGGTTGGTGTTGTAGGATACAATCTTCCGAAAAAGATCGCGTCGTCTGCCCGTGGTGAGATTACCCTGAAACCCAATATTCTAGACACGATTCTACACCTTTCTCTCCAAACTCCATTAATAAAAACATGAGACCTTGCAAGAATGAAGAGAACGCTCGACTATTTATAAAACTAAGCGTCCCATCGTATCTTGAAAAAGTGGGTCGCTTTTTCATTCAGAAGAACCTGCCTAATACCGCGGAAAATTCGAAAGCGAGGGTGTTATCTCAATTTTCAAGAGGTTGTATCAGTTTTCGTCGAAGAAGTATTTCGAATTACTTCTATCACCCAGCAAAAGGGCAAGGAACACGGCACAAATATTAAGGGTGGCAGTTGGAATCTCTTCTGTGACGAGAGTTGGGGCGGAAATTAAAGTCTTAGTCGATCACCACACCCCGCCCGCCCCGTGTCTGCTCTTACTTGGTAAAGTTTAACGGGGCGTTTCGTTCTAAAAATAGATGTTTATCACGTCTATTAGCCACCCCTTCCCATCAATCGAGTTTCATAAAATGCAATTAATCTACTGCAAAGACGATCGGATGTTCTTTGCGGTTTGAATTGTATTGAGCAATGTCGTATAGTCAAAGAAAAATCGAGTAAAAATGTAGCAATGAAAATTCGTTCCGTAGACATTTCACTTCTTACTTTACTGCGTACTTTTCAGCTTATCATGACCGCAGTGCCACAATCAACTCAGAGTTCAAAGAATACGCTTACGTAACTTCATGTAGTAGTAAAGTAATCACGCATAGTCATCAATCATCACTATACCGTAACACCACGGGGTCGCACGCAGTTGCCGTGCAATCGTTTTAGGACACAACTACATACGGCACCCCTACCCTACACGTATTCCTTCTCACGGGTCATGTCGCAGTGCGAAATCCTGACATAAGGTCACACCCAGAATCTGGTTCATGGTCTACTTGGATCGCATGGATATCCTACGCATGGGTATGGATATCCTGTGAAGCCTTTAATAATAATATTAATTTAAGCTTTAAAATTATACAAAAGCCGTCCAAATAAGATTTCAGATAGCTGTCATCTTGAAGTATCATTTACATAGCCCACATATTTTGCAGTGTTCTCATAAGAAATGATATCCGTCAAATTGTAATAGGCTGAAATAGGCTCATAAGAAATAATATCCGTCAAATTGTAATAGGCTGCATATTAAGTGAGCTTTAATAGGATTATAGGAAGTGTCATGGGATTAGAAAGAGGCACAGAGATTGAACGAAAATTGAAATGGAAATGGATTATGCTATTTCCGTGATATTGCAATATGGTTCTCAGTGTCCATTAGGGAACTGCAACTTCCGTTTCAGTTCTCAAAAACAGGAAACAACGGGCAGTTCAGTGCTGGGTGGGTGTGGTCGTTGAACTCTAAAGGACCTCATGATCAGGTCGTATCGCTATAATACCACCTGATCATGAGATCATTCTCAAGAATAATCGAAAAAAAATTCATCAAAAATGACGTGGTATTCAAATAGTCGAAAGTTCTGTCCCATCTTCAAGAAAACACGCAAAAACCGAAAAGTGCAGGGCTTGGATGAATTCAAGATGATATGTAATAGTGACATTGCATCATGCTAAGGATTCCACAAGCAGAGATGTCCCAGTGGGAGAGGTTCATGAAGAAAATGGGGCAAGGAAGTCACGCTTGAATGCCCTTTGGTGTTTCGTGCAGCTTGTTCCGCTTGATATGCCCATCCCATCCTAACCTCATCACAACGAAATTACCCAGGACGGTAATAGGGCACCGGTCACATTTCATTGGGCTCCTTGAAATTGAATGACGTAGGATAGGCTCCATTTGACAAAAATGAGAGTTGCAGTGCCATTGCAAACTCCTTTTCAAACTCTTACAGTACATCCGATACCATTCCCATTCACATAGCCTCAGGATCAAATCTCATCTCGGGTTGTCCACGTCGACAAAGCCCTGCATCCTAGACGAGTTGCCATAATCTGGCCCCACAGTTCGTTGTAGGGGTTGAATCAAATTAAACTGACCCTTCAACCTTGAACAACTGGAGGAAGGCATGCCAGGTGTATCCGTGTTCGATCATCAAACGCATTAGCTGGTCTTGTTGTTCTGTTTCGAATTTTTTTTTGGTAGGCGAGCATGCATATGTAGATATATAAGGGTGGATTCGTCTGATTGGCTGCATGCAACCACCAACTACGCGCAACCGTTCCACGCGTGGCGAGCTCTCCAGCTGGGTGTAAACAATGGTGAGTGTCAGTGGGTAGAGGCTGATACCCCATTCAAAAGTGCTCATGCACAAGTGTTATGAAAGGAACAACAAGCATTGCTCTAAGAGAAATAATGGAATAAACATAAAAGCAGCTGCAAAACGAGCCTTATAGCTCTACAATGACAACTTTGGAAAAGGCACAGAAATCATGAAAACAAAAGGGAAAGCAAGTTATCATTTGAAATGTAGAGGTTCGGCGAGGTTCAGTGAGGGCTACAGTAATTCAGCAAGAGCTACGTGTTTCTGGGCTCACTCGCCCAGCGCTGGCAAATGAGTCCAGTCGCTTCCGTTTTCATTTACAGAGCTTTTAAGAACGGCGCAACTGCGAACTTGTACTTCAGGGCAATTACTCCGCACCTGCACTCGCTGCTATCCAATAAACACTTTTAGGAATACTTTCAGTCGCACTACCAGCTGTACTGGTTTAATTAATGGTCAATGATACTTGAGCCTTGTTTGTGCATCGTTACAACAGAGTTCTGTGGTGCGGCGTGTGCGTAGAACGCGAGGCGTGGGAACTGGTGACGCCATGTGTAGTTGGGTCCTGAAGCGATACCGTATCGCAAAATAGATGCAACATCTCTGGCGTCGCACGCCGCAAGTCCAAATCCTGTCCGAAGTACATGAAATCGGGCCAAGGAGACAACACTGCAAAAGTAGGAACTCTTCTACAACAGACGTGACACATAAACTGAAATCGGGTGAAGGTGCCGAGGGTTATCTCGGGTTTGAAGAAAACTACCTTCCGCGATGACTAGTTCGCAAGTCCCTTTCAACCCTTGCAACCACAGGGTCAACTTGGCGTTTCTTCAGGTCGTTTCATTTGATATGATGAACACTCTGAACTTTTTATGTCGGTCTTCACCCATTTCAACACTTTCGCTTGAATCTCCCTTACATAACGAATTCTGATGACCCAGCAATGGTCATTCAATGAGCAAGTACAATATCTTATAAGCTATTTATACTCGAATGCTACTTCTAGTACCACCTACCCATGGGACATCAGAATCACGCCCTAATACAGTGAAATAAAACGTGCACTGTCCTAAGAAAATCGTGGAAAAAACAAGAAAAATACTAGGGCATGTTCGATAATGGTAAATGCAGAAGATCAATAATACCTAATCAATAAATTTCAAATTACAGGAACATTGTCCCTTAAAAGAGGTTGAATGCCCTTTTTCTTGGAATCCTTTTTTGTGTCTCCCACGATGCGTAAGATGTGCTACGGGTGATTGTAATTGTTTTGCTCGCACAGGCTATTCATTACACTGGATGGCGCGAACATGTATTTTCTTCGATGTGACGTATATAAATGTACTATGAAAAATTTCCATTGTTCCAGGTACTTGGAACAGGCCTACACAATGCTTGTGCACAAGCACCGAAAAGCGTTTATTTTCGTGAAGCTCTGAAAATGTTTAGGTAAAAATTGCCATGCATTCGTCTCTTTCAGGGTGTGCATCATGACTCTCGAAATGGGTCAGGCTGAGAAAGGAGGCGCCAACCGCGCCTCTCAGCGTGCGACCAATTCATGATGGGAGCGGCAAGGGACTTGTCGAGCGCGGTGACCCGATTAAAGGGGCACGCTGACCAAAATCGAGAGTCACGACGCACACCGCTTCGTCCTGAAGTGAGATCGGAATATTTGTGGATCGAAGATTTACCGCTGAGTATAACTAACTAAGTTGTATCACTGCAATTTTCTTTACTAGATCAGTATAGAGAGCATATCCATGAATTAAATTTTTTAATTGTTTCTTCACGGTTAGCCTCCACTACACAGGGTGCTCGGTGTCATGGACCAAAACAGATTCAAAGAAAAATCAAACACCATAGCAGTAAAACTACACATATGCGGTGAAGGTGCATTGTAGTGCTGCGGCTGAACTCATTTTCAACTCTAAAGAGTGCATATCGTTCTTCTCACAAGGGAATCAAGTACAAGAAATACCCGCGCGTGTATTAGAAATGAAAATGAAGTAACGTGGTGTCATCGATAGACGAGATTGAAAATGACGATTTCAAAGATACGGTTTGAAGAAATCGCCCACGAAAAAACGAGTTTTTTGTTAGCTATATATTCATGTTATATTTGTCCAATAAGGGCCACATGCAAAGTTTCACGCGAAAACGAGAGAATTCGGTTAAGCTACAGCTCCTCAAATTCTCGGCCGGGTGGGCGGGGTCTTCGCGTAGAAGCCCCGTCCCGTCATCCGCCGCGGTTGAGAATGGAAGATGGGACTGTTTACGTATCTTTCTGTTCCTTTGATGCGTCTCCGAACGTGGAAGACGACGGAATGTGCATTTGTTGGAGGCCCGCCTACCCGGCCGAGATTTGTGGTGCTGTATCTTAGTCGGATTCACATTTTTTCGCGTGAAACTTTGCATATGGCTCACATTAGGCAGATACAACATAAATATATGGGTAACAAAAAAAACTCATTTTTCTGTGGACGATTCCTCCAATAATAGATCAATTCATTGATGATGAGGATCAAAAGCACAGACTGGCTGACCCATACTTTACGGATGCACCATTTTTTTAAGGTCTTTCGCAACAGCGTAGTTTCATGATGGTATATGGCCCATACGGGGGCTAGAATAAGTCATCTATGTTTTTGCCGTACCGCATTAGGGTGCTAACATCTACATGACTTACAAATGAAGCTAAGCCAAGATGACATGGGCCACAATCTAATTACATGCGCAGCAGGATCTTTAGCTTTTAGAGGTTATATCTGTTTCACGCTGAAACATTCACTGATGAAAGTTTGAAAACAGCATCAAACACAACTGCTTAACTTGCAAAGATAGGGAGGACAAGCCTTGAGACGAACTCATTAGCTGTGTTACTTTTTCTGGACGCTTTCGCTGAGATGAAGACAAGTGCTGGCTAGGGACAAAAAAAGCACTCAATTGCAGAGTCAGAGGATGGTATTGAGTGTGTACCCTCGGGACCGGATTTTGCACGTGACGTGTTTCGTATGAGTTAAGGGGCGCAGTATTTAGTTGAGTTCTAAGCGATTGGCGTATCCCACGCATAAAAATGGCGCAAGAGACTGCAATCGCCTTGGGACCCATTTACATACGTCGCCTCTAGCTCGCACGCATCGCGTTGCATCGCTCGCGCGCAGAATCAAAATCCTGTCTAACGAAGACACCTACATAAGTATTGAATGACTTTTGGAGTAAACCTCTTTGATATGGCTGGTCAACACTAGTGATTTATCAGCCCGAGTATTCTCGGAAGAAAAAGAGTAGCAAAGCTAGAGCTAGAGCAAGTGCGGCCACCTGGCTTCCATCATTTTTGCAGTGTTAACTTTTGCAGTCATCGAAAAGGCTGATTTTATCAATTACATATTGAGCGTTCTTGAGGCCTGCCTCCATTCATGGCAGTAGCTTATTAGAAGCTGTCAGTTTCCCTGTAACACAGGTGAGTAGTGGCGATTAAAATAGCCATTTTCAATCACATTTCAGAATTTTTTACGTCATCCAATCCGACGAAAGAAAGCGAACTTTGTGACAGCTGTCTTTACTCAGAGCTGCTTTGAAGTACACATTCTATGAGCAAGCAAGTGAAAGCTATAGCTGGATACAAGGATGAGAGATGGCGGATGACAGTGTATCAGAGGAGACATGGAGACACCCCTAGAACATGGCGAAAACAACAAAGAGCCGCATTTCCACGAATGATAGGACAGGATCAATAAACAAGATGCAACGTTTACTCCTTCACGATATTTGGGTTTTTTTTTCTTGGAATAAGCGATTCAACATTGCATTCAAGGCCAGCTCTTTCATCACCTAAAGAAGGGGGCGGCTGCGGCTGATAATGGTTGTAAGGCGGCTAAAAGTAGCGACACGAGCCCAAAAGTGTCTGACAACACGGCTCAATGCACGCGAATAAATGATCGCTTGGCTCTGTCGAGCGTGTAAGTTTCTTTACTCACATTTGCTCCCCGTCATAGCCTTCGACCCCCGTACACATCTATAGAGAACTTTGAACCGGTCTCTTAAGCTTCAGCACGTTCAACCATCCACCCACGTCTTCTCAGCACAACCACAGCAGCCAACTCAGTAGGATTGTCTCCAGAGTGTGTGCCATTGGGACTGAAAGCTCGCGTGGTCGTGTCAGCGTGTGTGTGAGCTAGGAGCATCGATGCGGTGGGGATCCAAAGCGAATAAGCCCCCAGCTCGTGATCATGGTGTCGCACGTCGGATGGCGCGACGCGAACTTTTTGTCTAATGGCACACCACTCCAGGTTCGAGAGGGAGCAATCGCGACACCGTTGTGCCCAAGATGCAGGAGCAGCACATGGGGTCGCTCAGCTCAATTGCTTTCCACCATGGCCTCCTCTCACGGAAGTCTTCTGGACCCTTATTTATGACCTCCTGAATACTACTATGGTGACTACGATGCGACGTAGACGTGTTGATTATCCACTAAAAATGATCAAGTGCCCACAAACACGCAATTCCCCAATCAACATAGCGTTATACCATAAACATGAACTTGAACATATTTCTTCTTACGGCTTCACTGTACTACTTAACATTCCAAATAGTAAAAAGTACTTACAAGACATTCTGCAACATCTGCTTCGTCACCGTATTCGCCCTTTGTAGCTGCACCAAGTAATTTTGGTGTCGCGTGTAATTAAATTGAAGAAGTAAGACTTCAAAAGACCCGCGGATCAATACATAATTGGATAGCCGTTGCGAGAATAGGGGACGGGAACGAATGGCACGTAAATCCCTCTACTTACAGCTAGAAGGCTAACTTGCAAAAGAAGGAAAAAAGCCGAATTCAATAGAAAAGTCACCTCGCAATGCATTTTCTGAATCAAGATTGAATCATCAATGGAAACGGTCGCTGGCAGCGAAATATTGTGTCAATCGTTGCTACTGAGAAATCTTTGTCATACTAGCCGATATTTATAGGTAGCAACAATTAATTGCTACCCTGGTCGTCCTCCATTAGCAAGTTTTAGAAAAGATTCAGAACGCCATAAAAACCAGAGTGTGGAGATGCTTTGAAAAAACGTTTTAGAGATAGCCAACGCCTTTACAGGAACACAAATTTCTTGATTATTATTGTTATTGGCGAAATACTTGAAACGATGCCAAATGAAGTCTGGATGATAGAACATTCTTTACAGCGATAAAAATAAAGCGAAGGTTAGCTGATGGTGCTTTTATTTGCAAAACGAACTGACGGTCCTATTATTGCTATGTAGTCATGACCATGATTAGCCAGAACAGGGTGTAGTGCAGCAGGAGCTGATGTAACGTCTTGCTGCACTACTTTGGGCACCAATTCGCCTCCGCGCGTATCAGCTCGCGACGTCGCCACCACGGCTCCCCTGCACCTCCGCTAAAACATTATACAGCGTCAAATACTAAAGATGGTCCATTATTTCTTCTCCCTCTCGATAGGGCTAGAACAGCGTCGTCCAGAGACTTGCTGATAGCCTACTACTGTACAGATCAACCGAAAGCTGGCACTACTAGAAGGGTTCACCACTTGCAAGCATGAGAACTGTTCCCGTGATTCGGCTGTTTCACATGGATGAAGAATTCACGGGTGCATATCGAATGAGAATCCAACTTTCGCGCCGCTAATAGGCGAGTGTATCTGAATCAAGAGGTGCAAGAGCAAACCGACTGACGCTTTCTCCTTTCGGCAGATGGCATGTACCAGTAGATGCCATCTTGATCAGGTTCAGCCATAGTCACCTTAACAACTGAAGTCTTTTGTCAAAATTGCACATCACAACGATAATCAGAGTTACAGAGCAGTGGTACTATTGTCAAGACAGGATTTTGCACCTCGGCGTGCCGCGCTATGCGTGCGAGCTAAGGGCGCGATATGTATGCAGTTACTTGGCCTCTGAAGCGATTACCGTGTGTTATGCCTTATTTCAGTGAAATCGCTTCAGGATCCAACTACACCCACAATCTTTAGCTCGCAGCAATAAGGAAAAGGACGGGATCTGAAAACTTCCAGCACTGGTCGCACATTGATGTGCTTTCCCTCGCTAGGGAATGCCGCCAAGAAGTAAACGTCGGATGGAGAACTTCCATTCAGTGATGGTTGTTTGTCTACGACGACGCCTCAAAGTAACGAGATCAGAACGCTCCATCGTATCCTCCTCCTGGTTTGACGTCGCCCCTTGTGCACTATGTAGATATCGACGATTCTTTCAGACTTCTTCCCTGTTTTCTGTTTCATCATTGGTCGATGCTGATCCGATCCCAGGCTCACACACACATCCGCACTCATACGCTTACGCTTCGTCTCTGATGCAGAAGAATCAGATTTGCTCAACGTTTCACTCGACTCCCTCTATCAGCAAAGATTTGATGATGCTTGGTGAGTGAGAATAAAAGAACAGACACAAAACACAGCATCAACACGACGGCTACAATCTACAAGATTGTAAATAACAGTAAAATTAGGAGGGCTTTTGCAGTAGGACAGGATATGTGGGATTCTTTGACGAATCATCTTCTCCTGAATGTTCCAGTAATCTTCCAAACACAGCGCAAAAATGCAAGTGGAAAAAATATGTTGAGGGCGTGTATTAATCAACTGACCGTGTCAGCTCCACTCGACATTTGCTCTTGTTGTCCTCGGGCATATGTCAATCGTGGAAGAAATCCGAGTCACCCACATTCGCGCTGAGTAACTTAATTTAGAGGCAATAATTCATTAGGCGAGGGGTGTGTGTGTATAATAGAAACCAGTAAATAAACAGCTTAAAAGAGTTCATAGAATTTATGACATTGAGAAATTATGGAGAAAACTCCAATAATTTTCTGCTGGACGATTTCTAGAAAAGAAGTCATCTTCAAATTCGACGCTATTAGTTCAGCAGCACACCTCGATAGCATTCTTCGCCGTGACTTTAACACTAGTGAGCTTGTGTCATATAAGCCTGCTGCCTTTCAAGTCTTCTTCTTACGTACCTGATACGTTCAAGTGGGACCACTGCATGGGCACGTGCGCACCGTTAGGACAGGGTTTCGCGGCGCGGCGCGCGACGCTGTGTTTGTGGGCTAAAGTCGGAATGTATTCGGGTCCTCAAGCGTTTGCCATGTACAACGCATCATTACAGGGTAATCGCTACAGGACCCACTACATACGGCGCCGCTAACTCGCACGCGTGCGTCGCTCCCGCAGTGCGGAAAAGCTTGCCCTGAGGAACCACACCCCGGTGTAGGGGCGCAGTTGCCAAATGATGAACAGTAGTTTTCAAGAGGGACCGAGCTTGCTTTGCACATTCGCGCTGATCAGTTGTACCGAACTGAACTTGTTCAGACTTGCTAAGAGTAGTTTTGATTGATCCTTAGGAGTTGCTTCTATACTGCGCATTATTATCAGGAACTGGTTGAAGAGGATGGGTGGTGACGACGGTAGCACGAAGACTATTCGGGATCCTACGAGAAGTACCACTGAGACAGATGACGGCAAACCCGGGTGAACCAGGAAGGAGTGTGTCAAGTATTTCGAACTGCTGGTACAATGAGATACATTGTGGTGCATGAGAGTAGTAATTCCCAGTGCCCAAAAAATTGGTTAAATTCAGTTTCAAGTCTTCACAGAATTTTCATTGTTCAGTCGACTTTGGGATATTTGTCCAGCACTGCCAGTTTCTCAGCATCCTGCGTATTTTTTAACTCCGTCTAGGATTTTTACTATGGACACTACTAATAAGTGGCCATTCTAATGACTTGCTGCTATATTAATTTTCAATGCAAAAGAGCAATACTGATACTAACTGAAATGAGAACATTGAAGGAATGCTTTCAATAATGCTGTAGGTTGGCTACCATTCAGTAACACGCCTTCGGTTTCAGTATCCTCTCAGAAGCAAGTGAATTGATCGAAGCGCCTGTGAGCCTATTTTAGTGAGTGCTGCACTTTTTTTCAGACGCTTCCATGATGAACTTGTCTCATGCTACCGTGAAAATTTAACTAATGAAGGCAAAGCATAGGAATTTCATCAAAATTTCATCAGTAGAGGCAGGAACCACAAGAATCTGTACACTTCGCCAACAGAAGTAAGCTCGTTTATTCGGGTTGCCCAGAACTACGGAGATCTGGAGGCGATGAAGTCATTCAAGATCGCTCCAACATCGTGTTGGATCTTAGAGGAACCGGAAGGGGTCCGAAACAAGAGGAAGATGCAAAGAAATGAGCATTTCGTAACGAACACTCAAGGTTTGAGGCGATAATCGGCAAAAAAAAACGCGGATTCAAAAACGCGACGCTGTGGTGTGTATTCGCATACCATTCACATCAACACGCTGACTTTCCGAGTTGTCCGCTGTAGGAGACGGAACGCGGGCCAACGTTACTTGTATCACCTGCCTCCCAACGCAGTGGAGTGGCCATTCCCAACTACATTAGCATTCATATAAGTACATGTTGAAACAATACAAGAAAGAACAAAAAAGTAAAAGAAAAGAAAACAACTTCATAATAAAAGCATCTCTTCTTGGCATCATGCCAAGGCGTCAAATTGGCGAGTTTGTGCAATGGCGGCCCTTTAAACTCGTCCGAACTACGACTGTTCTACCGTAGGCCAAAAATTACCCCCTTGCGGTGTCTTTAAGGCTGTCCAGATGCTTGAAGAAATGGTAATCGGTGTAGCTAAGTCAGATGATTATGGTAGATCCTACAAAGTTTCGTAGCCCCGCTTATTCAACTATCTTCAGGGTTGTTTGTGCGTCATGTGGCCGTACGTAGAAAATGATAGGTTTCTTTCTGTTAGCAATCTGAGCTTATGTTCTGCAGTTTGCAATGCGTCTCGCGAGCCACTCAAAGTAATAATTCGCAGCCGTACAGTGCTCTGCGTTGATACAGCCACTTAGTCCACAAACTTTGTTTACAGAATTATTCAAAAAAACTGTCCAAGTGAACCGTGTAGGCAGTGTTCACTTGCATTCGTGAACCAACACCAACTCCAGCCAAAACACAGAAAATTCTTCTCCTAATTTGCTTTGAAATTGCCGTTTTCACTGTTCTGCAAAACGATACAATCACTGAACAGATTGAAACATTCGACAACGAAGGAACAACAGTAAAAGAAAAATGCTGATTATCCAAGCACTGGCCCTCGTGATCTGTTGCGAAGGTCCATTCGGTGACGGCTTCATCATCATCCAGTGCTCCGGCTGACATACTGGCCCATCACCGAAAAATTCGAAACGCAAGACGAGAGAAGGATACGGCAAGCGAAGATTCGGTTATCGGATGGTTCATCCTTTCGAGCACAAAACGAAGACTTGAATGATTATTTGATCCCACACCATGACACCTCCTCCTTTAAAGTCTTTTTGAAAGCTTAAGTTTGTCACTCGCGCGATAGTGCCGGCAGCCGTCCGGGACGTCATAGCTGAGCCCATTTTTCATCGGACCGAACAGCCTGGAGAAAAGACAATAGAGGAAAAGTGTACAAACTTGAGGGAGTTTTCGGACAATTCATGGCTTTCTATATCACTATGCAGAACACTGTGGTTTCGCCCGGATCCATGAAGCTATGGTGGATTAGAACATTCGTAGACCATCGTGCTGTCGCTATGCTAACGAGGCTCACCTCTACACACTTGACCTTTGTTCAACCATTGTGCAGATCGTTGACGTTGTACTACAAAATCCGGTTCTCTTCATATGTCACGAAGTGATTAAGAAATGGGCCATTTGTGAGCCGGAGAAGAAGGATATACGAGACATAGTGTGGGATGTCGTTCATTCTGTTCTAGAGACTTTGGAAAAATTCGAAATTCATTCTAGGACATCAATGTCACTTAATTTGAATAGAGCGAGAGGTTCACCGAACGATTCAACACATAAACCGTCTCCTCCACATCGCGCCCACGGTGCGGTGCGAAACTGTCTCAACTATACACACACAGTTTACATCAACTTGAAAGCGGGGACACCTCGTCAAATTCCCGTGGGAGTTGAAGTTGGGCTCTGATAATTACCTTCGAATATCATTTACAACAAAACACGACTGCTCTCGGTAATGATGCTGTCAGCAGGTGCTGTTTTGAGCGTAATTGCACAACAATGGAACATTGAGCAGATGAATGAGATTTTACAACTATCGACAGCACAGCACTTAGAGTTACGTTGATATGAATGATTAGTTGAAGATCAGTTAAACTCCAAGCCACCTGAACTTCCTGACAGATATTCCTCTGCTCATTGACCAGCTCGAAACAGCTGATGATGGATCGGCTTCAACGCAAAGACTTCGCCTTATCATTCAAGTTGATCATTAGCCAACTATTCACCATAGGAAGCATAATATAAAGGTCTTGAAAAGGTACTGGTACAGCTATTCCTTGGTATTATACAAGTACATAAAAAGCGGGACATAGAGTAATGTGTCCTCATCTAGTGCAATTTACTGATTAGACGTTATAAAGTGCATATGCCAACAGACGTAGCAGATTCTGTTTCAAAGGTGACATGATTTTGAAAAGGAAGCTTTTCAAAATTTGGAAGTTAGACTCTTTTTAAAAAAAATCATTCATAAAAATTGAATGAAGTTGCCGAATTTACCGTTCAATCAGTTGTTTGTCTGGGAATACTTTGAAGTAATTTGAACACAGTGATAGGGGAAATTCAGACGAAAAATGAAAAAAGTCGTGAACCGAAAGTCGAGGTGCTTAATAACACGATGGTGAAGAAGAAAGAAGGAAATGGCCAGAAATCCGAAAAGCCGAACACCTCCTACCGTTGATTCTCGACACGAATCGAGCTTTCCGTAAAGTGGCGGGTAGTCCAGACGAGTTTTCTATACATAGGGATGCCGCCAAATACATAATCAACGCGCGAATCAGTGTAGTAGCAATGCAAAAACTCGAAAGACATTCTATCCTTAACCATAAACGAGCGAAGACAGTAGTGAGAAACAATAAATAAAGAAAAAGAAATCTCCGCAACTCCTAGTGCGGGTAACTATCAGAAACTAAAAATAGTGAAAAAGATAATACATGCCTATTAACAAAAGCGCGCCGAGATATCTCCAACCCTGCCGCAGCTACTTGGCCACTCCCACCGCAGCCAAGCAGGAGGCGGACTGTGTCATCAGTCGTCAGCTGTTAACCGCTACACCGTTCCTATAGCATACACAAATGGACTCCTAGCTTCCATGTAGACGACTTCTTCTAGGATTTCTCATCGACCACACTACCCCCATTACTGTCTCCAATATAATGAAACGGACTTTTCAGTATTTAACCGCATTAACCATAAGGTTGTGTTGAAGCAACAATTGTACTCCCTTGTGAAAAAAATACGGTTTCAGCTTGTCGCGCGGACCACGCCGCAACGCGGAATTCTCGCACAAATGTTACGAGCCCTCGTGACCAGCTCCACCCAGAGAGCACAGCAAGTCAAGTTGTGTAGCTGGGTCCTGAAGCGATTATCCTGTCCAACACCTTATTTTAAGCAAAACAAACTGCATCGCCCAGCGAGCAGCTCCTAGCTCGCACGCATCGCGTCGCACGCCGCACGTCATGATGCTCGTGTGAGCGCACCATGCGCTTTGGGTTATGTAAGAAAGTATGTAAAGAGGTTATTTCGCAGGAGACATAACATGTAACTGTTTCTCGAACTTGATAAATGGAACCAAACAAAGGATGTGCCTAAACAGATTTGTGGTGCATACCAATGCATTGTTGAAGTGCTAGCTAGTTGAGAGCAACTGTTATTTGGACTTCCTTTGAATAGCGCATGTCACCAGATATCACGTTCGACCAGCTGTGCGATACTTGCTCGGTTGAGAACATCTTCACTTTTCAACTGGGCCCTCATCAGGACATGCATATGCATGTGTTTTCTTGCACTGCTATTCAGCAACATTGCAAGAATATGGCACTCATCAGAATCGACGAGCAGGAGAGTAACTGAAGTGTGAGGATTCAACATTCTCGAAGATTCTATCCACTCATCTGGTTGATAATGAGCTAACGAATTTAGCCCATTCAAGAAGAGGAGCAGCAGCCAAACAGAAAATGCCGAGAAACTACTTCTATGCTCGGGAATTGTAAGAAGACCTAGACGAGGTCCCTGGCAGATCTGATTATCTCAAAGCGAAATAGCAAGCTGGAAAAAGCGGTGAAGTGCCTTCGAGGCGCTCGTCTCTTTGGCGAACGACAAGAATTAGCGAAATGCACTAACAAACCGTGAAAAGGGCGGAGCATCACTGACATGTCCGTATTGCACATGTGACAAATAAACGAAGGACGATCGACGATGCTACCGTCGTCGTCCTCGACGACGTCGACGTCGACGTTGACATCAGCTGTCCAACTCCATGGTTCGCTTTCCATGCTCATATATATGGGCGGCCCCCAGTAACTGAACATTTGTAAAATGTGACAGCCCTCTTACTCTCGGACGGATAATGTTTTTACACGGACACATCGAGTATCGAGAGCAGACGTCAACTATGACACACTTGAGTGAAAAGCGTTTGTTCAAAACAGCACCCTATAGATTACTGACAGCGATAAAATATGGCTGGCAGGTTTTTCCTTTCAAAGATCGCATATATCCAAAATAAACATGTGTACAGATCGAATTATAGGATTTTCTCCATATGAATAAGTATGTCAGACAATATGAATGATCCTCTAATTAAATTGCTTGCCTAAGATATACTTACGCTTGCCTCTCTAAACTCGTTACCGATTTCGGCCGTGCGAAGTTCTATTTATTATTTTGAAACTATTTACATATCATTATATCATATATTATCACTATTTATTTTGAAAAATCAGCACATGGAGAGTGCCGAATAGGAAATGCAGCGTGACTTAAGGGAACCGGATGGGTTCCGAAGAAAGAGAAAGATGCAAAGAAATGATCATTTTGTAACGAACATTCAAAGTTAAAAGCGATAATCGGTGGAAAAGCCCGGATTTAAAGCGCGGCGCTGTGGTGTGTATTCGCATCACATTCGCATCAACACACTGACCTTCCGAGTTGTACTGTAGAGATGTCCTTTGTTGTCTTGTAGAGGGTATTTCATTCATTGGTGATGATGTGAAATAAGAATATTATACAACGACAAACAAGTGAAACAATTAAATGAAGAATAAGCGAAAGCGTAAGAGAAAAGTGTGATTAAAATTAAGACCCAATGAATTCACTGCCGACGTCTTGCCAAGGTGCCGTGTGTGCATTGCGGCAACTACAAACAATTGCCTTCCTTCCGGTGCTTTTGATAAAAGTATCTGGCATCATTTCACCTTCTACTTAGGGGAACGTCGTTGAAGGAATCGCCCACGGAAATGTTGAGACCCTTTTCTCATCCCTCGTACAGTTATAATTATTGGTTCACTACGAGCTACGGCAAGGTTCTACGTGGAAACGTCAAAGCCCGGCAAAAATAAAGATAAACCTTGGACAGTGCACCTCCGCGTTGACGCACGAATATTGTTTGGCGGGAATTCAAATTCTCATTCTCTTTGTGTTTCTCGTGCAGTTCACCGTCTAATATATTGATTCCGAGGGTAATAGAATCTCGGAACTTTCGTGCACGATACATCCAAGGGCACGCATGAAAAAATGGTGCTTTAAAAGTGCACGAAATATCGTGTCCGAGGTTTAGCAAAAATATTCAGGAACACTAAGCTTATGGTGTCAAAGTATACGGTAATGAGTAAGAAATTGATTAGTGAGATGCATTCAAGAAGTGTTTGGGTGGCGTGCTTCCGGCTGTGCTGCTTCGGGACCCAATGATAGACGTCGAAACAGACGTGTCCAATTAAAACCGAAGCGATGAACATCTCCAGTGATGTCCTTCAATCTCATTAAAATCGACGAACCCAGTACAGGTAATCGAATAAGAGGACTCTCTAAGCCATCGAGAAGTAAGTCGATTGAGAACAAAACCGCTGTGGTTCAAGAAGAATAGGGAGCCTTTACGGCGTTGAAATGAACTCGCTCGCCGTCCTCAAACGTCATTTCCTACATCCCCACCCCCAACTCTAACAATGAACATACGCGCTACGCTCAAATCTCTTGAAGCCTTTTTGAGAGTTATTCAAGACCCTAAGGTTGTCCCCATTAGGAGGTGTTAGGCCTCATAACTGACACTTCGACATAGCGGATAGACAATAGCGACCACATCAACAACAACGCTGGCCACAAAATGCAACAATTATTGGCTGTCTCTATACAAAACGGTTTTGACGAGTGAATATCTTAAAAAATACCGGGTAACAGTCGCAATCATTTGAAATGTTTAAAAATATAATTTGTGGAGATTCCGATAACTTAATGGGATCATCCATAGCACTTGAAAAGGGTTCACGTGACCGGATCAAAAAAAACACTAGTAATTTACCGGGTTACTATAGTTGTATTTGTAATTTGCTGAACTCACTAAATAGTAGCGTCAATCATTTTTAGAATGAAATCTCTTGAGGTTCTTATGAGTAAATGAGATTAGCTGCAGCACTCGAGGGGGTGTACGCGACTAGGTCAGTTTACAGCCCAGCTCCCACCCAGCTAAAAGTATTACTGTTTCATTTTTTTAAACTTTGAGATGTTCAGCAGACAAGTGTCAGACGAAGGGAGTGAAGAGATGATTGATAGTTTATTTGGGTGCAAAGGGTAGGAAAGCATGCCATGATTGAATAGAAAGGCTCATCTGCTGCTAATACCCTGCGCCATCCCTTACTCGCTGGTAAATACTGCAAGCCAATGTTTCTATTAGCATTTTGCAAACGAGCTTCTCCCTGAAAATAATCAGGATTCCGCATTGGATTAATTTTCAAAAAGTGCACGCTGTGGTGAGGTTGAAAATAGAAATTTTGATTGAGTGCAGTAGCAGTTGCGTGTGTTTCGCCAGTGCCATTCTGCCATCAACGCGGTCCTTCACTCCAATGTGTGTTTCAACAGCGAAACGAATAGCGGAATTACTAGCCAGTAATCGCACGTTTAGGCACGTCTAATTGACGTGTAGGCGCCATTAGAGTCGAGCGTGCAAAATTAGCCCTGCTGCGCCTCAGTTTGCCGTCGGTCGGCCGGAAAAGACGCTGCGGCCGCCTATGCCAAAGCCGACAAACTTTTCACCACTTCACACACACACACGCTCAACTCACCTCACCAGAGAAAGATCACTAGCCCCAACTACACAGCTGTCATGACGTGCTGGCTGCTACCGACAAGAGAAACGTGTCGCCATTTATCTTCCACCCCGAACTTCACGCTGATGCCTCACGGGCGTCTGTGATTTAAGTGACCACACAAGAAAAGTGTCATCAGTAGCCTGTCAAATCAGCGACGTCGTGGGTAGCGCATGAGTCCGCATGCATGTAACTATTGCACTTGGGACACATGCAATACACAAATGCACACACACACCAATTCGCTCATTCTAGTACTAACACATCTCATTTACCGCTCCAGATGACACACTGCCTCATCTGGGAGAAACCGTCATAAAACACCCCGTAATGAGGAAATTCTGTGGAAATGCTACGTCGGGGCTACAGAGACGGTCAAATGGGTTCAGGAACTCTCATGAGGGAGGTGGTCTTCGGGGATGAAAAGGGAGAGATGTATTGGGTCACGGTGTTCCACGAGTAATCCTATCGATGTCTCTTTTTTGTGCTCTGTGGGCCGACGAGGTGGTGTTCAAGAAGCTTGTCAATCGATAACCATACTTTGTGATAGGCAGCAATACAATAATTAGGATAGGCGACCTTTTTAGTTTTTGGGGAGATCATTTTAGTGTATAAACAACACGTGTCTCGGTCTATGGAAGGGGGATTCGTATGGTGGTCGGGGTCAGTTTGTGATAGGGGAATGGCGTAAAAAAATTCACACAACGCAGCGTTTAACCGTGGCCACAGATGCAATGGATCCTTTGGTCCCAACTTTGACACCCAGGAAGTAATGAGCAGTTGGGTATAATGGATAGCCATGTGTTATCTCTAGTAAAGCTCGTGATCGCATAGTGATTATTCGCGGCTACAATTAGATATGAACGGATATTGCCGGTTTAATGCAATTTTCCGCAAATGGCATCGCGGAGATGCATGTTAACGCCATCGACAGAAATAGCTGAAGACGTAAAGGATAAGGATTGCGGGACGTCGATAACACGGGGTACAAGAAATATCCAATTCAATAAATGTGGAATCTCTGGGGTGTGTACCATTATGTCAGGATTCCGCACCACAGTGTGCGATGCGTGCGAGCCTGAACTGGCTTATGCACTTGGGTCCAAAGCGATTATCGCCTGCGCTACGTCACTGTGCGAATCCTGACTTAGGGGGACACATCCAATTCTTAAATGCGATTAAATTATTTATTAATGAACACAAGTGAGAGACTGGGAGCAGGAGCATTTATGGCGTCGTGCTGCTTGAGTGGCTCATCTCTATGATCCATCACCACGGATAGATCCCTCTTAATATGCTTACGTGTCCCCGCCAGAGATGTGTAAAAACAACTAGCAATTCATGAACAACAAAAAAATCAACATGGCGGAACATCCAAAGGAACAGAATGAATAAACATTAATGGATGAAATACTCGTCGATGTTCAAAGTTGCAAACGCATTATTATCGCATCAACTTCCGCCTCATAACAACAACTGTTGCAGATCGGGAACAGGAAGTTGGAGATAGTCCCTTCACAACATTAGTTATATTTTTTTATAAATAACTATGTAGAAGTAGGTATTGATGTCAGTCTGTCAGAAGTTTCATGCCTCACGAAACGTGCCCAACTAACTTCAAGCTTTACGGAAAAACACCAACCCGAAATCTGAACAATAGAGCAGCACAGCGTTAGATGGGAGTAAACAACTAGAGAGAATAAGATGAGAATGAGATGTTGACTATGGCAGAAAATATGACACGATATTGCGCTTTTTCCTATACACATTCGTTCATCACACACTTTTGACGTAATCTGCTAAATAGCTTACGGACTTGGGTCAGAATTCCGCAGAGTGGCGTGTGACGCGATGGTACAACTAGTAGATTCCCTATGTAGGTTGGCTCTGGAACGATTACGCAGCAATAAGAAGAAGAATGCGGAATAACTCCAGGACCCAACTAATACGGTACCCCGGTGTGTACCCTTATGTCAGGATTTCGCACCGCGGCATGCCGCAAGCGAAGCAATACAGACGAGCTAAGGGGTCACGTTGTTGGTCGCGCCCCTAGCATTAGCGTGTAATCGTTCTAGGACCCAACTACCGCGACGCGCATAGCTCGCACACACTGCGTCGCACGCCGCTCGTCGTCGTGCGAAATCCTGACATAAGGGTACATACCGCGGTACCCCTAAGGAGCAGCGCTGTATCGCAAGCCGCACGCCGCAGTGCAGATCGTGAAGTAAGGAGGCACAGTCAGCGAAATTCCAACGCCATCGCAGATCTATGAAGAGCTGTTTGGAGCCAGTGATCACCAATCTTTTTCGCTTCTCAGTTTCTCTGTCACTACCGGATACTAAATGGATATAAAATATTCTTCTTCTCCACAAACTGATTATCTCATAACAACTCATGAGTTAGCTACCAGGTACAGCGGTGTGCGTCAGGACTGTCCAACCACGCCAGGTCACGCGGAGAAGCGCCGTCCCCACCTGCAGCGGGCAGTCAATGCAAAACGAGACGAACAAGGTGCTTAGCGCGCGTTTCCACACGATTCCCATGGCACAGTGAACTACATGGAAGGTCGTGACGCACACCAGTGAGGCAGTTTGTGACATCTCGGCGCAGGAGACAACACACCAGTGAGGCAGTTTGTGACATCTCGGCGCAGGAGACAACACACGTGGTGTGTACCCTTATGTCAGGATTTGGCACCGAGGCGTGTCCTTTGGTCCTATGGCGATTACAAGTCATCTGTGTACGGTCTCTAGTATTACCGTGTGATCGCGCTGAGACCTAACTATAGCGGCACGCAGAGCTCGCATACATCGCGTCGCACGCCGCCTTCGTAGTGCGAAATCCTGACATAAGGGTACACCACAAAACTCGCAGTAGCCAAACTAGGAATGATACAGAAATTCAAAGAAAGTGGTATTTAATACACATACGATTTAACTGAAATCCAGAGAGTGTACTGCGCATGATAGAAAGTAATCAGTTACCCTCACAATGTAGTCCAAAACCTAGAGATTGAATTGCAAATCGTAAAAGTGTCATGTCATTTCTCTGTAAACTACTCAATAATGAAGGAATGGATTGCAGTTCTATAGTAATACTCGGGAAGAAAAGCATCACGGCTGCTAGGCTACCGAAGGGAGATTTTTAGGATAATATCAGAAGGACAGATCCCATGAGTGCTGGGTGCTCACATGAGAGCTGACGGACTCCGAATGCCATGTTTCGGGAGAAGCAGTGATTTCAGAAAATGAATGACGTTCAGAAGAACAGAAATCGCTAAAATTGAATAGACTCGCCTCATGTCGACGATGAGCGCCGCAAGTAGGCTGCTATCTAAAGCACTCATTAGCAGCGTCCAAAGCTAATCGGCATACGATTATATACGAAGACACAGAGAGGAAATCATGAGAAAGGAATGACAAAAAGGGAAGCACTTTCACTGTGGACACGCCGAAATATTAGCCCGTTGAATAAAGGTTCAAACCAAAAATCGTAACAAACGGCACACAGTTACTAACAAGGTAAACTAACCAAGTATTAGATTGTAAGGAAAGTTCTGGCTGGTTTTTCGCGTTCACAAGATAAATTCAAATATCAGAGAGGGTCTAATGAATAAGCTTACATATTGTGCTCCCTAGATAGACAAAAAGTCGCTCTTTCTGAGTATGTTTTATTGGGAACCACAAGGTTTTCGAATTATAAAGAAAATTTGAAAGCACTGCGAAAATGGCACTTTTAAGATGACTTCACTTCACGAGTTTTTGTTCAGTCAAGTCGCAGCAAAGGAAACCACAAATGTGAATTCTGCAAGAGGAGGGGGTGAAGCACTGGAAGGAACACTTTGTTCCTGGTTTCAGAAGTGCAGGTAATGAGAACGAATTGCTTGAATTTTCAATTGATTGAATTGATTTAACTGAGATGGCAGAAGGCGATGAGCGTCCATATCTGCAGGGGATATCCGCTAGCATTGGCCCTCAACAAACCAACTTAGTTGACCACCTCAAGTAGCCTTGATTTAGAAAAACCCAAAAAAAGGTGCCGCGGGAGCCCTCAGAGCAGCTATGCGCGAGCGCATTTTCCACAAATTCTCTTCCAATGATTGAAGAGTTGCAGGCTGAAGCCCTTACTCGTGCATCATATTCAACGGATCTAGCACTAACAAGCCCCACATTTCCAAACATCTGGACAGCTTCTTCGGCAGCAGTGGGTTCAGGAATAATGGTGATATGAAGGCGACTTTTTTTGATTTCGCGCTAGATAAATCATCAGCCCTTCATTAAGTTGAGATATGTAGGAATGTATAATGTTGCCAAGAGTATAGCGAATCGAATGGTGCTTATTCTGTGAGAAAAGATGCACTCAGAGCCGAGTTATCAAAAATGGATTATGAACCTGTGATCGCACCTTGTCCATGGCGATATGCTTCATTTTTATTTTTCAAAAATCAGATTTCGATAATGATACTAACTCGGTAAAATATTAATAATATAATAATAATAATACTCATTTGGCATGGTCCCTGCCATCCCTAAATACGTTATGCGTCCTACAGATGAATTCAATGAGTTAATGAAAAGCAAGCAACATCAAACAGTTGAAGCGTATGTTGAAAGCTGATATGGTTCACTTGTTGAATTGGACACCACCTAGTTATTTTACTAATTATTTTTTTAATAATAATGATCATTGCTTTACTTGATACCGCCGTAAATGGTGGCAAAGGCAACGTGGAGCTTCACGCAAGGATCAAAAAAAGAAATAAAAAATGAGGCGTGGATGGGTGCATGGGAACATTCGGATGGCTGAGAGGGTTTTTCTTCAACCCTCACCCCTCCCCCATAACTATTACATACCTGATGCATGTCATATACCCTGCCAGGGTGCCCCCGCCGCCGCAACGCAGAGTATGAACACGACCACACGTCAGGATTTCACTCTCGCCGCTGCTTGAGGCGATGCGGCAAAGCGATGCGTGCAGGCTAAGGACCCGTTCCTGAACGACTAGTGTCCTACGCTTTGATAAGCTTGTACATTTGAACAGATACTTCGACAATCAATTGAGATTATTATTAAATGGAAAAAATGTATTTAATGTATTATTCATTAACAATAAATGTTACAGTTCTATTATTCAGTAAGACAGGATATATGCCATAAATAAACAGAGTGGGATAGCGTGACAAGGGTAAAAATAAACGATAATAAGCAAATGATTCGGGATTTCTTACGGCTGAAGCTGTTGTACTTTCTGACCCACTCGAAAACCATTGAACTTCAGGGATAATCTTCGAACAAAAGAAGAATTGTGATTAGCGTGCGTAAATCTCAATGAGTTTTGTGTGTGAAAGAAAGCAAAGAAGCTGCAAGAGGGAGGTGCTTGGAATGAATTGTGAAGCGCTTGAAGTGGCCGAAACAAGCCGATTACGCGTCTCTGACGACACCAGAGTCCCCACCACCAGAATGTTGGCATCCTAAGCGAAAAGTCGAAATAACCAGAAAAATAGTCCCAAAGGATTTCGCCCACTTCTTCGACGTGAAACATGAATTCGATAGGAAAACATGGAACAGATGAGTTACTTTGTTGATGGTGCTGAAAACGCAATCGAAGGAATAATTATACTAATATCATACGTTCAGGACACAGAAACGGTGACTAGACAAACCAAAGACGCATAGGTCGGAATATAGAGGAAAGGCGAGCCTCAACCAGATGTTACACTTCGCGACTTGCGATTCTGCGATTACTCGACTTTGCGATGCCGCATTCAGCACGAGTTATCGCAGCATTACACAATCTTATAACGCGGAATCGCGAGCGAAAGTGCATGACTCAGTTCGCATAATCGCGCGCGAATGCACGAGGCCAAAGTCGCAGAATCGCTGGGAAAGTGCGAGCACGAGTTATCGCAGCATTACACAATCTTATAACGCGGAATCGCGAGCGAAAGTGCATGACTCAGTTCGCATAATCGCGCGCGAATGCACGAGGCCAAAGTCGCAGAATCGCTGGGAAAGTGCGAGCACGAGTTATCGCAGCATTACACAATCTTATAACGCGGAATCGCGAGCGAAAGTGCATGACTCAGTTCGCATAATCGCGCGCGAATGCACGAGGCCAAAGTCGCAGAATCGCTGGGAAAGTGCGAGCACGAGTTATCGCAGCATTACACAATCTTATAACGCGGAATCGCGAGCGAAAGTGCATGACTCAGTTCGCATAATCGCGCGCGAATGCACGAGGCCAAAGTCGCAGAATCGCGGGAAAGTGCGACACAGTAAGGTCTCGCGGACTTTGACGTCGGCCATACTGGAATGACGTAGAAGGGGCAACTGGCAGATGAAAACGAACAGCGTAGAAGTAGGGCTGATGAAAGACATAATGAAGGGTTTGAGAGTTCGCACGAGGGAAAAAGTCATTCAATTTAATATGTGTATCCTTACTACGTTATGCCTTGGAATATCAGAGGCTTGGTGTACTTCTTGGCAAAATCACGGATGAATTTCTAAATTTGACGAGGCTTTTTTGCATCACACATTATGATTAATGTATGACAAAAAACATGATAAATATGTAGCTATAAGCGCTAATAGAAGATTTGTCGGAGCTTTTTCTTAACTACGGAAAAGCCTACGCCGCTGTACGAGCTTACGACTTGCAGTTTCGTCAACTAACGACACTACAATTCGTAAGGTCGTAGAGCGTACATATGCATGTAGGCACAGCGGCCATGACAATTTGCATCTTTTAGACATTTCCTCAGAGACTTTCGGAGAATACGACGATGACCCGGACAAGCAGAACCAAGAGAATTGCATGCAGGGTTGAGAAGTGTGTCTTTGTGAGTGAATGGATGCATCTGTGGAAGCGCCCGTGTAAGTGCGCACTCGTCCACTGCTGTTCCAGGAACCTTTTTCAAACTGAATCTGAATGCAATGTGCTCGTAAATTGTTGTGAAATGAGTCCATATTTTCTTAGAAGTCTGCCAAATTGAGGGGAATGGCAGTGTGAGATTGGGTTCTTTATGGAGGATACAATGATGCGTCAGGAAAACAAAGTTGACAAGTAATGAGATCTGTTTTGAGTGTTCTCAGCGAAAGCATGGCCTCTGGAGAGTGTAGATAAAGTGTGCGTGAGAATAGTTCTCCTGAGGGCCACATTCACCACTGGGAATAACTACCAGGTAGTTGGTTCCATGCTCTCAATTTACACGATCACGATGATCGCGATAATCTTGAATGGGTTATGTTCACGAAAATCTTGAACGGGGAACGGGTAACCTCGGTACCACGTGCACTACCCAGCCGCGGAAAAAGTAAAAACACTTGAGATATTTCAATCAGAGCCCTCCTGGTTACCTTCAACATCCATTCGTACACGAGTTCGTAAAGGCGCTATGCGAGAGAACCAGACAAAAAAGGCGCGAAAGGGCCAGAGGTGGATAGGTGATCGACAGGGTGCCGAACACTAATCACATCCGACAGGGGGTGTGGTTTGTTGTCATGTAGAGTTTAAGCGGCTTTAGCCCTTGATGACTGAGTCGAAATAAGGGGGTTAACTTAGCCGTATAGATCTTATTGACCTCTTCACATATCTGCCCGCGGGGGGAAGGACTGCTCTTGTTTCAAATAGGATGATCTAAATAACCTAATTAACAAATAAATGATAAACAATTTAACGGCAAATTAAAAAGTTTCCCTTACATTGAAGTGTTGCTGGTATTACTCGCGTTTCAACTACCACTTACTGATTGTTAGTAGACGCTTTCAGCTATGCACTCTTCGAGGTTTCGGGGATGTGATCACAGAACAAGCTCTAATTTGGCCAATTATATGACCAGTTAACGTCAAAGACCGTTTACGAATGTAACACCTAATTTGAGGAGATCTATCGAGAGAGTCGGACAAAACTTTGGCAATTGTTTGATGGATTCCGCATTCATTCCCAGGGAGGAGTTCTCACGAATGGAGAAAATTCATTTCATAGTGCACACGTATGTATAAGCTAATTTAGTTTCAAGGAGAATCAATGTGGAGGACTTTCAGGATTGAATATGGGGATAAAATAGAAAAAGCGATATAATCGAGAAAAGCTGCATAAATGCTTACTTTCACAGGGTTCTCAACGCACATATTCAAGAGCCCCTTCTAATCGCAAAACATTCTCTGAAAAGACCAAGCGCGCTTGAATAATTTTCAATTTTCTCGATAGAATATGAGAGAAACTGGGAAAATTGCCTTGAAAACTTTATTCGCTGAAACACTCAACTATCAAGTTCAGCAGTGAAAGCAAGGCGTCATGTGACTAGAGTGTGTAGAAAAAAGCGCTTAAATTTGGACTCTCCTGATAATCCTCGATATGTACATACTATTGCACGGGTCCATGAAGGCGCTCAACGACAGAACCCGATAAAAACGTGTGAAAGAGACCAGAGGGGGAGAGACGAGCGACAGGGACGCAAATCGCACGGTTGCCACCGCTTCCACTCTGCATGTACTACGGGGCCCTGCTTTGAGTAACACGGTCAGTTCTATGACAGATACATCCACTTACTGCCAATTTTCCATGGAAGAGCCACAATTTCACACTTTATCAAAACGAGTGCCTACAATGAGCAAAACAGAAGGAGCTAAAACTAATATGTGCAGAGGGAAGACGGGCATATATCGCTAGATCAGGATTTCGCAACACGGCATGCGGCTTCCGATGCGTGCGAGCTAGGCATGGCGCACATGGTTGGGAACTGAAGCGATTGGCGCAACTTACGCACTCTTTGAAGGGTAATGTCCTTCTAACCAAATGCGCATGACGGCCCCGGCTCGTACGCATCGCGCCGAAAGCCGCACGTTGCGATGCGAAATCCTGTCCTAACGATACACATCCGAGGGAACCCAACAAACTCAAACGAAAGTCAGTTGCCATTTCAGACCATTCGAATATCTAAATATGCACGTGCTCATTTCACAGTTTCAAGACCATGAGAGAGGACACCCGTCCCGGAAAATTCTCTGAGGAATTGAACGGAAGTACATGAAAAGTGGCTGCTTCATTTGTATCCCGAAGTTAGCGTGCACTTTGTGTGCTGTGTCTAACCAAATTAGACAGACAAGAAAGAAAGAACGTTCTTCCGAAGGAATATGTACAGGGTTCACAAACTTATACAGACGGGACCATCCTGTATAATACAATCTAAGTTGCTGCAATGCAAAAAAAGACGCATTTTCGATAATCACGAAAACTTACTGCGCAAACACGATACGGCTTTTAGAATTATTAGAATTCGGTGGGGCACTTTAGTGGCTTAATTTTGAACAAAGCCTCATTTATTCTCAGGCAGTGGTAGCTGAAATACCGTTCCAAGTGGAGACCCAGTTTATCGATTATCGCGCTCACCAGTGAAAACAGGGATGCTGAGTGACTAGCCAATAAGGAAAAAGTGAAAATAATGGGCTAATCCCAAGTAAGACGATATAGAGAACGTGTATTCCCACTTCGGAATTTCCCCCGTTTCCACCAATGTTGTCTTCAAAGGGGCACGCCACGATAACCTTTGCCTGGTTATCGCGTGCAGTAAGGAGAGTAGTGGTTGTAAAGGGCAGTTCACCGGAGAAAAAAGTGAGAAAACATCATAAACCCCTGAATTTGGACTTTTTTTTGATTTTATGATTCCGGTTATTGCACGAGTTCATACATGCCCTTGGCAACAGAATCGGGCAAAAGAGGCGGGAAGGAGATCGGAGAAGGGGAGTGGGGAATGCGAACGACAGGAATGCACAGGCCAACCGTATAGCGGTGGACGGTGCAATCCGTGGATGAGACACATGTACTGGCAACTTGGCCTTTGACCCAGTGATACCCCTGGGACCAAAAACGGTGACCATTTCTTTAGTAGTGACCATATCTATCTGTACAAAGAGGAAACTGAAGTACTTCAATTATTGAAAATTGGTCCTCTAAAGATTTGGCTTCCTCCCATAATAGGCACTATTCAGCCTGCCAAATCAAAAAAGCACCCCCGCAAGGGAAAGACGAGAAGCAAGGTGAAGTTTGTTCCTGTACTTAGGCACTCTCGGCGCACATGCGGGAAAAATAGAGCGGATAATGTCATGTAATCTTTCAAACGACGGAGGCAATAATTACAGGAGGATAGTATTGTATAGGAAGATCCGAATTGGACCCCTCTTGACTGTAGAGTTCATACCAGCGGGCAATATCCTGCGCTGTTGGCCCGTGTTTCCCTCTACTCGTCACCACTCAGCGGGAGTCGGGAAGAACTGACCAGCACGTCCATCCAGTCACTTCTCATCGCTCCTGCGTAGCGTCACCGAGTATAAGTGCCATCTACGAGCGATGAGCATTTGTTGGCTCATTCCCGTAAGGGCGCGATGAGAACAGTGCTTGGAACACAAAGGTACTTTGACTCTTCTGTACTTCCAGTGAGTATCACACACATGAGATAGCTGCCGGCTCGCTTTTCTCGCTTTCTGCGGGTGTAAAAGGGCGGAAGAGCGGAAGAGGGAATGATGGCCACTTGCATCGTTTCCATTGGGGTACTATTCGATGTTATTTGAATGGGGACTTCAGGGCACCGGAAGGAGGCAAAGAGAGGAAGGGTATTTCGAAACACTATCCTCTGTAAACGAACATTCGAGCCTAGATGAGCTAATGTGTATCGAAACTCGCGTTGAAAAACGCGATTTTGGGACGCCATTGCGATCCTAGCGCGCTTCACCTCGAACTGCACGCTTCAGTGGCCGAGTTGCCTGCTAGCGGCGAGCACAGAAGGGGGAATTCATTCCATTTATAATAATGGTCAGCATGTGAAACAACAAACAGAAACAAACAAGTGAATCAGTGAAAAGGAGAACAAGCGAAGAAATACAAAAAATGCGTTGATGTAAAAAAAAAATATCCGATGAACTGACACTCGACGACTTGGCAAAGCGCTATGTGAACTACAAGCGGGTACCGTGGGCCAAAATTGCCCTCTTCCGGTGTCTTCAGGAGAGTGTGTTACACAGAGTCATGAACACTTCACCGCCCATGCCAGAACCTGACCAGACTACAGAGCAAGCAGGCAGAAACCAAGGGCAATTGGTATTGGGGTCCCACTTAGTTTTAGGATATATCGACATGACTATTTTTCGTACCCAGGCCTTTCACCTCGCAACATACTTAGCGACTATCAGAAAGGGCTCACCAGCGGCCCGCAGACAGACACTTCTCATCGGGCCTGGGCAGCATCACCGAGCATGAGTGCGACCGGCAAGCGATCGATTGATTGTTGGCGTGAGGGCGCGATGAGAAACGACTACTCTAGGAGCACAACCATGTTTCGACAAATTAAATCAAACTTAATGTTGTGAGGCCTTGAGAAACCATGCTATGCGAGAACTTCTAAAATAGGAGATGATATGATAAGCCATAGATTGATAAACTAGAACAGACAAACAATAAGAGCGCGTTCGTACTTCACGGCGCAAGGGCGAAGCTGCGTGTCTCTGCGTCTTCGCCTGCGCCATCCTGTCTCGTTGCCTCCGTCGTCTCTGCACCTCCCCGTGCCATTTGCCTCGCTGCCTCTTCACGCAGCTACGCCCTGTTGGTGCAAAGTGTAGACGTGGCCCAACCAGTAACTACAACGGGACTCACATTGGCATCCCGCGAGGGTTGGGAAATTGTATTGACGTGGCCCCTCCAGAACCACACTGAGCCCTGCCGTCACGTTATAGCCTCCCTCTTAGGCCACTCAGCCGCGGTCTAAGAACCACCAGTCATGTGCGCGGACGAAAGCGTGTGACATTGCCAAGTATGAATTTGGTCCGGCGAGTGAGCGATCGATTGTTGGCGCGAAAAGGTAACTATGATAGATGCAGTGCCTAGATTGACAAGCTGTGTGTAAAACCTTGATGGTGCCAAATAACATACAAAACGAGAAGGGCTTCATCACGCGTTCTCACGCTGACGTAGTATACAGTGCGTTCTTTGTATAGTACATGGAGCGATACTATACAAGCTCGTCAAAACTCCCCATATACTATCTCTGAAAGTTTGATGGGCTGGGTCGAATGGTACCGACCGCTATTTTAAAATCTCAGCTGTATCCGGCCCGTAATAGAAGACCAAAGAAAGCGAGTTCCCATTTTGTATGTCGCTGAAAAATGGAAACGCCTGGCAGTCTCTTTTATTATAATTGGATTCAGAGTACAGTCACTCTCTCTGCAGGAGCCAAAAAATCAGTCACTCGCTCGCCATGCTGCACCCATACTTTCGCCGTCACCCGGCCGAGCAGCACGCACATCGCTGGTGAATTTTCCTCTTTCCCCGCTGAGGGTGAACAACCAAAGCGGAAACATCAAAGCGGCTACCCGGGTCCGGTACATATCACTCTTCCCAAGTCGGTGTCTTCATACCCTATGATTTGGGCTCAACGTGGAGCGGTAAGAACAGCATCACACCTTCTCAAACTTCAACTGAACTATTACAGATACAAGGCACAACAATACACAATACACAAGCGCAACAAATAGCGGCTCAATGTAGCTTGGGGGGGGGGGGGGGGAGAGAAACGCGACTTGCCGTCCCAGCATCGTTCTTGCATGGGGCGTGTCCTCCAGCAGTCTGGGCTCCCCCCGATTTGCCTATGCCTTTTCAGGGAACGAGCATACACCGTCGTCACTAATCTCCCAAGGTGTGACGGCAATTTGCCTCGCCCCCCCCCCCCCCCTCCCCCCTTCCACCCCAGAGCCACATTGGCTCCAAATAGCTCGCGTCGAGAAATCCACGACCCAGCCTGGGCGAGCCGTCAAAACATGGAAAGCCTGATGTGGCTGATACGCAGGAGCGCAGAGGAACCGGCAACAGCTAACGCCGCTGCCATCGCGCGCCAATTCACTGGCACCTCGCCAACTTGCTAAGCGACAGGGACTTTGACCTCGTCTAGCTGCAGCGTCTGTGAACGAAGAGTGAGGGACAGTACTGCAGCGTTCAGGACTCATAACAGGAGAGCTGATCATGCAAGTTCGCAGGACGGCGCGGAAGTCACAAAGTGTCCCACCTGACTACTCTACTGGGCGCTTCTGTTCGTCGTTCTTTCTGTGAGCTCCGCTTAGGTTCGTAAGCTACGTCCACGATGCTGTCAATACGGAAAACGGCGAATTACAATGCTTCTCGTTTGGCGCTGAGACGTTGGCACTATCCACCTTTCCTTCCTTTCCCTTGCCACCCCCCCCCCCCTGTCTCCTTTTCCACTCCACTCAAGCCCTTGGAGGCTAAGGCTGTGGGCAGTAAGAGGGAGGGTGCACGGTCCAGTGATGGGTACTGGGTCGTCGTCAGCTCAATTTTCGGATTGTTTTCTCAGCTAAGTGACTTGTGCAGAATTTATTTGGGGTATCAAATATTACCTTACTTCACATGATGGACCTGGACCACCGCGACTGGGCAGGCTACATTCGTAAAGAGGATTCGTAGTGGAACACATGGTGGAATGTCAGAAGAGGTCACCTCCTCCAAACCCTGCTGTATTGTGGCCTGCTTGTCCCGCGCTGGTATGCCGTAGTCGAAAGGAACTCACCGGCGCAGCCCGATCACGTGGTTGCGTCACCAACTATGAATGCTGTCAGGCGAGCAAGCGATCGATAGCTGGCGCAACCCGCAAGGACTTGATCTGGGAAGTGACGGTCGGGGTATACCGGAATTGGAGGATTCCTCGACAGAGGGGTCTATTGGACTGGACAGTAGGATGGGGGGGGGGTCATACCAGAATCTGAAGTTTTAATAAGCAGATGAGGAGGGGATTGTATTTCACAGCCAATCCGTGAGAGAAAATATTTAAGTTATTAAGTATTTATTGATATTTTAAGTAATATTAATCATAAAGCAGTATTTTAAGTAATATTAATTAAAAGCATTTTAAGTGATATCAATGTTTTAAGTTTTAAGTTTTAAAAGGGCAGCATCTCATTACCTCCAGCGTGCGAGCTAACACTTTAACTATTTTCCTTTATCAACGAAATGTTGTTTTCAAGACCTGTTGTCTGTGTTCTGATACTTCTTCCTCACATGTTTAAAACATGTAATAAATGTTAAATTTTAAAATATGAAATATCTTTTTGCTTCATGTAAGAATACATAGCAATAAAACACATTGTAACACATTGCAATCCGGCAACCGTTACTGGTTCTTGGTCCCCGTAGAGGGGGGAGGTGTCGTACTGAAGCGGCTATTTTCCGCGACACCTGGGAGATGACGGTGCTCACCACACTTACTTTTCAGAACTCCGCCTTGAATGCACCTGACGATGTTCATTACGGAAAATGTGGTGGCAAGTTCTGGAAGCGCTAGCCATAGAACGGGATCAAAAGATATTCCCCGATTGCCACCGACCACATTTGGCTGGCGCCTGGCATTCGCGCTGATCGACATGCACCTCGCGGTGCTGGACGTCCACTCGTGCCTGAACCCGAGCGACCGTCCTCCGCCCATCACCCACATCCCTTCGAGCGCACGCTGCAAGTTTATTAAAATTTCTTCCGACGCCAGACTAACCCACATGTGTATCCCCAATTACCGAAACGTTGCCATATCGGCTTTTCCTACTCAAATCTAGCCCAAACCAGGACATTATTCAGGCCCATGCTCGAGTCACAAAGCTTCATTACAGTAGAAGTTTTCCAGATTTTTGAATCGTCATTTTGCAGAGGAGTTAGCGCTACCTCCTCGACTTTTCGAGAACACACGTCACTAAAGGTAGCATATATTCCAGAAACATTCTTATCAGTTGAATTTTCGCCAAAAAGTAAGATAAACCTACAAGTTCTCTTGTAATGATGGTAGTCCGGCCACCGCCACTTCTCATAGCACCGTTAACATTGAGCCAGCAATCAGTCGTTCTCCCGCCGGCTCGCACCCATACTTCGCGACGCCACCACTCGGCCGCCCCGTGCATGTTTTGTAGGTTCTTATTTCTCTTATTTTGTCAAGAGTTTGGCCTCATCGTCTTTTTTTTTCTGACCGTAGGCTGTTAATTTTCTTGGTGAATCGCATTGGTTGTGTAGAAACCACAAAAATAGCGAAACCTGAAGAAGAGGGAGGGAGGTCGTATAGAGGTCCCCTTCTTTGGGGAGGGATCGTATATTTTTGAAAGTTTTCTTTGACGCCTCGCTTGACCCTGCCTGTGAGTGAACCTTTCTTATGTGGGAAAACCCTCCGTGCACATGGACTCCTGCTAGGCTTATGTCAGAGACGCCTCATAATCCCTGTTCTCTGTCCTAGCATTGTTTATTGTATTATAATGCTATCTACTGAAGATATCATATTGTTTTACTCTTTGCTCATCCGTCTTTGTATTGAATGGGAGCGTCGACTGTAGCGCAAAACTGATCGCGCGGGATTTCGGGTATCCAAACACGGGTCGAGACAACCCTGAGGAAACTGAAGCCGACCTGCCACACTGTTTACTATTTCTTCGAGCTTCTGTTCAGCTTTCTTCTTGAGGAAAGTTATAAGATACGTCCGACGAAAAATCGACCTTCAACGAATTCATCACGTCCACACTTTAAATTCTCGGGTTCCGGAATGAAAAAGATTCTATGTTATTGATAACAAAGTGCTGATTCTTATGGTTCTGAGTTCGATTTGAGAAACTGCACGAGTCGAGATATGCGCATTTGAAATCAGAGGCCGACAGCACCTGTCGCAGTTTCGTCTTGAGCTTTCTGAGTTGCCATATTATCTGACTGCTCAGCGCTCTCCACGGCTCCTTTGCATTGTTCTTTGCATGACAGGTGCTACAGCAGCGGGTATCGATGACAGATAAGTCAAAAAGCACTGGCGATGATATACGCTCCCCATTTTCTGTAAAGCTGTTAATTTTTAGGCTGTTCGTAAAGTTCTTGCGTTTTCGAATGTTCCACTTCCTGCATTTTTCTGGTTCCTCTCATAGAAAGCCACTTTCCGCTCCAGTCAAATATAGTAGTGTTTGTGCCCTAAAATGTCTTTTGAATTCTAATAAAGTCTCTAAAATAAACTCGACAAGCGACGACTAAGACGGGCATTTTTCCGTCCGGTACTCTGATATCATGGATCTACGCACGAACAATACTGGCCTCCATGGAATTCTGGATTCGCTTATGGAAGCTATTGGGCAAATTCGTGCCACCACCACTACAATACGTAATGTGATCGGAGACAACTTTGAGACCATGGTATAGTTGCTTTTTTCCTCATTTCCTCAAAGCCACTTTGCTGTCTTTTTTCTCTTTCTTATATCCACCTTTGCGAAATATCCTCTTACAGAGTCCAGCGCGTGCCGAATGTAAGATCAGAATGGCTTTTGACAGCGTCAGAATCGAATTAAGAAAGTTGGGATGTGATGTAAGTTAAATATCCATTCGTTGTCTTCCGCCAACGTAGAGATGAATGTGGTTCGAACATTCTTATTACTAAGATATAATTATTTTCTGTTCATGGATTTCAGATGAGAAGGCTTGAAGATTACATGGTGACGTCGGCAGGAGACAGATTCTAAATGAAGCGTAAGTCTCACCATCCAGCTTTTTGTCAAAGGGCCCTGGTTCCACTATACATATCCCTTAGAGTTTACTTTCGAAGGAATCATTAATTTTGGTTAGCCCGGTTCTACCTCGTGAGAAGCATGGGATGAAACGTCGGAAAACCTTTAATGCGTTGAATGTGCGTCAAACACTGCGGCTCTTGGGAGTAACAGGGATATGTATGGTGGAACCAGTGTCATGCACACATTGGCTTCCCAAATTATTCCTTCGCATTCGATCATGGAAGATCGTTGATGATATTCATAAACGTTACAGGTCTCCGTCAGGATCTGTTCTGAGCCCTCCAACGGCAACCCTCGCCGTCGTCGATTCAGCGCCCCACAGTTCTTCCCAGGTTTGGCTTTGTGGTGGCTAGGCGGAAGGGTGGCGCCTTTTTTATAATCGAGAGATATTATCTCTCTTTTTGAATACAGTGGTGATTCAGTGGACAAAGTTTTATCCTTATAGCGCCGAAGAATATGTACCCTTACTCGGGTAGGACGTAACAGGTTATGACTATCTTAGCCCCGCCCCTTATGGAGCGGGGGTAACCGCGGGTTCTGGCCACAAGCCAGAACACTCCCGCCGGCCACAAACAAAACGATTTAAGCATTGAAATACACAATTTTTTTTCTATTTCTGCCGACGTCTTCTCCACCATGAATCCTCGTTAGCCAGGCCGCCGTCGCTTGAAGTTGTGCTGTCCTCGGTTGGCGCACAGTAGTACGTTGGTGGTCTCCCACACGCCGCACACTGCACACCACAGTCGTCGCTTCCTTCATGTGCAGGTTTGAGACATCGGCCACAAAGGCCTAGTCTCGCTACCTGCATGCTCTTCGCAACCGCATCAGGGAAGCGGTTGCATCGCGACGTGTTGTGACCGTCGCGGTTTTCAGCCAATGGACAGAAAATACAGGACGATCGCGGCTCCGACCGTTTTAATAGGCTTTACTTTTTGTAATTCTCGATAATTGGATTTGAATTTTTGCCTTAAGTGCGAAAAAAGTGTTGAAAGCTATTGTTTAAGCCTTTGCTGGTCGATGATGTTCACTTCGAAAAGGAGCCCAAGGTACGTGGATCACTAACGTTTCGACTTTTTTTCACTTGTTCTTCAGTGAGATTTTTCTGTAATGTGATTTAACTGTTTGTATCACTCTAAAATTTCTTTACTCACAAGAACCTTGTTTATCATTGCAAAAAGCAATGCAAGGCAATTTTCTTCTTGACGGATAGCTGTCAATAATGAACGCGAGTGTGCCACAGCACTGTCATAGGATGCGCCTAGAGATAAGGAGCTTTCAAGAGATCTACAGAATGTTCACCTAATCATAACTCAAAACATCGGTTACCTACGTTTTGCAGCTTTAATAAGATTAAGAAGCTCTTCAGATCCAAGCATTTTGTATTTTCAGTCAAGACCGTTCCCGTTCTGTGTCTTCCATCGTGAGTTTTACTCATTTACACCCATTGGCCGGCGCTCATGTTCTATGGGGGTCGCACCCAAAAGCAATACCTAGAGAGTAGAATTTTTTCCCAAGTTTTTTTTTTTTTGTGGAGGACACTCCTCGGAGCTTCTGCTTATTCCCTGAAGGATAGCTTTATGAACGTTTATAGAAGGTGCACCGCGATCCGCGTCGCGTGATTCATTCCATGCTAACTCTCATTAGCAAGTACATTTTTCACTCCCACATCACACTTTCATTCTTCTTTTAAGATGTTGCATGCGAGCTGATTTTTGGCGCTACGAAGTAGTGCCTGACAACTGGGTCAGCCTAAGCCTAGGGGAAGGAATCACTTCACAGATGGGTGATTATCAATAGCACGTTTCAAAATAAAGTATCCTAGTCACAGTCGCACACGTTGATATTACAGGTCTTGCAGATTTGTAATGGAACTATTTTCCTATCATAATTTCAAATGCTTTTGAGTGCTACCCCCAGTACATACATGAGCGCCCATTACCTGAACATCGAAAGCTACTTGATATATATGTATACAGATTTGTGCAGCTTAAGTTTTCGAAGATTCGCGTTGATTCCGCAGTGGTTTGTGAGTTCTGTCTATATCATTTCGTAGCGTATTATGGCATTTTTGCCCTGTAAATAGATGATGCATGAGATTTATTACTTCTTCTGGTCCAGAAGGCGATTGTTGTCAAACTTCGTATAGCTCAGCAGTCTCTCTGTAAATGATTGGTTTTATTCTTTTGTCTACAAGTGCATCTCATACCATGCACCAGCCCTTGTTGATCTCCGCATGTGGGTTATCTTACTAATTCTTTGCTTTACCAGTGCCCCAGTTAAGATTTACTTACAACAAGCTGTGCTGCAGTGTGAACACATGTCATGTGACACGTTAATATGAAATAAACTTTAGTTCTTCATCAAATTGAATACTTCCAATGAACGTTCTGTGTGTCGTGAGGATACCACCCCCTTTTTCGCATATAGTCCATCTCCCGAAAACTGATTGGGCGTGTCCTTCGAACTTGGGTGAATGGCGAGAGTGGGAGTACGTGGCGAGAGTGAGAGTGTGTGGCGGGGTGAGAGAATTGAGAGAGTTTGATACACGTTTATACAAGTCCGTAGGACACGCCTACTCAATTTTTGGGAAATGGACTGTAAGTACACAGATTACTGTTAATCAAAACTGACTTCATTTGTCGTAGGTAGCCTGTGAGGTTGCTTTTATGATTGCGAAAATAGTGGTATTGATGAGTTTTCACGTCACCCTGAAATGTTAAACTTCAGAATTTATTAGTAATATATAGGCAATCAAGATACGCATGTATGTCCATGAAATCTCTACAGGGTTAAAGGCACCTGACAACAGAACAGCTTGGGCCTTGGCTTTGTTGACTGGCAGCTGGCTTCTTGACGGTCTCAGCCTTTTGTGCTTTGGCCTTCCCTCTGGCTCTTCGCTTTCTTCGCCTTAGGCTTCTTGCCCACGGCGGCCTTCTTGTGGCTCTTCAGCTTCTTGGCAACGCTCTGCAAACAGATCGATGTAGCCACTTCGCAACTGCACAAAAACGATCCAAATGAAAGGCATGAACAACAACAAGGAACAAGTCCAGGACTGTACACGTTCTTGGCAGCTGCATATGTTGCTTTCCTCTCTCCAAGCGTGAAGCTTCTAGATGCAATTGCAATCGCAGAAGTCATTCTCTTATATCAGTCCTAGGGGTGCTTGGGGCAAGCAGAGCCCTTCAGCCAGTGTATGTCCCCTACCGAAGGATTGCACCTACCACCTGCGATGCTAAACCTGTCATTCCTGTCGTTCATTTGTATTCCCTTCAGCTTCCTTAAAGTCGCTTTTGTCTGTTTCAAACAACCTTCTTGTCGGCAAGTTTTGGCAAGGTGCCAGCGAGTTCATTGTTATTAGTGCGCGGGGCCACGGCGCCGGGTACTGCCCGTCCTATGTGCACGGTGGGGATGTATGCAGGGTTAAGCTTCTGTCGAGGGATCCTCGACAAGGGGGGGGGGTCGTATTTGGATCCTTGGGATTGGGGTCCTAATCGTTCAGGTTGGCAGTGATCGAGGAAATTTCTTGCTGAGGGTCCAAAGTGTAAAGGGGAGATGTAACAGAATGAACTGTAGCATAAATAATGGAACTGTGATAGAACATTCGAAAAGGCTAACTCGGGCGGAAATTTGCAACTCGCGTTCAAAGATTGTCGGTAATGGGCAGAGCACGCTGGCTGTGGGCCGTTTATGCGCCCGCACGAGTGAACGGCCAGTATCGTGCGGTGCCTGTCGGACAGCTCGCTGCCGTGTGGGGGTCAGACGGCACTCACGGGCAGCCACGGCAACATTGGAGCGTTATCGGGACTTAGTGCTCTGCCCTATGATCTCAGCCGCAATTCTGTCTTGGAAACTTTCCTTGTGGAATAATTCTGGCAAGAATAGTCACTTCTCAACGAGCCAACAATCGATCGCACGCTCGCTGGGCCGCATTTATACTTTGTGACGCAACCTGCCAGGCCGCTCCGCTGTGTCCTTCCCGGCCCTGCAGGAGTGTCTGACTACCAAGGGTGGAACCAACACGATAGGAATCATCCGAAAGAAAATGACCATGTCAGCACATGGGTCGGTATGTGGTCTAGGTCTGACATGGAGCGTTGGGGAGGTTGAGAAAATGAAGATCGCTATCACTTCTCCCAACTACCATCGCACACGGTTCCGTCTAGACGGACCAAATACCCCCGTCAAGAATTCCCCGACCCACCCTAGGTGGCTGTCATCCGAACCTCTGCTCTCCTGTTGCGCCGCGGTGCTCCCCCACTCAGTGCCCGTTCCCTTACCACTGTCACCCACGCCTTCTAGCTATGAAGGAAGCAGGTTAGACTGAACATCTTGGACAGATGCGGCCACCTGAGCAACCGGGTGGGGGGAAATCCGCCAAAAAATCGCGTGGCCGCCCGCGGCGAGCGGCTCGGCTGGTGCGAGTACCAGTGGCAAGGCATGGCAGCCTTCAAGCAAGACAGTGTGGCAAAGGTGGAGGAGGCAGGGTGGCGTGGCTGGAGGAGGCAGTGTGGCATGGCTAGAGTGCAGAAGTGACGCAGCCACGCTCTGCCGGGCTCCCAAGAGCAAAATCGATTCGCAAGTCGTACTGGTGGCGCCGCGAGTGCGACGCCGCTGACGCGATTTTTTGGCGGACCCCACCCGAGCAACCACATCGTTACCCCCTCAACTTAATCAACAACCGGTCTTCAATCAATGTACGTTGAAACCCACTGGCGACCGCTTAGTAATCTAATCACCTGTAAGTACCCGAAACCTGAAAAATGAGGTACACAGGCAATAGTAGGTCTAGAAGAAGCAGTCAGGGAAAAATTGCGCGATCGTGGGATTCTAGACCCAACGGCGGTGGCACATCCGTAGCTTGCCAGCTCCTTGGCACTTACTGGCAATGTGCCAGCAGTTCATCGCGCGCATTGGCGGCTGCGATGGCTTCTGCCGGCTCCACGTGCGCAGCGGCAGAGACGCCTCTCAGGGCGCAATGTCCGTATTCGGTTTCCCGTGGAGCCACGTAAGGCTTCCCATGGTCGTCGTTCCCCCGCTCCCATCGTAGGGCTATGTTCACAAGTCACCAGCGGTACTCTCTCGGTTGAACAAACAATCCGTCTTGAATTATTGTACGCTTTCACACCATTGATGGCCTCATGGCACGTCATCCTAATCGCGAATGGTAGGCGCAGTCAAATGTGCAGGTGGCAATCGGGAACTTTTCATCCCGTTCTAAGGTACGAGATAGCGCTTTCAGAACTTGCTGCCATATTTTTCGTTGTCCCATGTGTTCCACAACAAATGCCTGCTTGCCCAGTCTCGGTGATCCGGGTCCATCATGTGGAGTAAGATAATATCCGATGCCTTAAATCTCGGCATCAGTCATTTAGCCCGAAGAACAATTCAAAAATTGAGCTGACGACGCCCAGTAGCCATCACTGGACCGAGTACCCTCCCTCTTACTGCGCACAGCCTTAGCCTTCAGGGCCTTTAGTGGAGTGGGAGAGGAGACGGGAGGGGGCAAAGGAAAGGAAGGATTGGTGGATAGTGCCAACGTCTCAGCGCCAAACGAGAAACATTGTAATTCGCCCGTTTTCCGTATTGACAGCATCGTGAACGTAGCTTTCGGACCCGATCTCTCGTCACGGATTTCACAGAAGGAACGACGAACAGAAGCGCCCAGTAGAGTAGTCAGGTGGGACACTTTGTGACTTCCGCGCCGTCCTGCGAACTTGCATGATCAGCTCTCCTGTTATGAGTCCTGAACGCTGCACTACTGTCCCTCAATCTTCGTTCGTAGACGTTGCAGCCACACGAGGTCAAAGTCCCTGTCGCTCAGCAAGCGTTGGCGAGGTGCCAGTGAATTGGCGCGCGATGGCAGCGGCGTTGGCTGTTGCCGGTTCCTCTGCGCTCCTGCGTATTAGCCACATCAAGCTTTCCATGCTTTGACGGCTTGCCCAGGCTGGGTCGTGGATTTCTCGACGCGAGCTATTTGGAGCCAATGTGGCTCTTGGGTCAGGGGGAGGGGGGAGGGGGAGATGCGGGTTGCCGTCATACCCCCTGGCGATCGCTTGGTAATCTTATCACCTATAAGTATTCAAATCCTGAAAAATGGAGTAAGATGCGGTCGAGGGAAAAATGCGCGATTGGAAGGAGTGGTCGAGGAAAAAATGCGCGATCGTGGGACTCTGTGGCCGATGGGCGGGGGCAATCCGTAACTGCCAGCTCCTTGGCACTTATTGGCAATGTGCCAGTAGTTCATCGCGCGCATTGGCGGCTGCCATGACTTCTGCCGGCTCCACGTGCACAGCGGCTGAGACGCCTCCCTGTGTGCAATGTCCGTATTCGTTTCCCCTAAGGCATGGTTTGTCGTCACGGAGCACCGGAAATCGAGAATTCCTTGGCAAGGGCGGTGGGGGACATATTTGACTAGCCGGATAGGGGGGAGGGAGGGTTCGTAAGTGCAGGAATCAGCAATTATCCCAGAGTAGACGATAAGAAACCATCCAGCAATAGCCACCAGCGAGAGAAGCGCAGTTGTCACGGATTTCATTCCTACCAACTGAAACGATAGAAAAAATACGATAAAAAATGGCACCTTCATAAGGGGCAGGGTTATTCACCTGGAAGGTCTCCTCTGCGAGGGCAGGATATTCGATCGAGATACGATCTAAAACCAACTCGAGATCGTTTGCTGTGTTGGAGGGAAGCATTTTCTCCAGAACTGATTCCAAACTTGAGAAAAGTGACGATTCACGCAGAGCATGGTAAACGACGTGGAGACGAGGTGTATACAGAATCTAATTGCTATTCAATCACTTTAGAGCCACAGCAAAAAGTTGGGATAAAACATCGTCTAAGGTAGTTGGTAGTTGCCTGTCGGCAGCATTTGATCCAGTTCTGGGTTTAAAAATGCTCATTTACAATCCAGTGACCCATCACTTGTTTCCGTTTGCGCACTGGGACGAGGTCAAGGCATTGGCACGTGCTGTACCAAACTCAAAAGTACGGGAGGGTGGGGAGGGAAAGGGCAGTCTTGGTATTCACGAGTGGAGGAATTTGTTCATCACAATGGTCTCATGGGAAAGGAGATGACGGAAAAGAAGTGATTCTGAATTTTGCAGGATGGTGAACGACGGAGTAAGAGCTGGAGGAAGTAGTTCCGATAGAGACGGAGCAGCTGGCCCGTCGAGGCGATCAGATAGGACAGCGTTCTTTTTTCTCATATGAAAACTTATATTGAGCTGCTGCGCGGTTCGGTGGAAAATCACTTTGTACATGGCCAAGGAAGCGCCGTCATCGACGTGGAGCCCTAGTGATGAAAGAGATAAATTACCTCCAATCCACATGTCATAATCTGATCTCAAAGGTGCGTTCTATTCGTTATCCTTTTAGATTATTATTATCCTGACAATTACAGAGAGCAATGGGACGCGTCATTCGCGAAATCCTGCACGAACTACACCCTTACACAAAGTATCGCGTCGCTTCTGATGACGTGAGGCTATACGAGAGGAATGATGTTCAAGGTGCTATGTGTGATCATCCGGCATTATGTTTGGAAATTTTGTTCGAAGGCGTAGCGTAGGAGATATTCACTAACTCGAACACGTGTGCTCACAACAAGGGTCGTGTTACCGTGAAGAAGAGCGACATCCAGGTCGAGAGGAAGCTGTGATAGAAGACAAAATAAGGTGGGTTTTTTTTTCTGGCACTTCTGTTTTTCCTTGTTGTCCCAAGCTTACTTCATTGGCTTCAGGTACATGTCTGGAAACGTTTGTCTATTCACAGATGAGCTCGATTCTAGCTGAATAGTTGGCCCATGATTTTTATATTTACGTACATAATATAATAGTTTCAAGTGGAATCCGTTTTTGATATTTACGCGACTTTTTTTTTAGTAATTTCTAGGATTCATTTCCATCACTGTGATTATATGAACGATTTCACTTGATTGTATATCTAGGGCTTTTTTCTCATAAAATTCCCATGTTTGGATTCTCTGTCGGAGGAATATTGATCCGGTGACTCGTGTACATAGATGATATATATGATACAATAATAAAACTGCCTTAATTTTTCCTTGGACACTACACTCAGTTTATGGAGTTGAGCGCTCTATAGCTGACCTCTGTTAGTTAACTAGTTTCTCGCACATGAGGGCGAAGGAGTTCATTCGTACCAATGTATACACACCCCATGCCGCTGCACATTTCACTCTCAAAGCGACATCATTTGCTTGCACGTAACTTCTGAAACTGAAATTACATCATTGGTAGAGCGCCTATACGCCACCTGGTTTCATGTGTTCCGATGGTGGCACAATGAGTGTGTTCATCGTATAGAAAATTTCCCTACTGAACATTTTACACAAAAATTGTGCTAAACAGTAAGTCTGAACAATACTCTCTCAATTCGCACGAATCGTTTCGTGGAATGGTGGCTCTGTCAAAATTTCCACAGTGAGGTAAGGTTTGTCATATGAACCTTGTCGAGCTGGTCCTGAATAGATTGCATGGCGCTGTATTTCATATGAGTATGAAATGCGATCGTATCTAAACCTAAGGTGCGACAGCGCGGGCGGTCGCGTGCGCATCGTTGCTGGGGCGCGCTAAGCGGCGCCGTACTGAGTGTAGGAGTCTCCTTGGATGCTTTCTTTGTATCTGATACCTCGTTGTAATCTGCATTACTCGTAAATCGTTCGTCATATCGACCGTTGACGATAACCCCTCGTATTTCACAACGTAACCGACCATTTTCGCACTATTGATTTCACGGCTTCATTTGTTGAAGAATGCACATAAATGTCTGAATTCGATCCACTCACGTATTTTGAACACCTCCCTTTATCCAGTACTGATATAGATGGTGGGGGACACTCCACTGCGCTCGGCGTCCGGCGCTATTACGCCTAGGTTTTTGCCTAAGCCTTACTTTGGAGGGAAGCCTCTACCCTGCCCCCTTAAAGGAGGCTTAGGTAAAAATATACAGTTGAGCGCACAAACTGATGATTGTGGGTCGGTTTCGACTGAGGGACGACAGCGCAACAGTGAGGCCCTCCCCCACAACTACATTAGCGCCACTGCACTTCCTTTTATGGTGTTCTGAGGACGTATGATTGATGGAACAGACCATTTCCATTTAGTGATTGAATATAGTGCGCACAAAAGTGAGACTCGGAGTGTTGCTTTAACAAATAACGAAGTCGTGAAACGTCAGTTCTTTTGATCCTTTTCACACAACTAGCGGCTGATCATTGGTGATCTGGTGATTGGCTATTGAAATATCGAAAGGAATAGAAATATCTCCCTCATCTAGACTTTTTATAGCGCCTAATATAGCTAACTACACGAAATAGACGATAAGTGTGAGTTGATCCGAGCATCTACGTCGAAATCGCTACGGCGCCACGCAATCCCTCTTTTTCAAAAAGTTTGGCGCGCCCCAGCAACGATGCGCACGCGACCGCCCGCGCTGTCGCACCTTAGGTTTAGATACGATCGCCTTCTTCTACCTCACATAGTTTCGTAAAATCGCTAGTCGCAGGGTGACCTATTTCTTGACCTAACCTTTAACCATCTGAAGCTTTCGATGTTACCGCTACCATATCAATCACACAGCTCCTGTGTCAGTGTCAAGTTCCACACTTGACCGATAAGACTACTTATCTCGCAAAATGGAATATCTTTCTCCGTGGCTCAGGTCATTCTGGGTGTTTTATTACCT